>JARHVA010001497.1:1227500-1672500 GCA_037957365.1 Torreya grandis
ATAGAGTTAAAGTTGATTTGGTTGAATCAGGTCCCCACTAGCAATTTTGTAAAATCTCTCGCTTGAACTCTGATGTTAGTTTTTCTTATGTAATGCTTACGGTCCTAATGACCCACATGCTATGATGCAGTTGTGGGATGACCTCAACGATCTATGTGTTCGATTTGCAAATAGTAAGATTGCTCTTAGCAAGGATTTTAATGCCATTCTACATCACTCAAAAAAGTTTGGGGGTAAATGTCTAGGGGTTTTAGGGAATCAGGAGTTTACTCATTTTATTGCCAACAATGACCTATTAGATTTACGACCTAAAGGAGGTTCTTTCTCATGGAGTATTAAAAGATATGGGGAAAATATATTTGAGAACGCCTTGATATATTTCTTGTTTCAAACTCCTAGATGACTCAAAATTGGTTGACTGAATCTTTCATCATTTCCATTGCATGCTCAGATCATCTACTAATTATTCTATCAATCAATGTGGACAAGTCTCCCCCACATTGCCCCTTCAAATTGGAAAAGATGTGGCTTAGGGATCAATCCTTATATGGGCTTGTGGAAAATTGGTGGAAGCACTATCATATAAATTCACATTCTCCCATGTTATGTATTGCTAAAAAAACTTTAGTTTATCAAAGGATAATTGAGACAGTGGAATGTTAGAGTGGAAGCAAATTTGGATAACCTAACTCATTCTATTTTCCAAGATGTCATGGATCAAGCCTCCTATAGGAAATAAAAATCTTTGTTAGTGGAATATGAGGAATTGCTTCTAAGCGAAGAATTTTTTTGGAAGCAAAAATCTAGGAATGATTGGTTAAAAGAAGGTGATAGGAACTCAACCTTTTTTCATAAATTGGTCAAGATCAAAAGAAATTTCACCCATATTTCCTAGATCCGCTCATCTGAGGGAATTCTATTGACCAATGTGACCGATATTAGAAATGAGGCTATCAATTTTTTCTCTGATCTTCTTAATGGTGCTAATTTTTTTGACTTGTAGGCCTAGAATCACAACCTCTCTTTCATCCCTATGTTGGTTTCTCCTGTGCAAAATGAAAATCTCATGGCCCCCTTCTCTCTTCAGGAAGTTAGAGATGTTGTTTTTGTGATGGAAAAGGATAAGGCCCTTGATCTTGATGGCTTTCTAGCTAATTTTTTCTAGGCTTTCTGGGATATTATGGGTGTGGAAGTCCTTCAAATGGTGGAAGAATCTAGAAAGAGAAATAAAGTCTTTGCAAATTTGAATGTCACTTTCATATCCCTCTTTCCCAAAGGTGACTTTCAAGAAGCCTTTGGTGATTTTAGACCCATTTCTTTATGCAACATGGTTTATAAGATCATTTCAAAAGCTATGGCTTTAAGACTTAGGAAAATTTTGGTGTTCTTGATTTTGAAGGAGCAAGTAGGGTTTATCCCAAGTAGGAATATTCAGGAAGGTGTTATTATTTCTCATGAAATTATTCACTCTCTATCGGTATCTCATCAAAAAGGTATGATGTTAAAACTAGACATCAGTAAAGAACATGATAGAGTTAATTGGCATTTCCTCCTTAAAGTTTTTGGAAAATTTTGGCTTTAAAAATTAGTGGTACAATTGGATTTTTAGCTAGATTTCTAGTCCCAGATTTTCCATCCTGGTTAATGGCAATCGAACTAGTTTTTTCCAAGCTTCTAGAAGTCTTCACTAAGGTGGCCCTTTATCTCCTTTTCTCTTCATACTGGTGGCTAAGGTTTTAGGTAGAGCTATGATTATGGCTAAGGATGGTGCTCTACTACGTGGAATCCAAGTGTCTACTGGCTTGGTGAATTTAATGCATCAACAGTTTCCTAATGATATTTTCCTTTTTAGCCAAGCTTCAGTTAGGGAAGAACATGTATTCAAGGATATCCTCTCCAACTATGAGACAGCGTTCAAACAGATGGTGAATATATGAAAATCTAAGATCTTGTTAAATTATTTCGAACACGCTCAACAATTGATTTCTCTCGTGATGGGCTTTAATATTGGTAAACTACTATCTAAATATTTTGGAGTACCACTTTTCTCTAGTAACTCTCATTTAGTGCATTGGGAAAGTTTGGTTCAATCTTTAAAGAATCATTTGGCTTCTTGGTAGGGTAAGTGGCTTACTTTGGTCGGTCGTATTACCCTAATTAAATTAGTTCTGAGTGCTCTCCCTATCTATTGCCTTTCAGTCCTTTAGCCTCCTAGCCATATGTTAAGGAGCTTAATAAAATTATGAAGAAATTTTTATGGAAAGGAACTTAGAACCAAAGGAAAATCCCATTTTTGAAATGGGGAAGGGTTTGTAAAATTGAGAGAATGGGAGGAATGGGAGTCAAGGATTTAAACCTTCAAAATTGAGCTTTAGGTGCAAAGCTAGTCTAGAATATGGTGTCTAAACTGGAGGCCTTATGGGATAAGGTGTTGCATAGTAAATATCTTGCTTTGGAAGATCCTTGGAGCATCATCTCTATAGTGTATCCTCCTAAAGGCTCACAACTCTAGAATTTTCTCCTTAAATGTAGACCGTTTATTATTGAACATGTCTCATGGACTATCAACAACGGTAAGACTGCTAACTTCTGGGAGGACTCTTGGAATGGTCACAAACCTCTTGTCGAGAATCAGACATTGAGGGACACCAAGCACAATCTTACTTTGGCACGAGGTTCTTTTGTTGTGGATTATTTTGAACTTTAGCATAATTTAGACCTGAGCATTTGGGGTTGGTAAGAGTTTGAGGGGTTGGGTATTCCTGCTAACTAGGTGGTGTGTCTCATAGAGTGCTTGAAATAAAAAGAATTTTTTTCCAAATGAGGAAGCTGACTCCCTCCATTGGATTGGGGCCAAAATGAGTTGATATAAAGTAAATCTTGGATACCAAATGGTTGAAGCAACATATGACTTGATGTCATGGCTTGTTTTCTATGCTAAGATAAATATGGTCTACAAAAAGTGGGGGCCTTTGCTTAGATTATGGTGCAAGATCAAATTTTAACCCAAGATAGACTCTCAAAGATGGGTGTTTGTGGCTCATCAAGGTGCATCCTCTATAAAGCTAATGAAGAAACAATAAATCATTTACTTTTTACATGTCCTTTTACAATCTACTATTGGCATTAGCTCTGTGATAAACTGGATTGGTCTTGGGTCTAGCCCCCATCACTACTTGTTGCCTTATTCTTGTGGCCCATTGAAGATGTCAAAAACTCCCTTTTTGGTTTGTGGTGAGCTAGTCCTACTATTTTGATTTGGTCACTTTGGAAGGAAAGAAATTATGCATCTTAGAAAGTAAAGAGAAGCCTCTTCCCAAGATTCTTAGACAAATTGAGGTGTCGATCTCAAAAATCATTTCTTCCCAAATCAAAATACATAAAGGACACCTTTCAAGATGGGATATGAGGATGGCTGTGAAGTGGAATCTAATCTCTATTCCCTCCCACCCCGTCCCCCCCACCACCCGTTAATGGGTGAACCATAATTGGTAAAAAGGATAGGTCTGGGAAGGAGAATTGGGTCCTTCCTCTTACAGGCTAGTTTAAGCTCAACTTCGACGATGCATCTCAAGGTAACCCAAGCACGTTAGGGGTGGGTTGTATTATTTGGTATTGTTGTGAATCCCTTATTTGAGTTATGTCCAAGAAGATTCAAAATGGATTTAATAATGAAGCAAAATCCCAAGTGCTTGTGAGTGGGATTAAATTGGCCATTCAATATGTTATCTCGAAGCTGATCATTGAGGGTGATTCTCAAGTGGTCATTTAGGCTTTGAAAAAGGAGTCAACTTCTTGGCATTTAGAGAATATCTTGACAAATACTTGGAGGAATCTGGAGGCCTTTTCATCGGTTGACTATAATCATTACTTTCGAGAGGCTAATTCAGTTATTGATTTCCTGGTGAACTATGGTATTGATCAAGCAAAAGTTTGCCAGGTGGATAATGTGAGAAATGCTAGGGAATACTTCTCATTTATATCATCAATCAATTTTAGCTAATTTATCTCACCTATTTCTACTTTGTATTGCTTTGCTTACAAAGAAATTATAAAAGCTCCTAGCTAATTTAATAGGGGTCTATTCTTAGCAGAGTGTGAGTTAGTTAAATCTTGTGGGTTGGCCATCCTTTCATCATTTTTTCCATCATTTCATGGACTGCATTTTGTTTGATGTGGTGATCAGGTGGTAAGATTTGCATTTACGATGGCAGAAGGTTATTATTGGAAGAATAGGAGGCTGCTCGAGGCACGAGGGAGTCATTAGGCTTCCCTCATACCTCATTATGTTTTTTTCCCTCTTGGTTTTTTATCAACTTTGGATGCATGTTTGATTTATATATGCCCTTTGCTGTGTGAGGTGGTTGAGGTTGGCAGTGCTGAGAATGGAGAATGTAAGCGAGATAGCTTTGGTGACTACATGTGTTTATGGTGCCAATGAAGCACGTGAAATGGCTTTTAAAGGCCAATTTTCATGAGCCCATCTCAAACACATCTTCTGGTTGCTGACTAAAGAAATGTTTGGTGCTATTTCAAACATTCTCAATCAAAAATTTCTCGTGAAGGGAGTTTAAAGCAGGGTAAATTCAAAAATCACAATAATTTTAGTGTCCAACCTAATGTTACTGGTTTCTAATTCGGAGGTGGTGGCGAAAGTCATGGAGTTCTGTGTGCACCCAACTTTTCGTACTAGTTTAGTGAACAAGATTTTATTGCATGATTTGACCCCACTCCCAAACTTACCATTTTTTAAAAGGGATGGTTTGGGGGTAGTCCTAACTATGACTTTCAGGGCACTTGAGACACAATTCATGATCCTCCTTGATTTTATGGAAGATTTAAAAAAGAAGGTAAATTCATTAGACTTGAAGGTAGGGAAGTTTTTTTCTTTACCGCTCATGGCACAGCTCAAGAGTCAAATTTTGGAGATGGTGCAGATGAAGGCATGTCATCATGATCAGCGGTGTGTGGAAGCAATTAGAAAATTGGTAAAATGGGTTCCTCAAGGGATAGGTTGTTGTGCCTCTCTGGTATAATAAATCTTTGGTGGTGGAGTTTGGGCCGAACACCCTTGTAGGCTTCAATCCCTCATTAGTGTCTACTTCTGGTGGAAAAGCCCTAAAGAAACTAGTGAAACATGAGGTTATGGAAGTAGCAGAGGAGAAGGATTGTAGTGGATGGGAAATCATCTTTTTGGTAGACACAGACGATGAGGTTTGTGCTGGTTTAAACTGTTGATGCTAGTCCACATCTTGTCTTTGGTCTTACTATTTTTTTCTGTGGTCAGTTTTTGGTGTTTGGTTTTTCTATTGTGTTATTTGTGGTGCACCCTTGTTTTGTGAGGGTTCTTTGTTTGTTGGTATTAATGGCAGATGCTAGTCTTTCTAGTTTCGATTGTATGCCTATGAGCCATTTAGTGTAACTCTTTTCTTTTTAGGCTAGGGCCCCAAATACAAACCTTGTATCTATCTAAAAATATTGCAAGTATTTATATATATTTTTATCATGGCTTCCTTATCTATTCTTTTCTAGAAATTAGGGCATATGTGTTTTATATTTTCTTCGTTGTTTTGTGTTATTGTCTATCTTAATTTGTTTTGGTAATTGCAATGGTATTACTTGAATACATACAATCATACAAACATTAAATTCATTTGATTTGATTATTTTTCTGAATAATCTTTTCATTATTACCCAATAAAACTCATATTTTTTTCTTTTATTTAAATTTGCATCGGTTTTAGTGGTAAAAGTGTACATTGTTAAGGCCTTGTATAAAAATACCATTTTTGTGAATGTTGATTAGATGAAAATTCTTAAGGTTACCATGTCATCTTTCCACCAACTATTAATCTGATTTTTCCATGCTAGAGAAAAGGAACATTCTTTCTAATCATGTGTCCTACACTACAATGGAATTTTCGTGAATGTTGATTAGATGAAAATTCTTAAGGTTACCATGTCATCTTTCCACCACCTACTAATCTGATTTTTCCTTGCTAAAGAAAATAATTAGGAACATTCTTTTTAATCATGTGTCCTACACTACAACAAAATTTCATGAATTTCCATCAAATTAGATTTGTATGTTACATTATTCTCATATGTAATGTACAATCTCAAAATTTAGACACAACACCTTCCTGTTATTTATTCTTATTTATCTACTACTACCAATGAGAGGCCTTATGTTTTCCATTCTAATACATTTGGTGCACTCCCCTCCAACCCCATTTGGTGCACTCCCCTCTAACCCCACCATAAAGGCATCTTATGTTGAAAATGTATGGGTATGGGAATTCCTTCATTCAAAAATTTGCACAATATATGGTTATGGACATGGTTGTGGACATTACAAATTTCTTACTCATAGAAAAATCAAAATATGAAAGAGGTGACATGGCTCACTACTATACAATTGTCATTATTTTTCATTCCAACACCTATTAACCGTTCAACGTGTATTGCTTGGCCAACAAAGTCATAAAAACTTGGTTCCTAAAATCAACCACTTTTCTTATTGAAAGATGTTTAATGCATGGATCTAAAGGTTTTTGAACTATCCATAAAAACCTTGCCTCCTTTATTGACCCACTCAATGATGAATACACTAAATCATGACATAGAGGCATTTAGTTGTGTCCTTGCTCATCTTCATGCATTTTTAATATGTTTTTTATTTTTACTACTTTCATGTTTTTCAAAGTCAAATAACATATTATACTCTCCATTCCAACCATTTTGTATATATTGTGGACAACTGATTAATCCAAATGCATCTGAAATAAAAAAACTCTTTTTACCATCCAAAACACACCATGGAAACACAATATCACTGATGTGCATGTCCTATGATGTAGAGTCCACAATAAATATGGTATCTTGGATTGAAATCTTAGATAACCATTGATTGAAATCTTAGATAACATTGCTTAACACAATCTTCCCCAAAAATGTCTACTATTTTATAGGAACAACACCACAAAGCATTTTAAATATTGTTTTTACTATGTGAAAATGTCAATTAATAAGACATTTACTATCATCATTGAAATTGCTTGTAATATATTTTTGGCCTTCAGCTTCAAGCCATTGTTCAACCAATGCCCTCTTCTCCAATGTCTTTGAAAGAAATGTGGGCAAAGGAACTGGTTCTGCATAAGTATATGAAATAAATAGTTAACAAAAGAAAAACTATGCAAATTTATGTCAAAAATAGTTGGTATTTAAGTTTTCACATCGTTATATCAAAAAATTTGCGTAGTAACAGTTTGTCAAGAATTGTTTACAAACGATAAATTTAGCAAATTTATGACAAGAACAGTCGGATTTGTAGGTTTTCAAAACATTATTTCCAAAAACAATTGCATGATTATTTGACAGAAATCCCTTAAAAATGATAAGATAGGCAATGTAATGACCAAAAGTAGAAATTTAGGGTATTCGATCATAATCTTCTTTGTCTGAAATATTGCTATGATGAAATGATTACAAACGGAAAAATAAAACAAATTAGTGATAGTAACGGCCGATATTCAGGTTACCAGAATATCACCTCCATCATCAGAAATGTTGTCAGAAATTTAAATATTTGTTTGAGAGAACAAGTTAACAAATCGAAAAACAAGCAACAAAACCACTATATTTTAGGTTATTAGATTTTTATCTCCATTTTCAGAAAAACTGCTGCAAATTTGTTGTGTTTGGGTTCCATTTACGCTCTGAGAAGGTACTGTCGAGACTACAGTGGCCCGAGTGCATAAAGAATTGGCTTTACAATTTATTTCTGTAGATTTTTATCAAAACAATCAGTTTTCTGTCAAGATTTCTCAAATTTTCCTTCAAATTCATAAATAATGGTGGAACGTTTTTTGTAAATGCTTGAAGAGCACAAATTAGAACTTTGTGTTGTAATCTGGAAAAATATCCATTAAATTTGATAAAATAATGCTAAAGCTTATATATATATAAAAACAGAAATCCTTCCTCTGCAATATCTTTAGAGGCACCTTCTGTTAGCATGATTGAATGAATTTGGAGCAGTAAAAACTGAATACAAAATACCTGTGCGTTGGAAATTGCATGATTTCATACAGTGACTCTTGGAACCCAAAATAATGTGCAGATATTGGGCACAGATTTTGACCTTCGTAGCAGCTTTTCAGTCGTTGCAATGATGAAGGTAGCTCTGTCTCAGATCTTTTGGGCTGTTGATACAGAAAAAATTTGTTAAGCTCGTGACAGAATGCTTTCACGATATAATTGTTAAACACGGGAAACAGACGTGAAGTAGCTCACACTCCCAGAAAGAAAAACGCCCACAATACATATATATTATATACATGCCACGTCTAGACATGGAGATAAATGCATATTTGTAGTCTGTTGAAAGCACAGAGGGGCTTTTTGAGTCCGTTGAAATCCTTGACTGAAATGGAATGTGGTTCCGCTTGAGTTGAAATAGCTAAGAAAAAAAGAGTGGTGGCGGTGTTGCTCTTGGGCTGAGTTAAAGAAAAGAAAAGAACAACGTTAATGTTGTTGGATGAATTCACTACCTCGGGAGGTTCGAACCATGCCTTCTAAAGATATGAGCCTGCAGGTGCACCGCCCTTCTCAGCTATTAAAACTCTATGACAAAGACAACCTGGCATTGCCCTGCTTTAATGGCAGCTCGGAGCATTAAAATGAAGGCAGTCTGTGTGTCTTGATTATCCCAACGCTGGTTGTGTGCAGTTGCACGGGCATTAAAAACCCATTTGGCTCTATGCTCACTGCTTCTTTGCTAGAAAAAAAAAATATTTTTGTGTTTGATTTTTATTTTTATTTCTAAGTAGTGATAGCAAGGAATCTTTGTAAATTCAAATCACAAATTTTGGTAACGCTTTAATTCTCAAATGATTGATATTTTTACCTCTATTTATTTTCACTATATAATTACTTTCATTTATTTTACAGAGATCAAGTTTTTGTTTTTAGTGTATATTGTATCCTCTTTTCAGTAACACATAATACATATAAATATATATGCGTAGATTATTTATTTACTTCTCCTTCTCATATACATATCTTTAAGTAATTATTTTATATTATTTTTTCTAAAGTAATGTTTTATCAAATTTTGGAATCAATTATCAACTTTAATTAAGATAAAATGAATTGAAGGGTAGCAAATGTTTTAAACGACCTATAATTGGCAGAATAAAAATAAAGTATTAAAATGGACAAAGGTCAAATGAATGAATGAAGC
Organism: Torreya grandis; assembly: GCA_037957365.1. Classification (NCBI taxonomy): domain Eukaryota; kingdom Viridiplantae; phylum Streptophyta; class Pinopsida; order Cupressales; family Taxaceae; genus Torreya; species Torreya grandis. The sequence goes on from JARHVA010001497.1 coordinate 1,236,748, forward strand.
TACCTATGAAAAACATAGAGATTAAAAAGACTTCATTGGTTTATGTTTTTTAAGTTGACTATGTGTGATTGAAAGATGGTTGGAAATGATTAACTCAACCCTGAATATGTGTGTGTAACTGAAATAACAATTGTCACTATTTTGGGTTAGAATCAACTAGTAAAAGTCAAGATTGGTTATTGTTCTTGACCTTTGTGGGTTGTTATTGATTTAAATGAGAAAACTATAAATTAATGATAAAATCACTTTTACCTTCTTGAAATGTTATTATATGTGGAATTTAGACCTTTGATTGTGCATGAATGACTTATGAATGACCTCTTCAAGGTTGAAACCCCATTAAGGCTTGTGGTAGCTGAAAACCTGGAAAAAGAGAGGGGGCAATGTAATGCGCTAAGCTAACCCCAATCACCCTCGTGGTGATTACACATTATGTATGTATATATAATACTCTAAAGAGGGAATCAAGCCCCACGTAGTTATCCTACCTAGAGTACATAGGGAAATAGTGCTCCTTTCCTACATGTATGCATTTAGAGATGGCATGAATACTTGATAGTGTTTTGTTTGACTTAGATAGAACAAGATTGTGACTTAGATAAGGGGTGCTACAAGTGAATAGAATCAAATTTGAAAAGAATATGAAAGTTTTTCTTAATGTGCAATAGTATAAGTATGCTAAAATAGTGAAATTGCCAAAGATTCCAAGTGGTAGAGTAAGTGAATTATATGTGCATTTATATCAATCCAAATGGGTGAAACCTCACACTGTGTATCCTAAAAATACGAACCAACCTATAAAGAAGGGTTTAAATTTGAAAAATATTTGTTGCTAGGAAAGGGGCAAGATCAACCTATAAAGGTCAAAATCAACTAGTAAACTCGCCCTGTGAGAGTCTATTTTGACCTAGAAGGGAAACATTGGATCTTAAGATTTTGAAGTGTTAGGTGTAAAACAATAACTTAGAAGGGATGGGCTCGTACATGTAGTTAGGATAGAGTGAAGTGGTGAAATAGGACCAATTTAAGTGCTCAAGTCAATTAAAGTAAATGTGAGTTAAAACTTACATTCTCAAGTATTCATGACCAAATTTGAGTACCTACATGTAAGCATGATAGGATGCAACATATATTTATTTTGTTGATATATATATTTTTGCTTTATGTATCAACCTGTAAAAAATATCTTGGGTCAAATCAAAATTTATGATCAAGTTAAAACTTCAAAAAAGAGATTCAAAATTATATAGTTATAGGCCACACCATAAAAGAAATACTTAAGCATTGATTATTTAAATACATACATTGAATATTTCTAAAATTATTTATTTTTAATTCCGTATGTTATTTGTTTTAAAGGGTTCATGTTTTTTGAGGGCACTAATCTTAGGAATTAATTCCATGTCCTAAGAATTATAGTTGTTAGGCTTGCTTAAAAGTTCCTTAGGTGAAGACTAAGTATGCTTGACCTAACGAGAACATCAAGTAAAGCCTAGCATGATAGAGGTGGCCAACCCGAGAAAATAGACCTCAAGATCTTTCACATAAAACTATTCAATGCTCAACCACTTAAGTTATCCCATTATACTATCCTCTATGTTATTATCACACAAATAAGAATACATAATTTATTCCTAAGATCCTTATGACTTCTTATTTAAAGAAATACACAAATAAAAATATATACATTTTTGTTTAGACTTCTTAGCTTTATTTATTTAATAAGCATATCCTATCTATTCTAACATGATTTATTCTAGTTTGCAAGTCTCCACCATGGTAACAAAGAGAGGAAGGCTATGTGTTAAAATTATTAATTACCAAGTCTTACCTCCTCTATGGAGTAACCAATCATATATATTTTTGTAATGTTCTTTTATCTTTTAAGCAATAGACATTTTTTTTTGGTTATAAGAATTGTATAATAATTATTATGAAGCTTTTAGGTTTCACACACAACTTCTTTCAATAATATAAAGTTTTCTGCTTTCTTAAAATCATATGAGTCTTCTTCCTTTTCTTAAAACACAACAATCTCTATCCAAATAAAAACATTTAATTTCACATAAAGCCTCTTTCACATAACACATGTAAAACACATAATGAAGCTTCTTCCCAGATACACATAGGTAGATAACTTAAGAACTTAAACATTTAATAAAAAGATAATTCGGGATCTTGTCTTAATTTAATTCCTTATAATACAAATAATTTAATTCTTTCTTAGAAGCTATTTAAATATAAATAAATAATGTATAAGTTTCATTATTATATTTTTTCTTAGTATAAGCTTTCGAAAATAGGTGATATAAAATCTAAGAACAATTTCAATATTATTTATGTAGAATAATGTTAGCTTAAAAGTATTTAATAATATATACATAAGTAAATTCTAGGGATTCAATTTTTTTTTAAGCACAACAAAGAATAAAAAGTTTAATATTCTCAAATTCACTTCTTCATTTAACTTAATTATTCCTTACATTATTTTATTCTTTTCAAATAACAAAAATCAACCTTTTATTTTCATAACATAGCATAAACATTCCTTTAAGCCATCACAAATCACTTCTTTCTCTTATGTAATGAGCAACATAGATCTAGTTCTTTTCTTCCAATTGCAAACAATATTTAATTTAACTACAACAAATAACAAAAATCAACCTTTTATTTTCATAACATAGCATAAACATTCCTTTAAGCCATCACAAATCACTTCTTTCTCTTATGTAATGAGCAACATAGATCTAGTTCTTTTCTTCCAGTTGCAAACAATATTTAATTTAACTACAACACAAGTATAATGGGAGGTGATCACCTCCCAATCATATGGTGTAATCAGGTATCTATGACCCTCATCATCCCCCAAGCCCAAGAGGTAACCTAAAAAAATCAGCATGGTCATAGGTTTTCGAACATTAGAATTAAGGTTTGTTATTTTAAGGCTTCAAATTTGGCCATACAAATCCACACATCCAAACCATGTAAGGATACTAGTACTTTTAGGAAAATTTGGAATAGGATGAAGTAAAATACAACATGTCACATCTCTAGCAGGTTACCCATTTACATAGATAAAGACTTAAGTAAAAGCTATACATACAACTCATGGCAAAAAACCCTCTGCTAAAGGCAACATCTGCTTCACTTGTAATTCCAACATCTTTCTTGAATCCACAAATTCACTAGAAAAACTTTCAACAAAAACCCTATCCTCTTTTTCTCCTTAGTACAATATATAAAATTATTCACCCACAAATCATTTAATTTCAAGTACATTCATATGTAAAAGACATAAGAAAACCTACCTAAACTCTAGTAAGATCACAATTTCCTCCTCTTTAGTTATCCTTCTTTGTGTCACTGCAACTCTATTCCTCATATTTCTAAATTTTATTGCAATAATAATGATGGAATAATACTTGTAGATTTGTTACATAAATTAGAAGAAGATTAGTGCATTTTATAACATATCAAAGAGGGACAAGTGTCTACTCTATGCTTGTAGCTCCACTTCTCCCTAAAACATGAATTGAGAATCCCATTCTGTGGTTTTAACACTTATAAAATGTTTTAATGGTTCCAATATCAATGACACCTAATTTCAAGCTAATGAAAAAGTAAAAGATTGTTTTTTTTTAAATTTGGAAAATGTGGCTTCTCAAGAATTCTAAAAATCTAAGTTAAGAAAAAAGTTCCCTCAAGGTTCACATATAGAATCTAAGTTTAGAAAAAGGTTCCCTCAAGGTTCACATACTTAGGGACTAATCACATAAGGATGTTTTAATCAAGGTTCATAATTTGGTACACATTCCAAGGTTTGAGGTCAAAGAGAATGTTTTCAAACACATATCAAAATGTAGTCAAGGTATGCATAGGTTATTAGTGGTAAACATGTTAAAATAAGGCCCTATGACAAGGTTATGATAGGTGTGATATTGGAATAGTGGTCAACCTTTTGTACCCCTTTATTCCTTTAAACACATGTCACTTTCATACTCATTACACCCATCATAAAATTCATGCATGATAAATTATAATAAATGATGAAATCAATACATTCACAATATGGTCATACCAATCCATGAGCCCTATCATGATCAAGTGATCTAACATGTATGTATCATAAGTAAATCATAAGAATATAAACAACAAGATGTCCAACAATGTTATGAAAACAAGATACACATCCACTAAATAGGATACATATCTACAAAGTTATACATAAAAGGTGAAAGTATGAAATACAACTCAAAATCAGGGTACCCATCTTCTAGAGGAAAACACCTACTTTACTTGTGACTCAAACATGGTATTCAACAAAGTCTTCTGAAAAACAAGTGAAATGAAGAAATATAACTCATAGTAGGGTAACCATATACTATAGGAGAACATATATTTTACTTATGACTCTAGCATGGTATAGGTTTTCAGGAAGTAGAAGCAGGGAATACAACTCATAGTAGGATACCCATATGATTGGAGGAATATTTCAATTTTAAATATTAAAAATATGCATATTAATTTATAATAATGTTAGAGGAGAGTCAGTGATAGCCCCATAATCATCTTCTCTCCTCTAGTTTTTTAGGAGAACTAACGTAGTGCCCCTAACCCTGAGTTATTCTAGGCAACGTAGTAGTACACTTAATGTCAACTTATATACATGTCATTACAGTAGTGGCCATTAACACACATAGATGTGATAATGTAATATACTATGGTAGACCACCTAAGTCATCTAGAACTAACTCAAAATGAATCACATAGTCTGTATAAAGTTAGATAGCATAATAAGAAGTGTAACTCATAATCAAGTTTTGTACCCATAGAAAGTTTGAACAATAACCATGTAAACTAATCAAAGCACATCCAACTAAGCTCATGAATAATCATCAATATATCTCAAACCCCAATAGTTATAACTACATCTCAAATCATATCACATCAATGATAAAGAGAAAAAAGAGAAAGAGAGAGAGCAAATACAGTTTACAATGCAGTAAAAATGATGCCAAGTATAATCCATATCTATAAATTGAATGTTATAAATATGCTTATAACATGATATTCTAAGTTAATGTCATCAACAAGTGCATACATTGAGGATAATAGGGTTATATTTTAAATGACAAACACACCTACTAATAATGATAGAGAATCATCTCGATACACACAATAAAAATGTCATCAACACAATAGATCAAACATTACTACTAAGAACATAATAAAAGTAGATAATCACAATTGTGTAAAAACTCTTAGTGTTATAGAAAATATTAATACAAACACATCTGAAGATTAACACTAGGTACACAACCCATCGGTGACTAAATCTAATGCAAGGTATAATAGGATGCAAAAAAATAGGCTTGACATCACCCTCCCCTTATAGAGACTTCCTACTGGAAGTCATACAACGAGATGAACATATTGGTTTGAAAAATAAAATCATCAACCAAGAGGTGGTCCATACCATCAAATATCCTACAAAATCCTATCCTGGTGTCAGTCATGTCCTTGAAGTCTAAACCCTCAATAATTCCAAGCGTCACAGACTTAAGGAGAACAATCCATCTTCAACACCCATTATTGCTAATTCAATTGAATGTAAGCAAAATTTAAACATGATTCCATAGAGCAAGAATAATGTCACTAAAATTTAAATATTTTAGGATAGGAAGCTAAGTGATAGGTTTTTATTCTATCTCAATTGAGGAACTCAAAAAAGAAGCCAACACAAGGTAGTTTATACACATGGCTAGTCAATTGTTTATAGATGTCATACTAATTAAACCAAGAAGATTGGAGTCATCATCAATTTTGACTAGATGGAGGTAATCCCTTCGCCATAAAGGACCATTGAAACAAAGACAAGGTGACACATTCCAAAGGAAACCTGGTCCAAATAAAACTATCACCATATCTAAAACATAATGATACTCCAGGTGAGTTGAGAAGTCAAACATTGTCAACTAAAAGCATTCAATCCATCTTCATTGCTTCCTAAAATACAAAAGAGGTGGGCATAAAAGTGCACTGCCAAAACTAATCTTCCTATTGTCATACTAACAATGCCAAAAATATAGTTTAAAATAAAAGGGGCACTACAAAATTTACAACCTTCTTCTTCTCCATAAGATAGAGTAATAAGGAAAGTTCATTAGATGTTTTTGCCTGTCTGGATGTGATGACACACCAGTAAACTTTGTCATCAAATCATGATATCCTTGTGTGATCTAGACCAAATATAACAACCATTTCAACATAACACACATTATTAAACCTCCAATTACATCGATAAGGAATCTAAATGAGTTCAAGAATGAGCAAGGGATGAAAAATATTTACATCTAAAACCAATATGTGAAGTTAAGAACGAGAGATCATATGTCTAATAAGAACCAACTAAAAAATTCTCACAAAAGATCCATCCAATGCCACTACTGTCATGGAGGTAAAGATGTGCTAGAGAGAAAAGAGACTCAAAAAATTGGTCCACTAAGTAGAATCACTGAAAACTAAGGAGTGGAATAAATCATGAAGGATGCCAACCACTATCGCTAGCTCCAAAAAAATTTGAGCTCATAATTCATGAGCTTCAACGACTCACAATTCAAAATGAGATCCACTCATAAGGCTTATAATAAGAGCATAAATATACACCCAATCCCTCGTATGGAATTAGGCATAGCCTAAGAAGGTGTGTTCATAAGATGATCTTAAAAATAAAAGTATTTAAAGCACTATTTAACATCTCAACTAGGCTTAAGTGTAACCACTTAACAAAGTATGAACATATGGGACAACTCTCAAGACTTCATGTTATTAAATTATGGCCAATAACTATACCTCAAATAACAAGGTAAGTGATAAAATATGGTGGACAAAAAGGGTCCTACCCATGGATGTGCTTTTCCTAAAAATTGAGAAATTTTAACTGATATAGCTAATTTGAGATCGCTACACTCAAAATTTGAAGATGGTATAAAAACATGAATTGTTGCATTTTGAGGATAGTTTCCAAAACACCTTTTTTTTAAATGGTTAACTATAACTAGGTGAAACATCTAAAACTTGAAGAGGAACTCCTATTTTTTTAGAAAAACATAGCAGATAACCAGTCATGCAACCCCTCATTTTATGAGAATCATTTAATATTGTTTGAAACACTTTGGTGAAAAGTTAGATAAGATTGTCTAATTTGTGACCTATATTTTTTCATAATTTTTCAATGACTATTTTTTTTAATTAATTTTACAAGTAAATAGATCCTAAAAATTGACAAAAAATGGATAACCAGGTGTGTGACCCCGTAACTACGTCAAAAAAATGATAAATTAGTTTTTTTAATGCGTGTAGAATTAGACTTACTTCATGACCATTTTTTTTTTTTTGCATTTAGATCAACAAAATAAATAAATAAACATATATAGGCATGTATATTTTTGGCATGCAGTGACCTAAAAAAGCCATAGTTGTAAATCAACATAGATGGAAACCTTAAAGTACTCCAATTTTTTTTTAAAATCATATATTTAGAAATAGAAGAGTTTGCTTATCATTGTGGTAATAATTTTATGAATTATCTCATTGAATTCATAGTGTATTTGACGATGGAAGTTGATTTTTCTTTTTTTTTTTAATCAAAGGTCTCATATTCGGTTGTGTGTTGACAAGTTCAAGCCTTTGGCTTGGGAATCCAAGCCATTTCTAAGCCAAAAGGCTTGGTTTTTAAATACAAACACAACATCACACATACACACTATAGTGTGTACGGGTTATAGTGACATAACACAAAAAAATGAATTTAGTCCATGTATACAAGTTTCTCTCTGTGTGTGTGTGTGTGTGTGTGTGTATTCATATTTATAGTTTTTATATTTTTATTTTAAAGTGGAGAGCGTCATTATATACACTACCAAAAAGGACATAATGGATATAATGATGAAATTTTGGTGAGTTTGCACCTGTGATCATAATTTTGACTATATAAAACATGATTTATTGTTCAACCAGGCCCAATTTCATTAAAAAATGAATAAAAAAATCAATTATTTTAATGGTGGAGGAAATTACGGCCAATTTTAACCACTTAAAAGTGAATTCATGTATAATATGTGATTTGAGGCTAAATTAGCCTAGATTTCCTAGCACATTGAGTGAATTGGTGTAATTAGTGATGAAATTTAAGTGGAATTGAGCCTCATGAATCAAATTTTGACTATAAAGGATTTAATTTGGGCCCGTCGACCCCCATGTCACAACAAAATAAACCAAAAAGTCCATTGGTTGAATTCAAAGACAATTAGGGCTAATTTGAGCCCCTTTAACCTAATTGTGACTATAAAATGTGATTTTGGGAGAAAATTAAGCAAAGAATCATTTGGTTCAATGTCAGATACAAGTTTGACATGTATAGGATGTGGTTTTGGGCTCAATAAAATCCAATGTCATCATTTAATGAATGAAATATTCAATTGGTTCAATTATGGTGGTAATTAGGGTCAATACGAGCCCTTGAACCTAATTATGACTATACAATGTGATTTAAACCTAAATTGGCTTTGTATTCATCATAGATTGAGCTATTTAGTTAAATGGTGCAATCAATAAAATAATTTTTTTAAAAATGAGCTAAACTAACCTAATTTCAGTTGTATATGATATGATTTGGAGTGAAATTGGCCCTAATGTCATCATATAATGAACCAAATAGTTGATGTATCCACATAATATTTTCAAAACTTTTATTGATCACTGACACTTTGTATATTATAGGAACCTATCGAGTCTCAATCTCTCTGAGTACATGCCTTAAGGGGTGCACCAGGAAAGGGGTGAGCAGACCATTGGTTCTTCATAAGATTTTTGTTCCTTTTGCCACTTACCATCTACACATTTGTCTCCTAAAACCTTGAACCCTAAGCTTAGTTATCTCTTTCCTATCCATTTCAATCATTATCATGCTTTATTCCTTCATTTCTTTCCTTGTTACCCTTTTGACATGTTCAAAAAACTAGGTCGATCTGGTTGACCTAGTGTGTTTTGTGGACACTTTAGCTCTTTTGATTTGTTAGCCTCCCAATTGACCTAACATAGACCTAGTGAGTTAGCCCAAAAATGTGGTAGGTCGATCTGGTCGACCTAGTACAGTCAACATGTCCAAAAAAATTTAGGTAAGATCCTCCTATATATATAAGTTCATTTCATCATTATTAAGAAGAGAGTTCAATTAAGTGAAGAAGTACGAATGAACATCTGCTTATTGACCATTCTACTTGAGGAATAAAGCTTTAGGGTTCAATACTTTCTTTAGAGCTTCAATCTTGTCTTGTGGAGAAGTATTTTAGATGCTTAGGTAGGTTGTGTAGCCTAGAACTGATTTATCTTGGTTATCCTTACAAACCATAACAATATCTTGCGAAGCACCTTGGCTAAGGGAGAGATTGAGGCTTGGCAGGTTCGTCTTACAAGGCATGTATTCCTAACTTTATTTCTCCTTTGTAAGAGTAGATAGATAATGCAGTATGTATTCTTCTCTTTCATATATTAGGATTCTATATACATTCACATGAGTATATGTCTCCTATGCATGTTTTTTTTAGTTGTTTATTTGTTTTGTTCTAACCCCCACTTTGTGCCATAAGCTTTGGTGCACATTAGATTAGTTTGCTTTTCTTGTTATTAGAATAGTTTACTCTCTTGTTTGTTAGCATTAGTGAAATATCAAATCATATGACTCTTTTAGAGTTGTTGTGTGATTATGGTAGACTTTAGGCTTTAGAACCCTTCCTAGCATGATATGTTGTGACAAGTGATACAATTGATCCCCTAATCAGGTCTAATAGATCCCCATATTGGTCATGTTCCCGCTTAACAAGTGTATACCCAATAAGAAGTGTAGGTGTGCTCTATCTTATCTAATTTAGCATTAATTCATGTACATCATGCAATTTTCATTGCATACATTATGGTGAACCCAACATGAATCCTATCCCACCACAGGTTAGATTGTCTTCATGTTTCCATTTTTGTTTCCTTTCTTATTTAGCATTAGCTTCACCTTCATTACATTCTGGTGAACCCGACGTGAAACTAACACTTGCAAGATTTATTTCATTATTTTTGTCATCATTTATATCATATATTTTGACATATTGGTTTGATTTTGTCAACCTAATTATTTTTCTCTGTGCACAAGAATAAGTAACTAGATCAATCAACTCGACCCAATACAGGGTTTCAACATTTTTTAGAATTCTATTTTAACCTACTAGGTTGACTAGGTTGACCTAGCACATTTTTAGTCACTTTGTAGTAGGTTCCTATACAACCTAATCGATCAAATCAACCCAATATAGGCCTTCAGATTATCAGACACCCAATTTAGCCTACTAGGTTGACCAGGTTGAGCCAGTACATTTTTTCAACTTTTGTAACTCTTGTATATCTTGGTCGATCAGATCGACCTAATTTTACATATTGCATCAATTTTATCCAAGGTTTTTATCATCAATATCCTTCATTTCCATATCTAAACTATTAAGGTCAATCTTTTATTCTTTATCTCTTTTTGTTTTGTACTTTCCTTTCAAATTTGTAGTCTTCAAAAGTACCCCTACACAGCCAATTGGATCAACTTGGTCGACCCAGTTCTATGTTTTGTATGTTGTCTAAAACAACCAGGTTAACCTAGTTGACCTAGTAGGTTTTCCAAACCCTATCTTCAGTAGTACTAGCTTGACCCTGTCGACCTAGTTTTGTTTGTTGCGCATATAGTGTTTTCACTATACCTTGTTTCAAAGTTGCAATTCACCTTGTATGTTAATCACATCTTTCTTTCAGTTGTTTGCATGCTTAGAATAGTTCACATAGTCTAATTAAGAGGTTTTTAATTAATCACTTAGTTTCACTATTTCTATTTTATGCACACATAGCCAAATCACATAACATCAACAAGCATTTTAACATTTGACTACCCATGGCAACCTACTTAGATTTCATCACCAAGGAGGAAGCCAACTTGATGTTTTGGTCAAGTATAAAATGTGGTTAATGGTATATTCTGGATAAGAACCTATCACCCTTATCACTGTGGTGTATGAAATGAGGGGGTAGGCCCCAATACCAAGCCTTTATCATTGCCACTATAGTCCCTTTCATCTTAAACTCACCTAAAACCATCCATAGATTGTTATATAGTACCTTACTTACAACCAAATCCCTATCATTTAAAATTATTCTTAATAATCTAATTAACATTCTAGTTTGACCAATTAGCTAGATTTACTTTCCAAGTTGTTTGCTTGCTCTTTGCTCAAGTGTGTGTGCAAAAACTTGCATTAGCCAATGTTGGTGCAAGGTTTTAATTTGTGTGCATCAATTGGATTGGCCAAGGTAAATTCAATTGACTATCTGTTTACTTTCAACATTTACTTTCTTAGATCAACTACAATTTATCTTTTTTCATTTCACAAACTTATTATCAACTCTTTCTTTTATGTCCTATTCACTGCACTAGGTCGACCCTATCGACCTAGCATCTTTTTTAGCCCCTGTACATTGTACTAGGTCAACCTAGTCAATCTAGCACTATTTATAGGATTTTAACCCTTTATGTTTGTCTCTGTTCTCTGTACTAGGTCGATCTTGTGGACCCTGTACAATTTCATAGTCCCTATTTTTACACTAGGTCAACCAGGTCGATCTAGTTTTGTTTCAGTCACTTTCTAATTCTTTGCTTTCTCATCTTACTTATTCTCCTTTCATCATGGACTACCTATTTGGTAACAACATTGAAGTTCAATCAATGGACATGATGGAATTTACCAATCCTAATAGGGTCTCCCATATACAAAATAGGGTTCCTTTTGAGAATGCTAATAATGTTCATATTGCAACCCGCATGATGGACTATGGGACCCTTCCTCATACCTCTTTATATAAAAACCCTCCTCTTCTCTTAGACGACCAGTTTGAGTTAGAGTATACTCTTGAAATGCTTTTCTTTATCATAGAATTCCCTCAACATAGAGGGAAGGATCCTTCCACCATCTATAACCTTATGATTAGCCGTCAAGTTGAAAAACCTCATTATCCTACTCCTACTTTCTCAACTGGATTTGGGGGTACCAATTTCTTTGCTTCTCAACCTCTTGCTTCAATTTTGATTCCTTCTTATGTCATGACATCTTCTTCCTTAACTTTTTCTACCTCCATGCCTAGTATCTCAACTAACATGGCAGGTTCTACATTTAGTGGGACTCTCATAAGACCCGCTATCCTTAATCCATCCACTAGTCTATTGTTTACTACCCAAGGCACTCATGCTTATATTGCTTCTTCCTCTCAACCATTTACTAGTCTATATTTTGCTTCACAAGAAAAAAATTCCACTAGTGCCTCAAATTCTCATAGCTCTTTTCAAGCTCATATCAACACTAATAGTGATACCGAAGCGACTAATACCAACACAAACACCGATACTACTTCTTAGAATAAAACTAATCAAACTCATCAACTATTATCATAAACTCTCAATCAAATGAACACATTCCAAGATTATAACACAAATCAAATGATGTGAATGCAGAACCACCTTCTTAATCTTCAATCCAATCCTCAACCAATGACTTGGGGCACACATAACCAAAGTGTTCCTCCTCCCCCTCTTTGATATTCTCAAGGCAATCTCATTCCTCAACCTCCGTTAGTCAATAAAGTCATCAAGCATTTATAACATGAACCTCTTACTACTCAAATCACTAACATTGATATAAGAGGTATAACACCTACAATCTCTTATAATGGATCAACCGATCCTACCCTTCATCTTAAGACATTTGGAAATATTTATGAGGATTGGGTCAAATTAAACACCTTTACTAATACCAAACTCCTTGTCAAAACCCTCACAGGTGATGCCTTGGATTGGTGTAATCAACGTAGACCTCATTCCATTACTAGTTTGGATAATTTAGTGAATGCTTTAGTACAAGAATTCCAAACTAGTGATCTTCCTGAAAACACTTTGGTCTATTTCATCAATTGAAAATAAAACAAAAATGAAACCGGCCAAACCTTTGTTAAATGATGGAATACTTTGTCAAACAAGTGTGAACATAACATGGTCAATGATAATCTCTTTCATATCTTTATGAATGATCTTTATCCTAAATTACAATATCGAGTCTGCACCCTCTCTCCACATACCTTGAGGAGGCCATTGACCGAGCCAAATTACAATATTTCATTATGCATCAATTTGAGCCACCCTAACCTTCCATGGGTACTCATCTATTAATTAAAAATAAAAATTGTAATATTATCAATGATGGTGTTACCAATTCATATGATACCATTCACAATGTTCAAACTATCATTCCTACCACTTCTTTGGAACCATTTCCTCCTTATCAACAATATACTAATCCTCATTTCTCTTCACCAAATAAAATTAATGTTCAAAAACCTCTCTCCTTAGCTTAATTGCTTAAGCATCTACCTAGGCCTCTTCCTCGAGAGATTGACCCTACTCATCCTATGAAAACCTGGTATGATCCTAGCAAGTTTTGTTGGTTTCATGCAAGTTGGGGTCATTCTCATGAGACCTATAGGCAACTTCATAATTTAGCTATGGAATTTCTTCTTGGACCTAATTTTGATCATGATTTTATCATTCGAAAGTGTCAACAAGCTTATGAAAATGCTCTCACGGACTACACAACTCATGATAAAGCTCAAGCCTTGAATCAAGAAAATGCTCATTTAGTTATCTATAAAGATCCTTTAACTAATCATCAACATATTCAAGAAAATCAAGACAAGACCACCCCTTCCACCAATAATGTAAAAAGTCTTGTTGAACCAACTTCTAAAGAGAATGTGGTTAGCATGACCAATATGCGAAGGGTGGTGGCTTTCATCGATTCTCAACCTATCCACACCCCACCTCCTTCTCAAACATACCATGTTATCCAAAAATTTTCTCCAACTCATTTAAATGAGTTGGGACAAGATGATCTTATAACCTTTGATGATAGTCCAATTTATGATTCTCCCTTGGATAACACATCCCATTCTATTTCTACCATTCCTACATCATCTTATAATACTAATGATAATCAACCTTCTATTAACACTCCTTCTACTTCTCAAGATAAATCTGAACCTTTTACTTCATTATCTAAATATGAATTACAACCTTCTTCTAAAAATTCTCATTCTTATCAACACAAATTTCAATGCTCTTCAACTCCTCTTTTTGAAAACCTCCTTAACCATTACGTGCCTATATCTAACAATCTTCTCATAGGTTATGATGAGTGGGATCCCATTGTGGAGCTCACTAATCTCCCTTCTCAAATTCCATTTTTTGAGCTTATGAGGACCTCTTCCCATCATCAGAATCATCTTATGCAACTATTATTTGAGATGAATGTCCCTTGTTCTCTCTTAGCAAGATTGAAGGCAACCTTATCAGGTTCTAAGGATAGTATCTTGTAACAATGTGAAGAGATGTCCATCAATGCTGATGAAACTATCAACACTTCTCTTTTTTTGAAATTTCCCATTACATATATGATTCCCAATAAGATTCTACTTCATGCAGATGATCGTCCCTTATTTATTAGCATCTAAATAGGTGATATCCAAGTTAAATGAGCATTGATTTACGAGGGTTCTGGCACTTATGTTACTTCTCTTGATTTCATTAAGACCCTTGGATATTCAACATGCAATCTTAAGTCTATATGTAGTACCTACCAAGGATATGATAGGAGGAAAATGCCTCCTCTTGGTTTGTGTGGCTTCTCATTACTATCCCATATATCACCATTCATGTAAAGGTGATGATCTTTAACTTTCCCCTTTCTTATAACATCTTCCCTGGTAGGCCGTAGACTCATCGTATGCGAGCTATCACTTCTTCTACTTTCTAATGCATCAAAATCCTTCATAATGCAGCCATTTATAAGATTCAAGGAGATACTAACCCTTGGAATTTTGAACAATTCCAAGATTATGGTATTTTCAAGATTCCTACTCTTGAACCTTTGCTTAGTGTTCCATTCCATGAGTCACAACATTTAAATTTTCCTATCAACTCAACTAGAGGTTTCAATTGGCATCTCAAGATGATTGGTAACATTCCTCCAAACCTTTTAGATTCTGATGATGATGAGCCTAATGAAATTAACTTAAATATAAAAACTTTTGATCTTGTTCCCCATCTCTTCTTGTAGTTTCCTGCTTCTTTGTAACCTCATTCTCGTAAACCTCCTTGCAATGACATTCCTATAGTCTTATCCAAGAATAGGAATTATATTCACCATGTTTCTTCTAATGACAAAGTTATTCCAACTTGTGTCATTGATCTTCACACATTGGATTATGAAGATGGCTACTCTTTAGATGATCCTTTATTAGGCAGTCTTGTCCAAGCCCATAATGCCAAGATTGTGCATTATCATTCTTCTTTACATAAGTCTTATGGTGCATCTTCTCATGTTCCAACATTTATAGTTCTTGATTATTGAATTTTTCCTCTTTATCATAGAGTAGAGATGTCATCGATACCTCCAATTTCTGAGGGGCACTGTAGGACTATGCTCATGGATCATGCTATGACCAGACCTTACCATTTTGCTACGTTCCCTAATTCTCATACTTGTTTTACTCCTAAGATTAATGTTGTCCTCCTTAGACCTTCTGTTGATCCCACCCCTCCCATAGTGGATCCTATGTTAGAACCAACTATTATTTTTACTTCCATTATCATCGAGCCTGCTCTTGATTCTTCCACTAGTGTTCCTTCTATTAAGACTAGTTCCATTCCTAATCCATCACCTCCTCTTGGTGATGGTTTGCTTCCTTTGCCTAAGATAGATACTCTGCCCACCAAATGGGTTGATGATTCATCTCTTTTTTCTTCCATGACTATTACACCTTCTCCTGTGAGTGTTTATCCTAAAAATACTCACAAGCATATATGTTGCTTCCATGGGACATATAGTCATTATTTTACCCATTGTCATAAGTTGTGATAATATATTGATACCTTTCATCCTTATTCCTCATCAATAGACACTACCTTACCTCCTCCAAAGATGCTTCTTGAATATATACCTAAGTATGGTGAGAGGTATTGTTTATGGCACCAATGCGGCACACATCACACTGATCATTGCCGCCTCTTTCAACAACATCTTAAGGACCATCTTATAGTTATTCTTGGACCTTCTAACATTCATACCATAGGTCATTCTCTCAAGAAGGCTCACCCTTATTCTGCCATAGCTACACCTCATGTGGCCCCATCACCACCTCATATACCTCCACTTATGGTTCCTTCTCCACTCGTGGACCCTCCACTCGTGGACCCTCCACCCATGAATCCTTTTCCACCGATGATTCTAACATCTCCCATAGATCCCATTCTCATGCATTATCCCAACCATCCTTTTCCCAATTTCCATCCTCAACACAATCCAATGAGTATTCCTACTTTTTTGGTTGAGGAGATTAGAAAAAGAAGGATTTGCCCAATACTCAGTAAAGATTGATGCGATATTAACAACAATTCATATTCAGCTTCATATAGATTTATCCGATGTCTTGGATAATGTGTGTGGATAGATTTACCAATACTTATGAGCACATGCATGGTGCTTTCACATTTTAGATTGGACAGGTGATCCAATTTTATTTTCATATATCTGATTATATCATTTGACACTATGTCAAATTCTTACTTATCTTATATAGTGATATTCCTTATTGTACTATATTCCTTGCTTATTTTGTCATTTAATTTTCACATATGATTATACTTCCTTATCATTTCTTTATATTTCTCTTTACATCTTCTTCTTGTCGCATTCCTTGGATTTTTATTTTGTGAGTTGCTTCGTAAGACTATGTATAGGACTCGACAATCCTAACAAAAATTACCATTTCTTTTTTCTTATTTCATTCTACTTGCCATTGCTATTTTGGCATCCCTCATGGGTCTCTCTTTTGTGAGTTGTTTTATAAGACCACGGATAGGACCAAATATCCCTCACAAAATCACCATATTTTGCTTGTTTTTTCCTTGTGTCTTCATGATTATTTGTTTTCTTATCCCTACTTTTCACAGATAATCATCATGGTAACTTGGTTGTACATACCTTGTTCCCTTTGGTTATTATCTCCTTTTACCATGTGATCAGTTAGCAAACAGTCTTTCTATTGGTGCCATAATTTTGATAAGTATTAATTCCATTCTTAGTGCACAACATGAAAGGACCATTATCCATTTTGTTACAAGTATCAGCATGGTACAGAAGGATCATGGCATGGGAGAACCATGGCACGGTAGAACCATGGCATGAATCTATCAACACGAGACTTAATGGGTTCAAAAGGACAATGGCATAGAAGACCCAGCATGAGAGGACCTAATTAAAAGGGAACATGTCACAAATGACCTGAGAATAGGGGATTGAAACAAAAGGAGAAGACTAGGGATGTGTGTGGGAAGTAGAGCACGAGGGATACAAAGTAGTTAGAAGAAAATTTCAAGTGGGACACTTTAGCTCCATTGATAAGAGGTTTGGTACCAAATCACGAGGAATGGAACACTTGGCCACTAGGATATAGTATAGAATGAGGATCTAGGGGCACAAAAACCTAACTCTACATGAACAACTAATTGAAAGTTCCATGAATCTCAATTTGTTGGGAGTTTGTGTGCCATTTGTTCATAATAGTTGGAATTATGACACTTGGTTAGGGAAAAACAAGTATAAAAAACCCTATTGTAATCATTTTCATGATGGACTTTTTGGGAGAATAGTTATAATGATTTGTGTTGTAATGTAGTAAGCTGTTAATGAGAGATCAATGTTTGCCATATTGTGTTACGAATGATGAAGTATTCTAAGTGTTGAATGATGGATGTGATTTACATTTAAGTGATGGGTATTTTTCTTCTTTTAATACTACTATTAAATAGTAATGGTGATCCTAGTTATAATGATAGTTAAATCTGGGACAATAAGGATAATAGTAATATATTTAGGGTCATGAATAATCTTATAAGAACTATGTTACGAAATATGAAATAATATATAACATTATGCTACAAAGCCTTTAGGAATTGATTTTTTGCTCCACACTTCGGGTGAACATGTGAGACTTACCTCTCGTATGAGAGGGTCAGCATGTTAGCTTATTGGGGAGAAGCTTAGCACCGAAGTAGAACTAACTAAAAAAACCCAACATTTTGGTTCTATTAATTGGACCTAAAGTAATTGTAGCACAAGCATGGAAAATGTTTGAGTGCATTACATTAAAAAACATTGAAGAATGGATATCAGTGTCAAAGATAATTTTGTGGTTCCATATCTTGAGCCTGGAGTTTTTGCACAATAGTGGGTAAAAAACAACCTCTATAGTTCATTGTATGAGAT
Organism: Torreya grandis; assembly: GCA_037957365.1. Taxonomy (NCBI): domain Eukaryota; kingdom Viridiplantae; phylum Streptophyta; class Pinopsida; order Cupressales; family Taxaceae; genus Torreya; species Torreya grandis. The sequence goes on from JARHVA010001497.1 coordinate 1,255,206, forward strand.
GTTCTTCTCTAAGGTCCATGTTCTTTTATATTCTTGGATTTTAGCATATGCTTAAGGACAATCCTGAAACCTTGGATGAAGATAGTCATGGACACCAGAATAGTAAAGAGTTTAGCACAATTGAAAGTTTCCTGGACATGAGCGGTCGATTACTAGTGGAATGGTGTCTAAAATAGTTACATCTTAGAATATGTTGTGACCAAATATTCATGTCTTGAAGAAGCCAAGTTTAATTTTTTATGAGAACCAAGGGGGCGATATCTTTCACTATTTCTAGCCGAAATTAAAAAGCTCATTATTGATCTTGGGTTGGAAACATTACCCATGAATGGCTAAAAACCTTATGTGCATGAGCTGCATAATTAGATGAAAGATTACTGGTTGATTCAAGGATGTTGGTTCAATATGGTAGTAAGTCAGTGAGCACTACGAAAATGGAAGTATGATGAAAATCGATAGACGATTATGGGAGTTAGTGGCACATGAAGAGATTGAGAACACTCAAGAAGTGCTATGAAGAGCCTTAGGGAGCCAAACGTGTGTGAGTAATCCATCACTTATGGGCCACAACCTTTTCCACTATTATCTTGTGAAGAAATGGGCTGGATCACCGAATATGAACCCAATACGAATCAACCATGCTCTCCCACCATAGTGCACACTCATGCCATTGAGTCAGATAGGATACAAGTAAGGAATTGTGATACAAATAGTATAGATTCAGAGGCTGGATAGATATGGGAAACTAAGACTAGACCATCAAGCAATAAAATCGAATCTACATTTTGTTTTTTTATGAAAAATCATGGGACAACTTGGAATGCCTAGATGATATGGCCAAGGCCAGAATACTAACTCCAATTGAGGAAATCACCCTTCCACCATGCCTCCCCACATGACTACTTCTAGTGGAGGCACTGGAGGAGGATTAAGAGGTACTAGAGGAAGTGCCCCCCCTCCAGGAATAGGAGTTGGATCTTCTCAACAAATAATTGTTTAACCTCCTATGGTTTATTATGAAATGATGTTGTACCTACCTGAGTATCAAGGGGTGGAAAATGCAGTCAATCATGTTTATAAGTGTGAACTAATTTGGAGAGTGCATGGCATCACATCTTCTGAGCGAAAGGCAACATAGTTCACAACCACCCTTTTAGAACATGGACATAAATGGTATCATAAATTTGACCCTCAATAAGCAATGGTCGACTATGACCATCTCAAAGAAATGCTTCTACAAGAATTTGATATTTTAGAGTTTGAGTAGTAGAGTATAGCAGTGTTAAAAGACATAAAATAGGAAATTATAGAGAGTGTACAAGAATATGATGCTCAGTTCAAGAATTTGCTTTCTAAGATATCATTTGAAATCAATCCTGCCCAACATGCACAATGGTTCATAGGGGGATTATTACTACCTTTTTGATGGACCCTATCATAGAGAACTTTCACCAACATGCGAGAGGCACTGGAGTCTACACTATGCATTGAAATAGTTAAAAGTATGGATATTGGAATTAATACATTTATGGAGGCACAAATAACATCTATGGCTTCTCAGCTTGAAAAATTAATGGAAAACAATGCACATGAGACACGTAGTGGTGTTTGGTGTATTGATTATGAAACTAAAGGACACATAAGAAATAATTACCCACGTAAGAATATCCATGCAGTCCTAAAAAAAACCTACAAGATTTTTCATGGTGATCATGATGTTCATTCCTATCCACTTTTGCAAAAATCCATGAATAATAAAGTATCTATACATGGTAAAATTTGTGATGCTTATACTCATGATATCAATGAGTGTCGATTGATTACTGATATCCATGAGGCTCGAGCTCATGACACATGCCAAGCTTCAGTCAATTCCAAAGACAATGATGGCTATTATGGGCACAAAATAGGATGAGGATGAGGTGGTAGGTTTACATGAAGGACTTTCTATAAGTGTGGTTCTCTAGACTACTATTAGATGGATTGCTCAGAATACCCTACCTATGTTTACTACAAAAAGGACCACTAGTTAGAAGAATGCCTAGATCTATATGCAACCATTACACAGGACCAAAATGAAAAAGGTGTAGGTATGATCCATTTAGAAAAACCATAATGGCACGCTCGACCAACCATCCCTATTATACAACAAGTCAATATTATGATGCATAGCAGATGCCAAACATAACCTACATCTAACCTAGTTGAAAAGGTACGCAGGGAAGAACCTCATGCAAGGAAATACCCTGATGCACTTTAGAAAAAGGATTTTCTTCAAGATACAATGGCACTTGTGTGTGAGCTCCAAGATAAAATTCAATATATTAAGGATCAAGATGTCACACAACAGGCTGTAGTGCAAAGGGAAATTGAACCTCCAATATTGAGGGATAGTTTCTAGGAACTATGCAAACACATGCTTGATGAAAACATCATTCCACAGCTAAACACTTGGTTTAAAGGTCAAGATCACATACCAAATGAAACCCATAATCGGCTAAGTTGAGAAGGTGAATAATGATATTTAAATCATGCTTGACGTCAAGAAGTCATAGTTCTACATCCTCAAAAGATGGAGAAATATTAATTAATGTTGTTATCAACTGATGGGTAATCTAGGATATTCTAGTGGATATTAGTGCTACAATAAATGTTCTCACTAAAGATGCCTTATATAAAATGTCTAGTCCAACTTTGCAGCCTTCACATCATGTCTTGTTCATGGCAAACAAGACTCGTGCACATCCTATCAGAGTCCTTAAAAATGCCACTATTAAAATACTTAGGGTTCCCTTCAAAGCAAATTTTGAGGTTTTGGAGTTGGTAGAAGCTGATGATTATCCATCCTTACTTGGAAGAACCTGGTACTATGAAAATTATGTAGATTTAAGCTTTAAGAATCAGTACATTAGCTTTAAAAATACTGATCAATGCATGATAATTCCCCTAGACCAACCACAAGGACCACCCTATATTGAACCCATAAGCACTGATGAAGACATCAACAATTTGTATAATGTGACTGCTCAACATGATGACCAACATGATCCTACACTAGATGGTATTCTCTACTGGGTAGACAAACATACTATCTTAGATACCATAAGTAATACTTATAATTATTGAGCCCATGGTGATTATGATCTCTATAGAAGATTGTGCAACACCATCAACAGAGAAAACATTCCACACTGGTTCCTTAAACATCCCAAATTTGTGCACCTCATGGGCTTAGCAATGAGAGGACCATTGGAGGGACCACATTTGAAAAGAATTAGTAAAGTTCCATATTTATAAGGATAAATGGAAGTGTGTGATTTCATCCAGTGCCTCAAAGAGTTCTATGATACCGAAAATGAACAGATGTGGTCCTTAGACCATATTTTTGATGGCACCACTGCAAGGTGGTGACAAACCCATAAAGAGCACCTATTATATTGGGATCAAGTGCGAGTTGCTCTACATCATAGATTTCACCATGATAATAAGATTAGAGGTACACTTAGCTATAATGGTATGGAAGCACTTGAACCTCACTTAGAGGTGTGTGAAACAATATGGTGAGCTGAAGAAACATTTTTACTATAATTCCTATGGGTCCATACGTTCTATGTAACCTTGCACACTTAGGCACATGCATGGTATATACATGAAGAAAGACACATGAAAACAAGGTTTTGGTATATATTAAAGGAGAATATGACATCCATAGTTTCTTACTCTTCACTAAAGATGGAATTGCACCTTTCTCTTCAAAGCATATGTGAAGTAATAATTTGAGATTTGTGTCTAGTAGAAGATCACCTACATCATATTCATCATGAACCAGAGGAACCCTTAAGTTTATTCAATTAACCTCCCATATAATTATCTCTTTCATCATCGATAGTCTCTAGTGAAGAGCATTGAGAAGAAATCTGCTTGGGAGAATAGAAGATCATATTTCAAGTAAATGGAGTAGGATCCGCTCTATCCAATTCATTGAGTAACTTGCATATTCCCATAAGTATTGGGTCATGAACTATTTAGGACACCAATTTCCCAATGGACAATCCTTATCACGAGCCCATTTAAATTGTTCCACTAAACATTAACACAGAGCAGGAACCTAAGTTGGTGATTATTGGCAATTATTGGATTGAGATAAAAATTTCACAAATCTTTGAGTTGCTAAAAGATTATGAGGATGTGTTTTCAAGGAAATACATTGAAATGAAAAGGGTTCCCCCTTCTCTCAAGAAGATGCATATAAAATTGATTGATGACATTCATCCTATGAAGAAACACCCATACCAGATGAACCCTAACCTCTGAGCATGCATAAAAGAAGATATCAACAACATGCTCTATGCTGGAATATGCATTCCTATTGATGAATCTAACTGGGTGAGTCCTATGGTAATCAGTATCAAGAAGGATGGGCATATTCTTATCTATGTGTATTACCATATTTTGAATGCATCCTATGTCACTGATCCTTTTCCAACACTTTTCACAGAAGAAGTCATAGAAGGCATTGCTGGTTGTGAGATATACTCCTTGACCGATGGGTTCTCAGGATATCACCAAGTCTAGATAGCTAAGGAAGACTACTCCCAGACCAATTTTTCTATGGAATGGGGCTCTTTTGCCTACACTGTCATGCCTTTTGGGTTGAAAAATTCCCTGATAGTCTTTTCACAGGTAACAATAGAAGCTTTTAAAGATTTTATCCTTAAGTTTTTTCAAGTCTACTTAGATGATTGGACAATATATGGGTTGATCAAAGACCACTGTGTCAATCTGAGGCTCATACTTAAGCACTGTCAAGTATTACAAATTTCCCTACATCTAAAGAAATGCTTGTTTTTTACACCATTTGGGGTATTCATTGGGCATATCATTTGTAAAGAGGGACTCCTAGTAGATCCAGCCAAGGTCCTGATCATTTTACAACTACCAGTACCAAAAACCCAGTGTGAGATGCATGAATTCTTGGGACACACGAGCTACTATAGAGAGTTCATTCAGTGTTATGCCAGGATTGCAGTGCCCCTGGAAGAACTATTAAAGCATAATGAACAATTTATATGGACAAATTCTTGCAAATCAACTTCTGAAACCTTGAAAGAAAGACTAGTTACTGTTCCTATCTTATAATTTCTAGATTGGAAAAAACCATTCCATGTCCATGTTGACTCATCTAGAACAATAGTTGGTACAATACTTGCACAACTAGGAGAGGGAAATTTGGACCATCCCATCTATTTTGCCATCGGGAAGCTCATGCCAACTGAAAGAAAATATACCACCACTGAATGTAAAGCCTTGTCTATGGTTTATGTGTTACAAAAATTTACATAGTACCTTTTGGCTACACCATTTGTGTTATATACCGATCATAAGGCCTTATAGTATCTTGTTAACAAGCTTGTTCTCCATGGAAGAATTTGCCACTAGATAGTTCTCTTCCAATAATTTCAATTTTTTGTAGTAGTAAAACTTTGAAAAACCAATTGTGGACTTGATCATTTATTCTAAATTGAAAATAGAGAACCTCCACATGCTATTGAAGATGACCTTCCTGATGTATAACTTTTCCAAGTCACTAGGGTACCTAAAGAGTTGAAGGATATTGCGGCACTCAATATTGGTTATGCACCTACATCTCTTAATTTACAAGAAAAGAAATAACTTGCAGTTTGTGCCACACTATATCAACTCATAGTAGGAGATCTATACAAGATGGACCATGATGAGGTACTACATCATTGTGTAATGAAACATGAGTGCCTTATAAAAATATATAATATTGGTAGAAATGATTATGACGATAGGGTATCTACAGTACTTTGGGCATACCAAACAACATACAAATGCCTTAATAAAAATACACCATTTAACCTGGTATATGTAAAGGAAGAAATCATGCTAGTTGAGTTCCTAGTTCCATATCTTCAAATAGCATGTATAGGAAATCTTGATGATGATGCATCTTTGAAAGCTTAGCTTGATGAACTCATGAAACTAGATGAGGTGTGGTTCCTTGCTCACTAGAATCAAGATATTGAGAAATAGAAAAAAAAGCATGGCATGATTTCCATCTAAAGAATAAAATATTCACTCCAGGTATGAAAGTTCTACTCTATTACTCTAAGTTTGTGCACCACCCTGGGAAGCTTTGCATTCATTGGGATGGACCATTCATAATTCATAATATCTGATCCACTAGTGCATGCTGGCTAAAGTAAATAGATGGTCAATTTCTCCTTGGACATTATAATAGGAGTCGGCTTCGACCGTTTTATGATTCTATTTAAATTTCTGTTATTTTTCAAATAAGGCTTGAGGATATTAGATTAGGATTTACTGCTTCCAATAAAAAGCGTTGCCCTTAATGTGCACAACTTGTTTCTTTTTCTTTTTTTTTCTTCATTTGTTTAATGTTTTTATGGAGAACCATGAACCCTCTTTAGTATGAGGTAAGCAGTGCATAAAAATACAAGACATGAGGGCATTAAATTTTATAAAGTGAAAGAGTCATACATAGTGCACAAGTGATTAAAGGCATAAGAGTCATTTAATATAATAGATTCCCATTATTTGTATGATAGTTGGTTTCTATTACCCTAGAATAATAGGATAGTTGTCACCCACCTCCACTTAAGGTGTGGGAAGGAATGGACCATAAATGCAATAAGTGTAGTTATAACAACAAGCGTGTGAGTGGAATAATGGGACAAGTTTCAATGCAAGATCAGAAGTACAGAGGCCGTCAGAAGATACATATTTATGGCAGGGAATGACAAGGAGAGGAAAGAAGTTAATGAGGTAGATTGACCAAGGAACTTATATATAACCATGTTAAGGCCATTTTACATTTTATCTTGCTCAAATATTATAGCGAGAACTAGAGCAATACACGAACCAAAAAATTAGATTCAAGGTCAAAAACAAAGATGCAAACAAGATTTCTAAGTGGAGGTAGATAAATGCAAACCAAGTATAGAAGTGGGTCGAGGCCACTATTAGTAAAAGTTATTACAGGTTACCAAATTCTTCCATTTTTGAAGTATAAAGCTCAAGAGCCAAGGAAAGTTAAACTCCACTATGTATTCATTTGGGAATGTGGGACCGCTGAGGGTTAACCATCAAATGCCTCAGTGGATAATATAGCCAAAGCAAAAAGTGAAAAGACTTGAAAAACTACCAACCATTCCTGAAGATAAAGAGTTAGGTGGAGATGGGTTCCCTATAATAGAGGAGCCTTTGGAAAATCTACAAGAGAAACAAGGGTAGGAGTAGTGCACAAGAATTTATAGCAAGAGCATGGAAGCAGACAAAATGGTTTAAAAATAAAATCAAGCATATGCCTCCTCATGACATACCACTCCACCATCTTCCCCTTCAATTGTTTACATTGAAGAGATGCAATACCCTGAGTTAATTTTATGTGCTAAGAACTAGGTTTCAAAGATGGTAATTGTGACCATTTTTTATTACACCCATCATCATCTGAGGAATGAAGTCCCATTAAAAAATGATTATTAGGTCTAGACCACTGACACAACACATAAAACTAGTTGGTTTATGACCTCACTATCAAGAACTAGCTAGACAAAGTTGGCATGTTCCAACTCTTTGAACTGTCATACTTTGGAAATCCTACTGAGGTAGTTTAATTCCTCCTATTGTGCATTCATGAGGATTATACCCACTTCATAGGGTATAACATGAAGATCAGCATGGAGAGGGTAAGCTAGGTAACATGACTCCAATGTACATAACTCAATGTCTTGGATGACATGGTAGACATGAAGGAAATTTAATAGACTGCCACCACACTCATGTATCAAAATTAGGGACATGCAATGCATATCAAAAACCTACAAGATCCCAATTTAAGGGTAGTGTTGATGCTAGAAAGTGCACCCAGTGGCAGGGGAATGGATTCCTGCCCTCTCCCCGCAACATGGAAACTCCTCTCTTGCATGTGGGACGACGAAGCAGGAAAGGAGAGTCTCTAGATATGGGCTAGTTCCCTCTGATGAATCTTGTTTGTTTCAAGCAGTGCAAAAATATAGGTATATAGATATACTAGGGGGGATGAAAAGAGAGAGAGAAAATGCATGAAAACAAACAGCCTACTCTAAAAGAGGTGATACACCAAAAATGAAATGACCTTCCCACCTCCACACTCAGGACCAAACAAAACATACATACACTCAGATTTGGCAGAAAAGACCAGGTCTCTAGGATGATAGGGAGGTTCTTATGGAAAGCATAGGAAACAGGGACTCATCGAGGTGCTGAGAAATACACACTGTAGGTGACCTCACCTGTTCTATACCTCCAAAATAGAACTCTACTCCTGACAGCAGCAGACAGTGGCACTTTGTAGATCACAGGTTTGCTGGTGTTGAACCTGTGAGAGAATTAAGAGACAATGACTGGACACAGACCAACATTCAATGCATACTCTACACAATCCATCCAAATAGAAGTAAAACTATCTTTTATTGATTCAGGTGGAAAATTTGGAGAGCAGTGCTCTTTACAAAAGTGTGAGAAGATCCTGATAAAATGACCAAGTCTGTGTATATATAGGGAAAGAGCCAAGAGGAGTCAAGGGGCAACTTGAGTCTCCATTGGGAAGAGAGAAAACACTGTTGATGACATCACAAGTCTGCCAAGACCATGCTTATTGCCTCATTTTGCGTGCTAGTCTTCCCTTCTGGCAGCTGGGTGGAATTTTTCCTGTGCTCTGCAGGGCTTTTTTGCTGCCTGCTGTTGTGGGCAGCAAATTTACCACCCGCTATCATGGACTTCATGCGGGACTTCTGCCGACGTCAGTCGATAAGCTGTCGATCGCGGCAGTTTTGCCGACGTCGGCCTATTTAATCTGCTGACCGCGGTAGTTTTGTCGACATTGGCCGACGTTAATGGCCTCTTTTTCTCCGTCGGCTGCTTCATGCGGCAATTTTGCTGCCCATTGCTTGTGTGTAGGCAGTCTCTTTTTACCCACTGGTGTTGTGGGTGGCAATTTTGCCACCCTCTGCACTTTGTCTGCCCTTATTTTGCCTTAGTGTTAAATGCCCCAGCTCTTTTTCTCTCTTCTTGTGTGAACGTTTGAAGACTCTGCCTTTCGCTATCGTGAACGTCAACGAACGAGGCCGATGAACCAATGCTCTGAAATGGAGCTGTTGAACCCTAAAGATGGACCTTGTAACCTGAAATGACTGGCCATGTAAATCAGGTGTAGAAGGTGACCGAGATTTTTGACTCCGCACCCAATGGATAAGCGTGCTTGGGTCAACAAATTGGCGACTCATAAGGTAAGCGTGCTTGCTATGCTTAGAACCCAGTTGCCTTACATATCCATTGGGTGCGGAGTCAGATGGTGACTTTGAAGAGAGTTCACAACAACTTTGATAATTCCAGGATCAAATACACATAATTTACCCCCATAAACGAAGGAAAACACACAAGCCTAAAAACAACTAACTGTGCAAACTACACTTAGGGAAAAATAGGAAAAACTACTGAAAGCAAACTATTATGTACAGTTAACTAGGAATGTTCGCCTCCCTCCTGGATCGAAAGGAAAATTTCTTAAGTCCCCTTCCTGGTGAGGAAACTTATGGTGGCAGACAAGTAGTTGAAATAAAATGAGATTTGGTGACTTACTCTTCCTGCCTGTCACCTGATTTGGCTAGAAATCGAGGGAATCAAAATCAAACATGCCTCCAATATATACGTATTCTAATTGTCCCTGGAGGCCTGTTAAATGCTGCTCTCTGATATTGGTGCCCCTCACCAAGAAAGCAATGGCTTCTGGCTCATTGCCATAAGCCCCATGTTCTGCACATTCCTTCTGTGATGTATCATGGTCTGATTTGTTTCCCTCTGCTTCGCTGAAAACTTTGTCAGACTTGTCCTCTGCTTCTTCGTGGCCTTCTTGAAGACAGTTGACTGTGGTGATATCTAAAATGGGCTCACAAAATGACTGCTCGTCCCATAGAACATCACTTCTCTATTTAAAGCTCAGTTCTTCAAGGCATTCCTCCAAGAAGATGGACCTCTCGTTTTCCTCTTTGCTGATCAGGTTCTCTAGATTTTCAAAAATATTCTCCTGATCCTCCTCTAACTCAGGCTCTTCAATGTAGTCACTCTCATCATCAAAGCAGCAAGAAAGTTCATCAAACAGAGGAGAAGAGGGCTTACCATGCATTTGTTCCTCCTCGAATTGCTGGAACATCTGCATATATGCAAGCCCTACATCTTCTTCATTGCTGATAAGGTCTTCACAAGGAGCGTCAATGATGATTTCTTCTTCGTTGTCGCTCATAACAGCCTCCTAAAGACTTGCAGATTGGATCCTTTGCCCCTCACCTGCCTCTTGCAAAATAGGTTCTTCTTTGAGAAGTGTGGGAGAGGGGGTAGCCCTTGAGCTAGAATCGAATGATTCTCCTCCCTCCACTTGGTCAACACTTCATCAATATCAGGCACGGCCTGATAACTCTCTTGGAAATGTGCAAGTGGGGTGTGTTAAAACATAGAATGTGTTGTTTGGTTTGAACCGTCCACCACACATTGGCTAAGGAACTTCTCTCTAGACTCCAACTTTGCAATTCTCCTACTCAGATCTTCTTGGAAAATCCTTTCCTGGAGGCTGCCGGTATCATCATAGGCAGGCACAACTTCAACATCTTCAAGGTTTTGAGAAAAACCTTGCTTTTATTCTTCCTCTTTGCTACCCCATGATTCCACTGTCTTCCCCCAATTCAGGATCTCTGAATTTGAATTCTGCTCCTGTGAACAGGGAGCAACTTCATTTTCCACAAGGACCTGAGGCTCTTTCGCGAGGTCTGAAAAAATTAACTCCCTTTCAAGGAGTAGCTTCATCCTAGCCTCTAAGTTTTCAATTTTTCTAGCTAGGTTTTCCTAGAAGAGTCTTTCTTGGAGGTGGCTAGCATGATCTTCTTCAAAGCTCTGAGCTGGTCCTTGGCATTCTTTCCTCCAACTTGGAATTTGCACATCATGCTAGAAAACCTGGGGAGGTTGAAGAATGCAAGGAAAACACTGTTGGTGCATTGGAGGAGCCTCTAGAAGGGGGACGTGCTGACTGGTGGTATTATTCTCGATTGAAGATTCCTGATCTAAAGAGTTGAAAAGATTGATCTCCATGGGAGGTTGCTCTGATGCCATTTGGTGTTGGAAAGCCAGGCGCACGGGATTAGGAGCAGCTGTATTTGATGAGTTGGAGTGAGCAAGTGCAATTTGATAAAATAGATTTGGTGCAAAAGAGGGGGTTTTTTTAGGGTAGGAGGGGGCACACAAGGCTGACTACCTTAGATAGATGGATTTCTCCATTTTGGTGCCTCTTCCTTCATGGATTGTACGGCCTGTGCTTGCCTAAACAGGCACTCCTCTTTATACATCAGCTCCTGCTAATATTTGTACTGCTCTTCTAGCCTGTCGATTTCCATTGTCTGTCTCTCAAATTCAAGCCTGACCCTCCTTATAGTTGCAGGGCAACTAGGAGAGCTACTTGAAGGGATTGCATGAATATCTGAAGTCTGATCACACTCACATGAAGGAAAACAAGATCCATGATTTTGAGCAAAAGAAGTATACATACAAGAAGTGATTGATTTCTGATGGCACCAGGCTGCTTAACCAGCGGATTTAACTCAGAGTCGCCAGATGCTGGAAAACAAAATGATCTGCTGTAACAGGACCAACATCAATCTTGAAACCTTACTGCATTGAAAATATAGTCCCACTGGGTGTGCCAAAACTGTTGACGCACACGGTGCTGTATTGGTGGTTCCTCTACTGTAATAGGATCAGCGAGTAACCCTACAACTTTTTTGATTAAAAACTTGGAGTCCCATCGGGCGTGCCAAAACTGTTGACATTGGAAAGTGCACCCAGTGGCAGGAGAATGGATTCCTGCCCTCTCCCCGCAACATGGAAACTCCTCTCTTGCCTGTGGGATGGTGAAGTAGGAAAGGAGAGTCTCTAGATATGGGCTAGTTCCCTCTGATGTATCTTGTTTGTTTCAGGTAGTGCAAAAATATAGGTATATAGATATACTGGGGGGATGAAAAGAGAGAGAAAATGCATGAAAACAAACAGCCTACTCTAAAAGAGGTAATACACCAAAAATGAAATGACCTTCCCACCTCCACACTTATGACCAAACAAAACATACATACACTCAGATTTGGCAGAAAAGACCAGGTCTCTGGGATGACAGGGAGGTTCTTATGGAAAGCATAGGAAATAGGGACTCATCGAGGTGCTGAGAAATACACACTGTAGGTGACCTCACCTGTTCTATACCTCCAACACAGAACTCTACTCCTGACAGTAGTAGACAGTGGCACTTTGTAGATCACAGGTTTGCTGGTGTTGAACCTGTGAGAGCATTAAGAGACTGACTGGACACAGACCAACATTCAATGCATACTTTGCACAATCCATCCAAATAGAGGTAAAACTGTCTTTTATTGATTCAGGTGGAAAATTTGGAGAGCAGTGCTCTTTACAAAAGTGTGAGAAGATCCTGATAAAATGATCAAGTATGTGTATATATAGGGAAAGAGCCAAGAGGAGTCAAGGGGCAACTTGAGTCTCCATTGGGAAGAGAGAAAACACTGTTGATGACATCACAAGTCTACCAAGACCATGCTTGTTGCCTCGTTTTGCGTGCTAGTCTTCTCCTCTGGCAGTTGGGCAAGTTTTTTCCTGTGCTCTACAGGGCTTTTTTGCCGCTTGTTGTTGTGGGTGGAAAATTTACCACCCGCTGTCATGGACTTCACGCGGGACTTTTGTCGACGTCGGTCGATAAGCTGCCGACCGCGGTAGTTTTGCCGATGTCAGCCTATTTAATCTATCGACTGCGGCAATTTTGTCAACATTGGTTGATGTTAATGGCCTCTTTTTCTCTGCCGGCTGCTTCACGCGGCAATTTTTCCGCCCATTGCTTGTGTGTAGGCGGTCTCTTTTTACCCGCCGGTGTTGTGGGCGGCAATTTTTCCACCCTCTGCATTTTGTCTGCCCTTCTTTCGCCTTAGTGTTAAATGCCCCAGCTCTTTTCCTCTCTTTTTGTGTGAACATTTGAAGACTCTGCCTTTCGCTACCGTGAACGTCAACGAACGAGGCCGATGAACCAATGCTTTGAAACAGAGCTATTGAACCCTGAAGATGGACCTTGCAACCCAAAATGACTGGCCATGTAAAGCAGGTGTAGAAGGTGACTGAGATTTTGCCTGAGGGGAAAAATTGGGTCAATAGGTAGCAACACAGATCATCTTTACCAATATCAAAGGGACTGATAGATGGAAGGAGGTGGATATGGACCACCTACACATAACAAACCAAGTAGTATAAGGAGTACAATACAATTAGGCATTGTACTTTTCCCAGAGGATAATCAAAGATATAGAAAAGATGCATGCAACACCTAAATTCTGGTTTTCCTAGGGCACAATTCTATTATTGATGGTGTTTGATGAAATCAGTGTCCTTGATTATAGTTCAAGATCCTTGAAGTGGGTGTATCCCCCCACTAATAAATCCCCCACTGAGTGCTATAAATCCATCACCTATCCTCACCAAATTACTCCAACATATTATTTAAAGATGAGATATTGGTTTGATGGAATGAAGGCAGCCTTTGGAAATGAATGGCAAGTTCCCAAGGATCTAGCCTCTAAAACTAAAGATCAAGTAGAATTTGTTGTGAAGCATCATTTTTCTTTAGCATGGATCCACATGATTCCATCAAGGGAGATCTTCACTTGGATCAAGTTTCCCTATGCTTTCTCAGTGCACTACTTCATCGATTATGTGAAATGAATTCATGATGCACAACCAAATAACTTGCAAGCAAAATAGATCAACATAGAGCGTCATACTCTCTGAAAGATGTTTGTTTACGTCAACAAGAATTCTTAGATAGAAAGGAGAGAAATGAGCATGACCAACATCATAATGAAGAACATTCTAGTTAGAGAACATGCATATAAACTATTTCATATGTTATGACCCAACCAACATCCTCAAGATGGGGAACCAAAGGAAAGGATTCACTAGATTCCATTACAAAAGAGGACATCTGAGTTAAGCATGAGTAGAAGTGAGTAGTAAGGCCCTCAAAAGTGGTAGAGGATAGAAGAGGCACAATCTTCTAGACTTGTACCTCATCTCCCACAACCTCCACCCCACCGTTCACCTTCACCCCCATCTCCATCTTTCCATAGTTCACCTTCGTCGACCTCAACTTCCCTATCTCTACATTTTCCACCCCAACCACCTCCACCTTCATCTCCACCTCCTCGAGTTGAAACTGGGTTAGTGCCACACCCTCCTCTAAAACAAGTGCCCAAAAATGACCCCTTCTCAAAATAGATAAACATAGAATCTGACCCAAAGAAGACTCCATCTCTAGGGTGGGACGTTCTAAATGGTGATCAAGTTCATACAGATTTGGGAATAAATGGGATGGCTATTAAGATCCAACTTGATTGAGACCCAAAAAAGGGGAAGGGATTAGTTGAAGGGGAACTAAAATATCGAGAGATGTCTAAATTGCATGAACGATATCAATTCGACATAGAACACCAACAACTCTATCTATATAACCATTTCCACCCTGATGACACTACCCATGAATCCAAGAAGTAATTATCTTTCCTGATAGAAATGTATAATGATGAACCCCAATTTGACATTCCATTGGATTATATTTATTTTAGCCCAGATGCCCCAGGTCTTCCAAACCTAATTAAGTTTTATCCACAGTGGCTCACCCCGTTGATGACCAACACTACATTTTTGAAACTTGCCAAGGAAGTGATGCACCACAATATTTTGTCAAATTTAAACGTGCACACAACTAAAAAAAATATAGCAGGGTCATTGAAATGTATAATAAATTGTATACTGAAAAACAAGCGCTAACTGAGGAAGTAGCCTCTTTGAAGCAATAACTTCACGAAACCATTGAGGCTAAGGTAAGGGTATTGACCCTTTGTACAACAATTTTGAAAGAAGAGCTGGCAATAGCAGATGGCATAGCTCTGGATGGGGATGCCTTGGAAAAATTGGAGACACTAGTTGAGTTATTACTCAAAAAGAATAAGAAGCATTATGTGCCTAGAAATGAGTCAAATAAACTCATGGAGAAAACCAATGCTACAACAGATATCTGCCGCAACACTTTATGAAGAGTCAGGGATGTAATCCCAATTTTGGATGAGATTTTTGCATGTATGACATGCCCTAATAAAGTCATAAAGGCCTGACTCAATGATGAAGGGGTCTTGAGGCAACAAATAACTGATGCAACTCTCTTAATAAAAGACTGTGTAGAACATGCTAAGGCATTAAAGGATGTAGAAATGATGGAAGATACTATTAATAACCATCATCAACAAATAAAAGCCAATTTTTCCACACTCTAAAAAAAGGTTGACAAGGAGGTCTTTGAATTAGAAGACATCCAAAAGGAAGCTAACATAGCCCTGGAGGAGCAAATAAAGAAGATCAAGACTCCAATTTAGCTTGAGGAGTTGAAAGAAATAAAGGAGGCCATTGAAAAAATATCTGTTAAAATTATCGATGCTTTATCCCATTGAGATGAGTTGAAGAAAAAACTTGAGTAGAAAGGGACTGAGTTCCTTGAGGATGTGGGAATAAACTATTCCATGATGGACTAATAAATTAGTGTAGGGTGATGTTGGTGCCACAATTTTGATAACAACTAATTCCATTCTTGGTGTACAATGTGGAAGGACCATTGTCCATTTTGTTACAAGTACTGACATGGCACGAGAGGAACATGGTGCAGGAGAACCATGGCACAAGAGGACCATGGTGTGAAGCTAGCAGCACAAGACTCGATAGGTGTGAAGGACAATAGTGCAAAAGACCCAACATGAGAGGACCCAATCAAAAGGGAACATGCCATGAAGGACCCAAGAACAGGGACTCAAAACAAATTTAGAAGACTATGGGAGTGCATAGGAAGTGAAGTGCGAGGGACATGCTGTAGTTAGAAGAACATTTCAAGTGGGACACTTCAACACCATTGATTAGAGGTTTGGCATAAGCCCATTAGGAATGAAACACTTGGCCACTAGGATATAGTATAGAATGAGGATATAAGGGCACAAAGACCCAAGTCTACAGGAATAACTAATTGAAATTGCCATGAATCTTAGTTTGTTGGGAGTTTGTGTGCCATATATTCATAATAGTTAGAATTATGACACTTGGTCAGGGAAAAACAAGTATTAAAACCCCTATAGTAATCATTTACATGATGGAATTTTTGGGAGAACAATTATAATGATTTGTCTTGTAATGTAGTAAGTTGTTAATGAGAGATCAATGTTTCCCATATTGTGTTACGAATGATGAAGTATTCTAAGGGTAGAAGGATGGATGTGATTTACATTTAAGTCCTGGGTATTTTTCTTCTTTTACCACTACTGTTAAATAGTAATGGTGATCCTGGTTATAATGATAGTTAAATCTAGGACAATAAGGATAATAGTAGTATATTTAGGGTGATGAATAATATTTTAAGAACTATGTTACAAAATATGAACAAACATATAACATTGTGCTACAAAGCCTTCAAGAACCAATCTTTTTCTGCACACTTTGAGTGAGCACATGAGACTTACCTCTTGCATGCGAGGGCCAACGTGTTAGCTTGTTTTGGAGAAGCTCAACGTTGAAGTAGAACTAACTAAGAGAACCCAACACTTTCTCATTAATATTTCCTTTTACCGGTCCACCTTTAGATCTCCTTTTTTCTTTTTCCTTTTCTGTAAACTAAGCATATACATAGTTGAGACTTGAGATCACATACTTGTTCATTGTCAAGCCTAAGTGTCCTAGTCAATATTTTGTCTTTGGTTACTTAGCTTTCTTTAGCCTTAGCCTACAACCCATTCATGTGTATCACTATCTCTCTCATGATTGGTCATTCCAAGTCCATAAGGAGGAGGAATCTTAAAAAAACCTTCAACAAAAAGTTAGAAGCGAAATCATTTAAACAAAAGGCAATGATATCAAAAGGCAAAAATATGCAATATCTTAAAAGTCAAATCACACTAAAAGACATGATTCAAAGCACATATCCTTCTTTTAGTCAAAGCTCAAACTCCATACTTGGGCTCACGATAGAGCTAAGGTCCTTTTTGGTGTAGTAGGCTAGTAGATTAGAATAGGAGAATAAAAAATAAAAAATAAATCTTCTAGTCCTACCTAATTTCTCATACAAGTACCCAATCTTTGTAGTAGATCGATGGCTCTGTAAGGGGTCCTGAGGAGTAGGGAACATGTCATGGGGGGTAGGTCCATTTTAATTTTCATTGTAACAATCTACCTTCATGAGTTGATCTTAGTAGCACACTTATCAGCCTACAAAACTTTGTGTCTATAGGGAATAGGTTTCCTTTATACATAGACGACCACTAGTTACTTAGTGTCTTCTTATGTCCTTAGTATGCCTCTTGTCTCCTAAGGTTTTCTCCTAAGATGCCTAAGTATTTGATTTTTACACTCCCTTTTTCATTCCCTTTCCTCATATTTCCTCTTGAGAGATATTGTTTTGCTTTCTGATCACACCCCTTGGGTTTTTCATTTGTGAGTTACTTTGTAAAATCATGGATAGGACCCGACATCCCTTGCAAATTACCATCTTTTCCATCCTATTACCATTATCCCTAGTGTACTTGGTTGTTCATGCTTATTAAACCCCAAGTGGTGATCCCTTTTTTGAGTTGCAGTGTAAGATTGAGGATAGGACCCGACCCGACCCTCCTCACAAAGTTTTCCAATAATCAAGTCACCATCAAATTACATGTGTCAAGTATAAGCTAAGATTTGATTGATTATAAGGTTACACGCCATTTGACATGCTTCTCATCTTGAATTAGTATGTTTTATGCTTACTTCATTTTTATTTTGCCTCTTCTTTTATTATTTTTTGAGTGCATGTGAGATTTTAACCATTTCTTGAATTTTGTCATACTATCTAGGTTAAATTAGTGTGATAAATTTAAGACCCAATTTTCATTGATTTTTAATTTGTTTTTCTTACCACATGTGCCCTTCTTCATACCTTCTATTTTATTAATTTATGGTCATACTTACCAACATGATATTTAGTATGATTTAATTTGTTTTAATTTGGTTCAAAAATCTTTCACTTTGGTTTGAAAACAAATCTCCTTTTTTACCATCTTGTTTGACATTTCTTGGTTCTTTGTACTTAGTCAATTTTCATGTTATTACACATATCTCAGCTTGAATTAGTGTGTAGTGAATTTTTGATTCATTACATTTTTCCAAGTTTTTTCTCTTGTTTCTTTTTAACCATGCATATGTTTTTCATAATGCTATAAAAGAAACCACATCACATATATTTCCTATAACATATACAACAAAGCTAAATATATGTGCTAGAAAGAAATATATCCAAAGCATCCAAAAACACAACCATTATAAAGACAACATACACAACCAACACCAATATGCCAAAATAATACATCATATATATATCTCAAAGGTTTGATACAACATATATAATCATATACAGTGCTACAGTTCTAGGGCTGGGCTCCATCTTGTCTATCTCATGGCCTTGCCATGTTGCCTACTGAATCCTCAATCTGAATCCTCTGAATGATACATTATAATGAGGTAGTCTAAGATATCAATCCCTCTACCTATCCTTATAGACATGCTATCTGCACCTGTGCTTATACCAACTTGATCTGGGTCATTGCATGTGCCTACATCAATTAGGTCTACATCATCGTATATGTCTATGTCATATGTGTCACTATGTCTAGATGCATTACTCTCTCATTGAATAGGGTTTGTTAGGCCTACCTCTCCCCTACATCCATCTCTACTAATGGCTACACCCACTCTCTACATTCATATCTTCTTTGCAGCCTCTCCCATTAGTCTAAACTAGCTCACCTGAGCTAAGGCAGATGGTACACTCAGATCCTCAAGTGTCATGGGGTCGTACAACTATAGAGTCTCATCTAGGATGTCATAGAGTGTTCCCCTAACTAGGGATCCCCATATATCATTATCATCCTTAGGTATGCCTAAAAAATCACACTAGATGGATGTTAGATCACTGTCATATCTCACAATATCTATCTATCTATCTATCTATCTATCTATCTATCTATCTATCTATCTATCTATCTATCTATCTATCTATTTCCAAACTTAAGTAATAAATAAATCATATTTTTCTTACCTAGATTTGTCTTAGCTCCGATGGTCTCACCATCCACATGACCACCTATCATAGCCTCGCCATCCACATGACCTCCTAATACCTCCTCTATAGGTCACCTCCTTAGCTCGAACCCAACTATAATGGCTCACGTTTGTCTCAGCCTACGCTTGAACGGTCTCTCTCTCATATGTCTCTCTTTTGGCTCCTCTACTAACTCACCAAGGATGATGATGGTCTTCGATCTCTCCTCCTACCTATATTGATGCCATGTCCTCAGTGGTTGTAGCTCATCTCTTTATGGAGCTAGTGGTGGTACATCTGGTATTTCCACCTCTGCCTCCACCTCCTCTTACTCTACCCCTCAACATGCCTGACTAGTCCATGGTAGCTCCTAGCATGGCCTCAATGTCAGTCTGACTATCGGTGATCTGAGTCCCCTTTTCCCTCATGGCTCTCTCACATGTTGAGTCCACTACTTGGGTATAAGTATTAGTGTCATTAGATGAGATAAACCCATCTACCCTATCACTCATGCCACCAAATGTGGATCTCTCCACCATGTATAGTGTCTTTTCACCTCTCTCCTCTCTAGCACTAGTCCAACTATGTGCCATCTCTCTTATGTAGTCACTAGATGCACATATGGTCACCATACTATGTTAGTACATCTCACTATCTATAGCACTAGCACATGGGGCATAGCCCATACTACTTTGTCCTCCATCTCCTCACCCGAGGTAATCTATCATCGATCGTATAGGGTAACCCAATTGACCGATACATAGGAAATATCTCATATATCCATGATATTAATAGTATGATCAATCCCATGGTCTTATGTCTTTTGACCTGCATCTCAAATAAATCATGAATAAGCTAGACCCAAATGATAGAACCTAGATCAAATAATACTTCCTCCACTAGCATCATCCTGCTCAAGGCTACCATGTATAGTGGTACCTTGCCATTTGACTTGTGACAAAGCACTTGTTGTGTCATAAGGCCTATCATAGCCTTCTAAAGATCTAGAATCTATGATATATACACATCATCCATACTCACTCTCCACCCTGGTAATATCATCTCTGAGCCTATAGCCCATATGGCTAAGGCTCTCCTCTCCTCTATGTTGTCTAGTATCCCTATGATCACTGATACTATTACTATAGGAAATCTAAGGATGGCATGGACATCCTCTAGTGTGATAGCCACCTCTATCATATCCCCATCCACCTCCCATCTGAAGGTGTTAGTCATGCATTCTCAGCAACCAAGGAACATGACCAACACATCTGCACTAAGGAGGATCCTGTACATATCTGATATTCCTCTTAGACCTATGGATATTAGTCTAGCTTTGTATCTGTCTGTCAACCTATCTAACAAATATGGCAACCAAGACATGTCTAATAACCTCTAGAACTATGATTATCTTTGCAATTAAGAAATAACAAAGGATGTATTAGTTCCTCCATGTCATGTATAATAAAAATACATTCTTTATACATTCTATTTTTATTTAAAAAAATAAGCATAATTTATGCATTTTAATCCATTTTATCCTATTTTGGTCCCTCTTTCCCTTCTTTGGTCATTTCGGGCCATTTTAGCCCTCTTTTGGCTTTTGGCTTTTGGTACGCTTTTTCATGTTTATTCTAGTTCTTTGGTCAACCTAGTTTGACCAAAATTTCCCTATTTTTATCTTATTTTATCCCAAATTTCTTATTTTTCCTTTTATCTTCTTCTCCCTAGTGTTAAGTTTCCATTCTGACCCTTACAGATCAACTGGACACTTTTCCTCTAGGTCTTAGCTTGTAGATCACACTAGATCGACCTATACCTACTAGGTCAACTATATGGATTTTTACCTTGATTTAACCTACTAGGTCAGCTTCATTGACCTAGTATGTTCTATGTGTTGACCCAGTATATTTTACTAAAAATATGCATTTTTCTTATTTTCTCCCTATTTCCTTCAAACCCATTTTCCGTCTTCCTATTTGCTACCCTTGGAGTCTAAGTTTGTTCAATTTTGACATGTATAAATTCTTAAAAACAAATTTTATTAAAAATTCACTTAATTCAATACAAATTTCAAAAATTGGTTTGAAATTCATAGATGCATACCTGTAGTACACCCACTGTCGCTCATGGAGCTCCCTCTTGCCTAACATGTCATTCCCTTTCCATCCTATCTTGCTTTATCTCTAGAGCTCTTTTTACCTTCTATTACAATTCAAAATAACAAAATGATTTCTCTTTTTCCTATTTAAAACCACTTTTCATCAATTCAAATTCTTTAATTATTTTCCTTCAGATTCCTTGTTTTACTCATACCTTTATTTCTGCTCATCCATTTTAAAAACCATAAAATGTGTTGCATTCATGGTGACGTAGAGATTGTTTTCCACCACTATATGCCTATATTCCAAAAAAAATGATTTTTGGCTATTTTTTGCACTAACTTCTATAAATTCACCTAGTGTGCTTTACATTGAATGCCTTCACTTTCTTGCAGTCTTCTTCTTTATCTACAACATTAAGGTAAGTTAAAGGTATGTGTTTTTCAATTATCTCCTTTCATTTATCTTATTTTGTACTTACAACACCATACTTTGCATCAACATTATGTGTTATCATGTTCTATCTCGAAGTACCATCTCGTGTTACACTTACATGACACGTGATGAGCTTCAACTAGGGCATATGTATACACATAATATTTTCAAAACTTTTATTGATTGCTGACACTTTATATCTTGTAGGAACCTATCACGCTGTAATCTCTTTGAGTGCATGCCTTAAGAGGTGCATTGGGAAAGGGGTGGGCAAACCATCGATGCTTCATAAGATTGTTATTCCTTTTACCACTTGCCATCTACACACTTGTCTCCTAAAGCCTTGAACCTTAAGCTTATTTCTCTATTTCCTATCCATTATAGTCATTTTCATGCTTTATTCCTTCATTTATTACCTTGTTACCCTTTTAAACTATTCAAAAAACTAGGTCGACCTAGTTGACCTAGCGTGTTTTGGGGACACTTTAGCTCTTTTGGTTTGTTAACCTCCTAGCTGACCTAACACAAACCTAGTGAGTTAGCTCTAAAATGTGTTAGGTCAACCCAATCAACCTAGTACAACCAACATGTCTAAAAGGTTTTAGGTAAGATCCACCTATATATACAAGTTCATTTCATCATTATTAAGAAGAGAGAGTTGAATTAAGTGAAGAAGTGTAGATGAACATTACTTATTGACCATTCTACTTGAGGAATAAAACTTTAGGGTTCAATAATTTCTTTGGAGCTTTGATCTTGTCTTGTATATAAGTAGTTTGGATGTTTAGGTAGGTTGTGTAGCCTAGAGCTGATTTATCTTAGTTATCCTTACAAACCATAACAATCTCTTGTGAAGCACCTTGGCCAAGGGAGAGATTGAGGCTCAGTAGGTTCGTCTTCAAAGGTAAGTATTTCTAACTTTATTTCTCCTTTGTAAGAGTAGATAGATAATGCAATATGTATTCTACTCTTCCATGTATTTAGATTTTATATACATTGATGTGAGTATATGTCTCTTATGCATGTTTAGTTTAGTTATTTATTTATTTTGTTCTAACCGCTACTTTGTGCCACAAGCTTTGGTGTGCACTAGATTATTTTACTTTTATTTTTATTAGAATAATTTACTCTCTTGTTTGTTAGCATAAGTGAAATATAAAATCATAGGACTCTTTTAGGGTTGTTGTGTGATTGTTTTAGACTTTAGGCTTTGGAACCCTTCTTAGCATGATATGTTGTGACAAGTGATACAATTGATCCCCTAATCGGGTCTAGCAAATCTCCATATTGGTTATGCTCCTACTTAAAAAGTGTATACCCAATCAGAAGTGTAGGTGTGCTCTATCTTATCCAATCGAGGATTAATTCATGTTCATCAAGTAGTTTTGATTGCATATAATTGATTCATTCCATCAAGGAGGCATTTGAGGCCTTTAAACATAACTACAAGATCAAGATGTGAGTTGGGGATAAATTAGCTTTAATTCTATCATGAATTGATCCAATTAGTTAGTTGGTGCAATTATAGATGTGATTTGGGAAAAATTGAGCTTGGTGAACCTAATTTATGACCCAATCAACTGTATAAGATGCAACATATGACTTAATCAACCTTTATTTTATCATAAATGCAATCATGAAGGTAACTAGGGCCAATATGAACCCATTGAACCTAGCTGTGAGTATATGATGTGATTTGGGGCTAAATTAGGTAATATTTCCTGACATATTGAGCCAATTAGTTAATTGTTACAACCCTAAACCCTAATTGTATCATAAGTTCATTTACATAAAGGTAATTATTGAATCTAACTGCAAATCTAGGATGTGATTTGGGGCTAAATTAGCTCATATTTCTTGACATATTGAGTAAATTATTTGATTGTTACACCCCTAAACCCCAAACCCTAATTTTATCACAAATGCATTTACATGAAGGTAATTGGGGTCAATATGTACCCATTGAAACTAATTATGAGTCTGAGATGTGATTTAGGGCTAAATTAGTTCATATTTCTTGACATATTGAGCCAATTAGTCAATTGTTAGAATTAGTGATACAAGTTGGACAAAATTAAACCCCATGATCCTAATTTTACCTACAAAAGATGTAATTTTGGGTAAATCGACCCTAATATCATTAAAAAAAAAACCAAATACTCCACTAATTTAATCGCAAAGGAAATTAGGGCTAATTTGAGCCCCTTAAATCTAACTACAAGAGCAGGACGTGATTTAGGGCTAAATTAGGTTTGATTTTATCATGAATCGATCCAATTAGTTAGTTAGTGTAATTAGGGACATGATTTGGGCTAATTTGAGCCTGGTGAACCTAGTTTATGGCTCAATTGACTATATAGGATGTAAAATATGGCTTAATCAACCCTTATTTTATTACAAATGCAAACGTGAAGGTAATTAGGGCCAATCTAAACCCCTTGAACCTATTTGTGAGTCTAGGATGTGATTTAGGGATAAACTAGCTCATGTTCCTGACATATTGACCCATTTAGTCTATTTTTACAACAAGTGATGCAAGTTAGATGAAATTTAACCCCATGAACCTAATTTTGACTATATAAGACGTAATTTGGGGGTCAATTGACCCCACTAGTATAACATGCTAAAACAAATATTCCACCAATTCAATCATGAAGGAAAATTGGGCCAATTTGAGCGCTTTCAACCCAATTACAATTGTATAATGCGATTTTGGGTTCAAGTGACCCCAATTTTATCACAAATGCAATCACAGAGGTAATTAGGGTAATTTAAACCCCTTGAATATAACTATGAGTATATGATGTTACTTAGGGCTAACTGAACCTAATTTCAATTTTATAAGATATGATTTGGACATCAATCAAGAGGTAATTACATTAAATAATATGTTAATGACATAGTTATATGATATATAACTATGTAAATATAATGCGTACACATTATAACATGTACATGTTATAACTTGCATGCATTATGTTCATAATTGATAAAAAATCTTATTTTAATGATTATTTTTAACCTTGATCAAGAATTTTGTTCCCATAAACATTATCTACATCATTCCACGGTTTGAAAGTCAAGGACAAAAGCTATCAAGTTATTTTTTTGGACCCCACCTTCAAAAGCTATTAATTATCTAGTTATGGGTGACAAATCTCATTCAAATAAGAGTAATAAGTTAAAACACAAAACACTTGAGGAATTACAAGAGTTGAGAGAAAAATGAAAGTTATGAATGCAAGCATTTCATGTGAGATAAGGTTTGTACCAATGAGTTATGGGCATTCTCTAGTAGACTTCCATGCAAGAACAAGGTTATAGCCGATGGTCTCAAAGATTCACTTGCATAATTCTAGAAATATAATACAAGAGTTTCACCTAATATAAGAGATGTAGTGAAAATAAGAGTTGGTTCTCATAACCATGAACCACATCCAAAACATTTTTTGGATATGAGATAAACATATTTGTACTCTAAGTTATTGGAAAAAAAAATCCACAAATTTATATTAGTCAAAGATATTTTGAGATGGTCAAACCCTTTTATGTAGAATAAATCACAAATGCAACATTTTTTGTTGTAGGAAACATGTTGAATTTTCAATTCACTATAATTTTTTTTCCATATACATTGTCCTTTTCATTCTAACAACATTTTGCAGGAGTGTGGCATATAAGTTTTTTCAAAATCAGCTAGGGAATTTATTCCTACCATTTTTTGTGAAAGACCAGATGGACAATTATTTTATAAAAAAAAAATTGGATGAAAATTACAACATTTGTGGTGGATTGCCAAAATTAACAAATTGTATCCATGAAGAGAGTACACGTGCACTTGGATAAGAATTAGTTGGTTTGAGAAAATAAAATTTATGACTTATCAAGTAAAATATGGTAAATAATCTAAAAGGTGTGAGCTTGTTATAAAAGAGATACTTGTTTTAGAATTTATGGTTAGATGCATGGAGGAAATTATTTATGAGTATGCAAGGTAAACACACAGGGCCAGACGACTGGATGAAAATTTCAAGCTAAGCAAGGACACATTCCCACTTGGTTCTATTTTTTAAGTAGTTGAATTTACTAATAATTACACATTTAAACCACAAATGGAAGTTCAGTCACAATATTACAACTTAGTACATGTTACCATATTTGTGCATAAATATTCATGCATGCACCTGATAGTACATAAAAAGATCAAAAAATATTAAGGGAGTACCATTTATACGTCAGTGATGGTTGATGACATTATAAAAAGTATGTGCAAGGTTGTTTTGAGATGTTATGTGAAAATTTGATTAAGAGGAACATTATCTTCAATCAACATTATATTTGGTCAGACAATTGCACATCACAATTCAAGAATACACATATGTTCTACTAATTGAGTAGGATGCATGTTACCATTAGCATATAACATATTTGAAGTTTCACTAAGGTTGGCCATAGAAAAGAGGAACATGATGGTGCTAGAGCATGTGTAAAAAAAGTCATTGCAAGATAGGAGTTGAATTTTGAAGATTATGTTATTTTTATTGAAGCAATAACCATTATTGAATGGTGTAACGAGAAAACAAGCCATGGTGCTCAAGAAAATTATATTATTCGTTAATATTTTTGGTTGATGGAAGAAAAACACTTAGTAAAATATGAGGATTGTACCATTGTAACTGGATCAAATGAGCTTCCCTCATTTCATAGCTCAAATGTACGTTGTTGGACTATTCATATTGGACACTTGGCATGCTTTCATTTTGCATGCATGGAATTTATTTGGAATGAGTGTGAGTCACAAGAGTGGGTGGATGAATGGAGTTTCAGACCTCTAATTATAATTGACACATATTAGGTTCCACCAACATTGCAACTTACAAATATGACATCATCACATGACTTTGACCATGTATTTGATTTGGTACAAACAGGTAGAATATTAATCATTATCTACTAGTATTCTCATTATTTATCTTGACAACATCATTATTATTATTATTATTATTATTATTATTATTATTATTATTATTATTATTATTATTATTATTTTGATACAAGGCATATTTTTATAGTTATTTATGAAGAGGAAAATGAATAAATAATAAATTAATACTTATATTGGTGTGTAGATGAAAAAAATTGACTTCCCCATTCATAAATGGAGAAAAATTTGACTATTTCATTAGGTTTGTGGTATTCACTGGAACTTGGCTTCAATAATCCTTTCAAAAATTTAGATGTATGGTTGTTTGAAGACTTTGAAACACATAGGAAGATACTAAACTATTCAAATTTATATTCTTGAAACAAATATTCAATTGATCAAATATCATGGGAGGCCATTAAACAAGAATCTATAGAAATTTCATGAGTCAAACCTTGAAGCTATTCTTGCTATTATAAAGATTAAAGCAGATATTAGTGGTTTGTTGGATTAAAATTTCAAGGTATGTTGAGTTCACAAATGTATATGTATTTAATTTTACTATTTTTTATTTATTTTGTAGGTAGTACATATAAATTTCACTTTCAATAACATTTTTTTTATAGGTTAGTGGTGTCAAATAAGCTTCCACCTTCATGTGGTTGGCATTGCTAGTAAATAATTTCATATTCTTGAAGCTAAGAGAAGCTTAGTATAATTACCCAGTCATTACAAAAAGAACATTCTTGAGGCCATAATGGTTAGTGGGTCTCTCGACTAGACATGATGGGAGACCAATAACCTAGTCCTGGAGGTTATCCACAACCCCAGACATGTTGGCAATGTCAGTCTTTGGCCATGAAGTACTGGAGGTGGAATTCTCTAACTGTAGATTCAACATTAACAACATTTGTTTTTAGTGTTTCCACACTCCTGAAAAATATAAAAATCATGAATTTAGGTGGGTTTGGACATTGTGGTCATGGTAGCATGTGTCATTTTCGTATACAAACATGCTTGAAGTGATGGAATTGTACCTAGAGGTCCCAAAGGTGGAAATGTCATGTGAAGGACAAGAACTTGTCTCTTCACTATAAAAAAAACATTTCAAGAACTATTACTACAATGTGTGCCATGAATTATATCCAAGTTTATTGACATGCTCTAAGGTGAAATTAGAGATATTGTACATGCATGTGGGGGTTCTTTCAATTCATGTCAATGACTTACAATTTTTATTTTATGTGCCTCTGAAGTTAGGCCAAAAACTACAATTTTATTGTATTGGGAAGGGAATTCTTGAGGCTGGAATGGGTAGTGGGTCTCTTAACCAGTCATGATTGGAGGATAATAACCTTTTTCTAAATATTATCCACCACCCCATACATGTTGGTAGTGCTAATTTTGAGTCACAAAACATCGAAGGTGGATTTCTCCAACTTCAGCTTCAACTTTTATAACATTTATTATCAGTGTTTCCATGTTCATGACCAATAAATAAAACACACATTGAGGTGGATTTAGAAATCATGGTCATGGGATCATGCGTCATTTATCTATCCAAATGTGTTTAAAGAAATAAAATTTCACTTGGAGGTTCTGTAGTTGGAAATATCAATTGAAGGACAATAACTTATCTCTTCACTATAAAAAATTTGCATTTCAAGACCCATTATTATAGTGTGTACCACATATTTTTTCAAGGTTATATTAACATGATTTGGGTTGAAATTAGATTACTTATACATTCACATCAGGGTTCCTGTAGTTTGTGCCAATGACTTATGGTTTTTATTTTATGCACGTCTAAATTTAGGCCAAAAAATTATAAATTTCTTATATTGGGAAGTGTGTTATTGAAGTCAAAATGGGAAGTGGGTCTCTAGATAGAGAATTATGGGAGGATAATGACCTGGTCCTAGACATTATTCACCACCTCAAACATGTTGACAATGCCAATTTTGAGCTATGAAGCACCAGAGATAGAGTTTTCCAACTGTAGCTTCAACTTTGACAACATTTGTTGTTAGTGTTTCCATGCTCTTAAACAATAGAGAAAACACACATCTGGGTGGATTTAAACATTTTGGTCATGGGATCACATATCATTTTACTATTTAGATGTGTTCTAAGTGATGGACTTGTACCTAGAGATCCTAGAGGTGGAAATGTCAGTTGGAGGACAAGAACTTATCTCTTTACTGCAAAAAAGTTATATTTCAAGACCCGTTAGTATAGTGTGTGCCACATATTTATCTCTAAATGTGCTCAAAGGTGATATTATAGGGATTATACATGAATTTTAGGGTTTTTTAGATTCATGTTAATGACTTATTATTTTTATTTTATGCACGTTTGAAGTTAGGTTAAAAATTTATAATTTTCTTATATTGGGAAGTGCATTCTTGAGGTTGAAATGGGTAGTGGGTCTCTCAAACGATTGTGATGAGAGGATAAAAACCTGGTATTGGATGTTATCATCTACCTCAGATGTGTTGAAAGTGATAGTTTTAAGCCACGAAGCACCGGAGGTAGAGTTTTCCAACTACAACTTCAACTTTGACAACATTTGCTATCATTGTTTCCATACTCCTAAATAGTAGAGAAACCATGCATCCAGGTGGATTTAGATGTCTTGGTCATAGGATAATGTGTAATTTGAATATCCAAGTGTGTTTAAAGTTATATACTTACACTTGGAGGTCTCAGAGGTAGAAATGTCAGTTGGAAGACAAGAACTTGTCTCTTCACTATAAAAAAGTTGCATTTCAATACCCATTATTGTAGTGTGTGCCACAGATTCATCTCCAAGGTTACATAATTGTGATCTAAGATAAAATTAAAAGCATTCAACATGCATATTTTTATTCTTTTGGTTTGTGTCAATGATTTATGGTTTCTATTTTATGCACGTATGAAGTTAGGATAAAAAACTATAATATTCTTGTATTGGGAAGTGTGTTTTTTAGGTCAAAATGGGTAGTGGGTATTTCAAATAGGAATTATGGGAGGAAAATAACATATTAATAAACATTATATACCACCCTAGATGTTTTTTTAGTGCCATTTTCAATCCACGTAGCACAGAAGGTGGATTTCTCCAACTGTAGCTTCAACTTTGACAACATTTGTTGTTAGTCTTTCCACACTCCTGAACAGTAAGGAAAACATGCATCTAAGTGTATTTGGATGTCATGGTCATGAAAACACATGTAATTTTCATATCTACATGTTTTTAAAGTGATGGACTTGCCCGTGGAGGTCCCAGATGTGGAAATGTCAATTGGAGGATAAAAACTTGTCTCTTTACTATAAAAACGTTACATTTCAGAACCTGTTACTATAATGTGTGCCACATATTCATCTCCAAAGTTACATCAATGTGATCTATATTGAAATTATATGGATTATACATGCATTTGATGGTTCTTTTATTTCATGTCAATGAACTACGATTTTTGTTTTATGTGCATCATAATTTAGGCTAAATATTTGTAATTTTCTTGTACCGAGCAGTGCATTCTTAAGTCCTAAATGGGTAGTGGGTCTCTCGAATGAGTGTGATAAGAGGCTAATAATTTGGTCCTGAATGTTATCCATCACCATATATGTGTTGGTATTACCAATTTTAAGCCACAAAGCATTGGAGGTAGAGTTTTCCAACTGTAGCTTCACTTTGACAACATTTATTGTCAATCTTTCCATGCTATTAAATAATAGAGAAAATATGCATGTGGGTGGATTTGGATGTCATGGTCATGAAATCACATGTAATTTTCCTATTTATATGTGTTTAAAGTAATGAAATTACACTTAGAGGTCTCAGAGGCATAAATGTAAGCTGGAAGACAAAACCTTGTCTCTTCACTATAAGAAAGTTGCATTACATGACCTCTTACTGCAGTGTGCCATAAATTCATCTCCAAAGTTCAATAGACATGATGCAAGGTAAAATTAGAGAGATTCAACATACACATTATTATTTTTTCAATTGGTGATAAATACTTATGGTTTCCATTTTATGCACATCTAGAGTTAGGCCAAACAACAATAATTTTCTTGTAATAGGAAGTGCATTCTTGAGGCCAGTATAGGTAGTGGGTATCTTGATCGAGCATAATGGGAGGACAAAAACCTAGTCCTAGATGTTATCCTCCATGCCAGATGTGTTGGAAGTGCCAGTTTCAAGCCACAAAGCCCCATAAGTGGAGTTATCCAACTGTAGCTTCAACTTTGACAACATTTATTATCAGTGTTTGTACGCACCTGAATAATAGAGAAAACATGTATTTGGGTGAATTTGGATGTTGTGGCCATGGGAGCACATGTTAGTTACCTATCTATACATGTTTGAAAGGATGGAATTGCACCTAGAGTTCACGGAGAAATAAATTTTAGTTATAAAATAAGAACTTGTCTCTTCACTATAAAAAAGTTACATTTTAGGACCTATTATTGCAATATGTACCACAATCCATCTCCAAAGTTCCATTGACATGATCCAGGATGAAATTAGAGAGCTTCTACATGAATTTGAAAGTTATTTTGGTCCATGCCAATGACTTACATTTTTAATTTTATGCACGTTTGAAGTTAGGCCAAAAAACTATAATTTTCTTGTATTGAGAAGGGCATTCTTGAGGTTGAAATGGGTAGTCAATCTATCAATCGGGCATGATTGGAGGCCAATAACTGGTTTTGAATGTTAACTGACATTGTATATGTGTTAGAAGTGTCATTTTTGAGCCACGAAGCACCTAAAATGGAGATATTGAACTATCGTAATTGTAAAAGCATATATCACCCTACAATCATATGTGAACCCTACAGTCATATGTGAAGACATTTATTTTTCTCATTTTTATTATCACAAGAAAGTAATTCCCTCTTTGACAACATCCTCATCCTAACATTGTTATAATAATGACATTTTTGTGTTCTTTCCTTGTTAATGGGGATGTTTTTCTAAAAATATCCTATTGAGATTCTTTGATAGTGCAAATGTGTACACACACACACGTCTCTCTCTCTCTCTCTCTCTCTCTCTCTCTCTCTCTCTCTCTCTCTCTCTCTCTCTCTCTCTCTCTCTCTCTCTCTGTGTGTGTGTGTGTGTGTGTGTGTGTGTGTGTTGTAGTGGATAGACAAGAGAATAAATGACCAAGTTGAGTGTAGTGGATAGGGAGAGAAACAAAGTTGAGAAAGCAAAAAAAAAGATCTATAACTACCAAAATATTCCAAGGCCTCAGGAGACATGATAATTACAATCTTTCACCACTTCAAAGGGCCAAATAAGAGTCTCTAAAATAAGGGCAACAACTCTATGAATAAGGAGATAACACAACATCACTTCATGATTAATTGATCCCTTTTGCATGATAAGGTAAGGAGGATATTAAATATTCAAGGGTAAATATGGAGTAGTTTTACAATCTATTTGAGAAACATAAGTTAGAACATCCCATTTCATCAAATAGGTTGATCATTTTTAACATTCTCATGTTGGCATATGATGAGAAGAGAAGAAATGGCCCAGATGAGCACAATGGAGAGGGAGGGAATAAAGTTGAAGAATCAAAATAAAAGAGATATAACCTCCAAAATATCCTAAGGCCTCAAGAGAAATGAGAATCATACTTACAGCCAAAGCAGATATAATAGGGTTATTCGTACCCTTGCTAAAGAGATTAGTTGGATTGTCAAAGCAGATGACACTACTTAGAGAAATGTGATATGTATATAAATTTAATTAATAAAAAATGTGAATAATAAGTCCCAAATGATATTAAACCAGTGTAGCAAGGGTTTCCACATTTAAATAGTGATAAATGGTGTAGCCCAATCATGAGAGACACTTCACACTAATATATGACTCTATCTCAAATATTTTATTGTTCTCTCTCATATGATTTTAATTGCAACACATATTGAAGGATTATACATTAGTTTTAATATTTACATGAAGGAAATATTAAAGATGATCATATTCAAATATGGCCATACAACCATCATATTTAGTTATACAATAATAATGTGAGCCAAATTATAAGTGGAAAGATGATCACCATAATATATATATATATATATATATATATATATATATATATATATATATATATATATATATATATATATATAAAGGCATACAAAATAAGAACATAATAGAATGTCGAGTGAATATTATATAGGCACATAATTCCAAAAATGCATACATTCCCATATAGGCATACAAAAAATTACATCATCTAAGAACATAATACAATGTCCAATGGATGTCATATAGGTATACAATGCCAAAAATGTGTACATTGCTATATAAGCATACAAACAAGTACATCATCTAAGACATCCTAATCATCAAAAAGTCTCCCTCTCTTTGCTTTCCTCGAAGAAGATTCTCCCTCAGATACCCTACTCATATATGGATATCCCTTGGATGCCTTGGATGCTTCCAAGGTATGATTGCTAGTATTTTTAGGCTCATAGCTTGTTTGTAGATAACCCTGTTCATATACACATATTATTAGAAAATTTACATACTAAATATGTAACTAAGTTCAAAAATTAATTTTAAACTAATACCAAAATTATTTAAACATGCACTTACCGTAATCTCGTGGTCACTCTCAATCTACCTTTGATCCTCAATAGGGTCAGTGATAGGTCGAGGTGTATGAACATGCATGTGAAAGGGGAGAAAACATTAGAAGGTGCCTTGCTCATTATTTGAATGGGACTATTAGATGTCATCATACAACCCTACATACACAATACATTCACATAAGTTATGTTTGACTAAATATAGAGTAGAATTATTAAAACAAATATATATTTAAAATTACAGTTTACAAATTAACATGTACCTCAATGAATGCTTACATAGCTAAAATTGAAACAACAATGGCTGTGTCTATTTTAGCTTATAGATATGGAGGAGTCTCCACTGTGGTCATTAACTGAACAAACAAGATATGATATTTAGTTGAGCATATATCTATATAAGTAAATAAATGTATATGAAGTATGATATTAATGAAAAGTTACCTCTGTATATGTCAATATTCATCGAGTAAAATCAACAAATGTAGTAGTAGATGACCCACAAATAGGTTATGAAGATGATGGAATCGTCTCCTCCTGTAACATAAAAAATTACATATATATTATTGAATTTATGTGTAAATTAATTATTACATTTTAAATACAAATATAAATAAAATGTAACATGTTAAATTAAGATACTTGCATATGTGTAGTCAATGTGTGCACACCAAATGTACGTACCAAAAACTCATTGCTTAAAGCTATAACATCTAGGCCTTCAAAAGCACCACCATCATCATTAGAAGGTCTAGTGCATATAGCACCAAAACAAATTACAAGGGTGAGGTCAGGAACACACACTAGGTGGAGTATCGTCATGTCCATCCTCTCTAGCATTAGTCTCAAAAATATTGCTTGTATGTTGAATGAGTGTGTCTATAAGCACGTGAAGCACATGCAAAGTGTCAATGTCCATGACATCCTTAACTATAGAGGGGATCTCATGTGTAAGTAGTTTTTGGGTAGGGACTCTTGAAGGTTTATTAGGTACATAACATACTCCTATTTTATACTACATAGATGCTTTCATTCAACCCTGAAACTCTGAGTAGTCAAAATAGTTGGGAATCTCATTGAGGACAAAATCATAATAGAGTTTCCTCAAAAAATACAATAGAACCTCATGGTTGTTTCAATGTGAGTAATCAAAGACCATCCACCATTGATTCAAAAAAATATTTCTAATCAAATTATGCATGCATTGGTGGATTGAGAACCATTTTGTGGATAGTGGAAAAGGTGCATTTGTTGTTGAATCCATGAATAAGGCACATATTAAGTGGATTTTGATATTTTTTTATCCGTCACCTCATGTGTTGATAATTTGTCAACATAGTAAGCCATACATATATCCCTCTATGATGCCCATTTGTCAATTTGACTCGTTATTGCATCAACTTAGCCTACTATTGACTCTAGGGTATTAGCCAAAAAAGTATGGTGTGCGTTGGTCAAAGTGTGGTCCCTCATTCTCCTAATTATCTATTTAATTTGTGTTTTGTTCTCGACTATGTGTGCAACCAAATCCTCCTAACTATTTGGGGGTCTTATCAAATTATAGGATGGATATGATGGCTAGGAAGAGGGTTAGGCTATTGCCTTGCACTTGAATAGGCTCTTAACAAAAAGTTTTAGCAATAAAACAATGCAAATAAAACAAAATTGCTAAAATCTAATGTTAACAGACATGTTTTTTTCTTGCTCACCTCTCCTCCATAATGACATTGTTGATTTGTCAAGGTAATAGGAAATACTAGTGTGTGTGTCCTCTTCCAAACACAATGCGAACATAGTCTAGGGTAGAGATGATGGAGGCCAAAGTACAATAAAAATGAAATAGCATGGCTACAAGGTTAGGCTTTTATGTTTTGTTTATAGTTGTTATAACATGTATGAGTTATGTATGATATACATAATGCATACACATTATGTACACTATACATAACACATACACTTGGGTATTTTTATTTTTATTTATATTTGTTATAACATTTATGTGTTATGTATGTTATGCATAATGTGTATGAATTATTCATAGCATACATAATGCACACGCATTATACATAGTATACATAACACATATGTGTTATGTATCATACATGTTATGTATTTATTATGTATAATGTATACACATTATGCATGTTATGTATAACATGTACATGTTATGGTTTGATAATTTTCAAGCCTAAATTCAAATAATGCATACGTGTTATTACTATAACACGTATGGGTTATTACTATAATGTGTAGGGGTTAAGTAATACCAAGTATGTGTTATGATAAAAGGATAAGTGCATAAAGTTGGGGGACAAAAAGTGGCCTACCCATGGACATGATTTTCCTAAAATTTTATAAATATGAACTTTTGTAAAAAATTTGAGAAATCTACACTCTATATTTGAAGATGGTGTAAGAACATGAAATGTAGAATTTTGTGTCTAGTTTCCAAAACACCATTTAAAAAAAAAATGGTTAAGTATAACTAGGTCAAACATCTAAAATTTAAAGATAAACTCCTATTTTTTTAAGAAAATAGAGTAGATAGATGGTTGTGTGGCACACCATTTTTTGAGCAGTGTTTAATATTTTTTAAGACTAGCCATATAAAACTCTTTACAAAAGAAAAATCAGCCATAAAGAGTAAAGGATATGGTTGAAAATGGAGACCTCCACAGCCAACACAATGGCAAGCCAAATAGAGACCCAAAATGACAAACAAAAATGTAAACTACAAAAATAGTGTAGAGAAAAACCCCAACGCAGCCCCAAGGCCAACCAATAAAAAATAGTTAACAAAAAATTCAAATGATAGATAAACTAAACCCTTCCTCAAGGTGGATCCATATCATCCAGGTCTTTATCAAAAATAATTTCCTTGCCCTTAAATTCATTGATAGAGACCTCACCGAATACCAAGCACTTATGTTCCTATGAAGACACTTTGTAACCTCCCACAAAAGCATCTGCATTATTGCTATCAAGTATGCCTAGTATCACCTTTGAAACTACCCTTTTTAGTGGTTTCTTGAGTCAATGAGGAGTTGTAATCGAGCCACGGGCCACCATTTTAGATAAATTTTTAACTACTTCCACCCTTACTCTCTTATGATGACTTTCCATCCATTAAGTTATTTCCACAAATGGGATTTTTATATGCACCATGGTGGTAGTGTTATAAAGTTTCCTTCCAAAGAGTTTGAGAAACATACACTTTGCTACAATTCTTCAAAAAAGCTCACTAGGAGCATAAAACAAGTTTCCAAAGCATGAAAGGCTGAAACTAGGACCAAACTAGAACCATTTGAGTAGGTGAATGGAAATTTGAGGAGAGGACCCAAATCATGCTTGGTAATCTCCTCTAAGAGGCCAACGCGATGTTCTAGTTTAATGAAGAAAGACACCAAATTAGAAACCACCTCGATGTTAGAAACTAATGCCGTGAGATTCAAAGCAAACAAAGTAATCACCTCTGAATTGGCACAACTGTGAATGCCTTTTTACAGATAATTAGTTCCCAACACTATTGAAATAGCCTTGAACAACTCCTCTGTTGGCACCCAGAAGATATTTTTTAATCTCACCCTAGATATTCCCCCTTCAAATTCCATCTCTCAAATGAAACTTTTGCCATAGATAGTAGGAGTGGTGAGCATAATTGCAACCCCATAATCCATGATAAGCACAACAACACCCAGAGAAGATGTGTCATAACCAAGGTGAAGAGCCAAGTGGAAATCTACAGGAGAACAAAAAATGCCATTAAACTTAAGGAAAACAAGCCATATCAAGGCCATTAAGAGTGGTCAAATGACATCATGGAAACATATCAAGGCACACATGCCACAGGTTTACCATCATGTGAGCCACTGAATGAATGTCCTTTGTATTTATGGAAATATCATCACCATGAGAGTAATCATTATGGGTGATTATGGTGAAATATTTAGTATAAGATTAGACCCATCCACTAAAAACACTGATAGACTTTTTAACAACTCTGTTAAATTGTCAATAAGCCAAGACTTCCCATTTTTGTAATTGTTTTTTAAAAATAATACAAAAAGAATGATGATAAAAATTAACATCCCAAATTGAAAGAGATGAGGGATGGAAAATTCTCCCAAATTTACTATAAATTATCCACTCAACTCATTTCAATTTGATTGATGCCATAATTAGCCAGGAAGTCAGTTGCAACATTGGCTTCATGATACCAATGATTAAACTCTAAGGAAGTAAAGAGAAACAATCTATCCCAAACACTCGACAAATTTTTTTCCAGCTTCCAAGAAGTAGCAACCTTTTTTTTAAGTAAAAAATGATAATCTATGCGTCCCCTTCAATGATGAGCTTATCGATATTCCATTGGATTTCAAGTTCAATCCCATTCACAAGTGTCGGAGCCTCTGCTTCATTATTGGTGCCATCTAGAAGTTTCTTGGACATTGATCTGATCAAATATCTGCTATAATCATGGATAATATAGCCAGCCCTAGATGCCCCCAAATTTCCTTTGGAAGCCCCATCAAAATTTAACCTAAATGACCCTGCTGGTGGAGGAATCTAAGAGCACTTACCCTTTCTTACCTTTTTTCCAACAACTAATAGTGACCCATCAATGGGGGGAAGAGAGATAAGTCTCCACTTCACACTCATTCTCATGTCCTAGCCTGAAAGAAAACCATTTCTCCTTTTGACTTGAGATGTAATGCCTTCAAAAATTGACACCTCCAGTTCTTTTAAAATCATAGCAAGGGACTTTTATTTGCCTTCAAAAAAGCATTAGTTTCTTTCCTTCTAAAGCGTCCAAACAAGGATTACAGACTTGACATGCCACAAGCCAAAGAGAGAGTTTTTACAATCATTGATTAGCCAAGAAGATAATGCAGCATTCAATAAAGGTGGTCAGGCCCAAGACCATTTCAACTTATAAGATAACCATACCCAACACCATGTTGTAAAGGGGAAGTTGTATAATAGATGATTTGCCATTTATTCATTGTTCTTATATAAACAACACCAAGACGGATCAACAAAACCAATTTTATTAAGCCTATCTTGAGTTAAAATATAATTTTGAACAACAAGGCATGTAAAATCTCCAGCTTTATAAAGCTCAAATTTATCCCAATAGAGAAATCTTGCCTAGGACATCAAATCATCTATAGCATCTACCATCTGATAACCAAGGTTAATTATGTAAATTCTAGATTTAGCATCGATCTAGTGAAGAGTGTCTTTTTATCATTTAGGAAAAAATTCCTATTCTTTAAGAATTTAGTTAATCTTGTGTACTGCTCCATTGGAATGTCTAGACCTTCCATGCTTTTCCACCCCTTGAAAGGTAAACCATTATTATGTTGTAATTCCACATAATTGGCAATCAAGGTACCCCAAGATGCAGATAAAATATGCCTAACCTCCTCCATATGTCTCAGCTTACCAATTTGCTTGTGGCCATTCCACCAATCCTCCCAAAAATTGGTTGCCCTTCCATTATTGATTGTCCAAGAAACATGCTTCATAATAATAAGCCTGTGATTTAATGTAAAATTCCAAAAATAAAACCTTTTGGGGGGGTTAGTGAAAAAATTTATACTCCAGGGATTATCTAAAATTAGATATTTACTTCTTAGTAATTTAGACCATAGGGCATTAGGTTTGGAAATCATTCCCCAAACCAATTTAGCCCCAAGAGTCTTATTTTGAAGATTCAAATTCTTAACTCTAGCTCCTCCCATTTTCTTGATTTTGTAGACCCTTTCCCATTTCAAGAGTGCTATTTTTTTTAATTCTAAGATGATTTCCACAAGAAACATTTCATAATGTTATTGAGTTATTTGATAATATGGCAAGGAGGTTGAAGCACAAAAAAATAGTAGACCGAAAGGGAGCTCAAGACCGATTTGATGAGAGTAATTCACCCAGTCAGAGTTAGCCACCATCCCTGCCAAGAAGCCAGTCGAGATTTAAAAGATTGAACCAAATCATCCCATTAAATAGTTCATGACAACCTAGAGAAGAGAGGAATCCCTTAGTATTTGGAAGGTAGTTTTCCAATGTTAAATCCCAAAACTAAAGAAATAGCCTGTTGTTCTTACTTAGAACAATTTAAGATTTTTTTTTTAGATTTCCTAGCGTTCACCATTTATCCTGATGATGCTTCATAACTATTCAAAATAGCTTTTAAATTTTGCACTTCCCCTACCAAAGTTTGGTCGAAAAGGAAAGTATCATTGACAAATTGCTGGTGAGTAAGATTATCGATACCTTTAGTGGCTTGAATTCCATAGAGCAATGAGGTTTCCTTAGAAAATTTCACCACCCTTCCCAAAGCTTCAGCCAACAAAATAAATAAAAAGGGAGAAAGAATATCGCCTTGTCTGATGCCTCTAGAAGTTTCAAAAAAACCTGTCAGACTGCCATTAACTAGAATAGAGTATTTAGGGCTAGAGATGCAGCTAAAAACCTAGTTACACAATTATTTGTCGAAACCAAATTTTGCCAAGATCTTTAATAAAAAGCACCAGTTAACCCTATCATATGATTTAATAATATCAAGCTTAAGCTTCATACCCTTTCGATGCATGACAAAAAGAGAATGGATGATTTCATGTGCAATGATAATTCCTTCTTGAATATTTCTTCTAGGGAAAAATCTCCCTGTTCCTCTGAAATCAAATGATCAAGTATCTGCTTAAGCCTTGTTACCATTGCTTTGGAGATGATTTTATAGACCATGTTATATAGAGAGATAGGCCTAAAATCACTAAAACACTCTTGCATTTATCATTTTGGGATGAGTGAGATAAAGGTGACATTAAGATCAATAAAAACTTTATTCCTCCCAGATTCTTCCACCATTCGTAGCACATCATATCCCACCAAATCCTAAAAGGTCTAGAAGAAATTAGCTAGAAAACCATCTGGACTGGGTGCCTTGTCCTTTTCCATATCAAAGACCACAATTCTAACTTCCTTTAAAGTAAAAGGATCCATTAATCTCACATTTTATTCAAGAGAGACCAACTATGGGATGAAACTTAAATTG
The DNA here is from genome assembly GCA_037957365.1 of Torreya grandis. NCBI lineage: Eukaryota > Viridiplantae > Streptophyta > Pinopsida > Cupressales > Taxaceae > Torreya > Torreya grandis. The sequence continues at coordinate 1,295,603 of JARHVA010001497.1, forward strand.
TGATTCTAAGCTTCAAGATCCAAGAATTTATCAATGTTAAGGAGATCATTAAAGAAATTAACCACCTCATTCCTAATTTCCTATTGATTGAATAAAATGTTACTAGCAGATTGATATGATATGTGAGATATAAGTGAACTTCTATCTGATCTTGACTGAGTTGTGGAAAAAGGACAAGCTCATATCTCCTTCTTTTAGCCATTCAATTTTGGATATTTGTTTCCAAAAAATTTCTTCTCATTGAAACAATTTTTCATATTTAATAAGTAAATAATTTTATTTACAATATGAAATTTTATCTATTCTAACTTGATATATAGTTCGATTCAGATTTTTTAGATCAACTTCGAATTTGATTTTCTATTGAAATATACTTTTGAAACAATCAGTATTCCACTACAGAAGAAAACCCTTAATAAGCTGTAACTTCTTCTCCATGTAAAACATGGGGGAATGAGAATGAATAAGACAATTCTTCCACCATCATCCATGAGCTTGGGAAGAGAGCGATCTTTGAGCCACATTTTTTCAAACTTGGATGGACAATGTGGGGGTGTATGATCAATATTTACATTCAATGCAATAGGTAAGTGATCAAAGCCAACAAAAGATAAAATGAAACTTTCAGAAGTCCAGTTTTGAGACAACCAAGAATTTGAAACTAGAAATCTATCTAGTTGCTCCAAAATATTATGTTTGCCACATCTTTTTTTACTCCAAGTGAATATACCATGTTCAAGAGGTATATCTAAGAAATCAATGTTTGAAATGAACTAAAAAAAATCAAGATTACTTGAAGTTCCATAACTTTTGCCACCTTGTTTTTTTGAAGGATATAAAATGGCATTGAAGTCCCCTCCTATTACAATTTTAGAGTTATCAAAACATGCAAAAATATTAGTCAACTCAACCCATGGAAGAGATTTATTGTGTGCATCATTAGGCCCATGAATATTACAAAGAAAGAAACTCAAATCGGACCGAAAACAAGTGATTTTTCAAAATTTCTAGTGATTACCCATTTCAAAGATGTCCACTTAAACTTTGTAAGGAACCCAAATAATTACCAAACCTCCTAAAGCCCTAGTAGCTTCCACAAAGTAACCATTCCAACCTTTCCATCTAATTTTCATCAATTTTGATATGTCCTCTAAATTTAACTTGGTTTTTTGAATCAACAAAACATCAGGGCATTAAATTGAAAGAAAAAATTTCACCAAATGTCTTTTGTTAGGGGAATTAATACCCCTAACATTAAGAGATGATTTTCATGATCCCTGAGGGAGGACTTCCACCTCCTACTTTTTAGAACCAAAATATTTTTAAAGAGTACCTTATTTCCCAATAGAAACTTCCCCTACAATATGCTCATGTTTATTTTTCCTTCCTCTTTTTTTGGGTTTACCACAATTTGGTTTTTGAATTGCACTTTGAATTTGAGAGATATATAGACATTCTCTAGAGTTTATCTCTTATTCTGATTCAAATTCTTCAAACTCTGAATCACTGATAAGGGCCTTAATCATAGGATTGTCTTATCGCATATTTTGAATGTCTTTGGGGTGTGCATTGCATTTATCCATGATATGCTCAAAGTGTTGAATGATATTCTTGATAATTTGGGATCGATCTAAAATAAATTCACATTCTTTAATCATTATATTAGGAGAAAGTGCATCAAGCTTACCTATCTTGTCTAATAGGGCCTCCATTTTAGAAATTTTAATGCCAGTGTTTTTGGAATGTTTATAATTTACGGGAGGAAGATCTTGAGGAATTGGTAAAGCATTATCCTGTGTCCTTGAATGTCGCAGAAGAGCTTTGTCAGGATGTTCCTCTACTAATTTATTTTGTGTATTGTCCTCCACCAAATTCCTTTCTTGGGTGAACCAAAAGTTCCCAACATTGTGAATGCATAAAGCCATTGAAGAAGTAGATACAGGTTTCCAAATTTGGTAAAATTTTTCCTTTGTAGACCTAGCAACTAGTTTAGTTTTTAAGCAAATTTTTTGAGTGTGTCCAGTACCTCTACATTTAAAATAATGGAATGGGATGTTTTCAAAATCAATAGATTGATTCTATAACCTCCCTTGGGATTTGATAAGAATATTTTCTAGAACCTCCTCCTTCAGATCAATCAAAACCCTAATCCTATCATAAGAAGCCAAACAACCTTCCTCAATTTTTTGATCTTCTTCCAAAAAAATTTCCTAGAGTCGTCAGGAATTCATGAATCCAATATTCCATTGGGAGACTTTAAAATGTAACCCAGGTGGGGTACCTTCCTAGATGTTTTAAAAGTACATAAAATTTGGGCTTCCAAGGTTGGAGCCATAGACCAGTGCCATGTAAAGCCCAGAAGGGTTTGTTAAGAACTTGATCTTTAAGTTCTCTACTAGGAAAAATGGCAATGAAAAAACCTTTTGGTATAAATTTAAGTTCAAACTCCCTACCCCAATTTTATTCCACCCATGTTTTGATTTCTCCTATGGCTAGCCATTTCTTGATGAATTTGCCTATCATCATGCTTCCCTCCATATGTAAGACAACTTGCTCGGGTTTTATGGATTCCCAAGTGAACTCTTTATATTTACCAATTTTTAAACCTTCTTAGGCTTTTGAATCCAAAACAACAGTCTTTCAAAGCCGACAACTCATTTTCCTCCTCAAAGTTTTCAACTCTAATGCTTGGAGAGTTTATCTTACCATCCAGGTTTTCAAAATGTTGAGAAATTGAAACATTGTCTAGACCTTTTGGAGCCTCCCAAGTCTCTTTTGGCTTTTACACTTCCACCTCTTTTACTCTAAAGTGTGTTATAAAACCAATCTATTTTTTATTCATGTGAACATCCTCTTCTGATATCTATTGACCCACTTTCGATTGGAGGTTGACAAGCCCTACTGCAAAAGTTAGGGTTTTTGCTTTTTTTCTCCTACATTTTATCATGTTCAACCATTCTATCAATAAATTTATTATTTATCTTAAATAAACCCCAATCAATATTTAATATTATTTTAAATCCTTTGGGGAAATTTTAGATAAGATCTTCTAGTTTGTGACCTATATTTTTTTTATATTTTTTCATTGAATACTTTTTTTTATGAATTTTGCAAGTAAATTGATCCTAGAAACTAACATAAAATGGATAGTCGTATGTGTGACACACCTAACTATCTCAAAAAAATGATTTTTTTTATTTTTTATTTTTGACTGTGTGTAGAATTAGGCCTAGTTTTTGACTATACAACTTGTTTTTCACTTGGATCAATGAAAGACAAATTAAATAAACATGTATAGGCATGTATGTTTGTGACATGTAGTGGCTTAAAAAAGGTATAGTTAGAAAATATACATAGTTTGAAATTAAAAATAGTCCAAAAATTATAAAAATCATACTTTTGGAAAGAGGAGAACATGCTCATCATGATGGTATTAAGTTTATAAACTTCACATTGAAATTTATAGTGTATTTAGCGATTAAAGTTGAATTTTGTTGTTTTTTTAATCATAACTCTCAAACTCGACTGTAGATTGATAGGTCCAAGACTTAGGCTCAGGAATCCAAGCCATTCTCAAGCCAAAATATATGGGATTTAAATTCAAATTAAAATAACATGATCACGTTAATGTATAATGCGATCATGTTAATATATAACGTGATCGTGTTATTATAAAAATAATAATGTGATCATGTTATTCTTGTTTTACAAATTAAAATAGTGAACACGTAGATCGAGTGAATGTTTCTAAATAGATTACATGATCATAGTATTGATAATGCAATCACATTATTGATGATGGGATTGTGTTATTGATAATGTGATTATGTTATTGATAACATGATCGCATTATTAAGAACGTGATCATGTTATTGATAACATGATTGCATTATTAATAACATGATCATGTTACTATTATTTCAAACAAAAAAGCATGTGTATTTGCATATGAAACCAGCTTTGGCCAGAAGCTTCTATTTACTACACTAAATATGAAGTATAAGTTTATATTTATATTTTTACATTTATTTCCTTATACTTTAAATTTATTTTAATAAATATGATAAATTAGGGTCACTCTGCATCTGATAGATTTGGTCTCATAGTTATACACTTTAAGATGTGGAAAATAGTTTTTCAAAATCAAATTTGGTAAAAATTAGTCATTTTTAGGGTCTAGGTATTAAACCTAGAGATTTTAGTACATTACTATTACAGTTGATATCCATTTTTGGTAAACATATAGTCATTTTTTAGGGTTTTATGCCTTCCAAATTGATTGCTAACATTTATAAGAGTCCTAGGTTTGGCAAAATTTAAGTTTGAAACTACTCACTTTGAACTTGATCCAAAGTGGTGTGATTGGGGTAGTGTAGGTCATATTGATGACCTACACATATCAAACGACCACTTTATGTTAATTTCACTTATTCATCATACCTCCCTCATCCTTGATCACTTCTTACTCATCCCTCATTACCCCTAATCACTCTCTGATAATTACTTATTGTTCCTAATCACTCTCTTATTGACCCTCAATATCCCTAGTCATCTCTAATCACTTCCTTATCTTCCATAATCACTCCTCCATTAACCCTCACTGTCCCTCATCATCCCTAATCACTCCTTCCCCATCCTTCATCATCCCTAATCATTGTTTCCTCATCCCTCATCATCCATAATCTCTTCCTCATCCCTATTCACTCCCTCCTCATCCCTAATCACTCCCTCATTAACCTTCATTTTCTCTCATCATCTCTCATCACTCAAAATTATCATCCCTAATCAGTCCTTTACTAACTATCACCATCCCTAATCATCCCTAATCACTTCCTCCTCATCCCTCCTAATCCATAATCAATCTTTCCTCACCCCTCATCATTGCTAATCAATCCCTCATTGACCCTCACCATCCCTCATCACTCCATTTACCTTCACCATCCCTCACCATCCCTAATCATTCCTTCATCATCTGATGTAAGTATATACTCAAAAGATATCTTTGATTCCAATCATATGTTTTTTAATCCATTATAATAAAAATTAACTCTTTCTAGGATTTTTTGTGTTGTCAATACCCATTTGTGTTAGTCATTTTTATTACTGAATGAATTAGATGATCTTCCAAATTTATAGTCAAGTAACATAAGTACTAACATAAAATAGAGCCTAAATTTTAGTTCATCAAATTATCTTTGTTGTGCAGCTAACTAGATGAAACTTTATTCGGTTCCACCTTTGGTAGCTTGGTCCAAAAGATTAAAACTAAACACAAATCTCTTGTATAATTTTCTAATTTTTAGAAGATTTGAATCAATTGCAAAGTTATTTAATGTTTTCCATTCATGTATGACTTGAATCTTGGTCAGGTTCACACATGCACTCCTTGTGTGTGTAATGTATCCCAAATATTTTATCTCTTGCATAAAAATTTAACATTTATTCATGTTATCATTACAATATATTTCTACAAAATGTGAAACACTAGTTCAACATGGTGTAGATGTTCATCTCGTGTTTTCTAAAGATTAAGATGTCATGAAGGTAGATTAAAAAAATGACATATGTAAAGGGCTTGAGGATGTCATTAAAAATCTCGATAAATGAATTCGCTACATGAGTTAACCTAAAAGGCATAACTAACTAGTCGATCAATCCTTCCTTTTTTTTAAAGACTATATTCCAAATGTCTAGATCTTCAACATGGATATGATGATACCCAAAATTAAGATCAATTTTGGAAAAGACTTATACGCCATGGATATGGTAGAAAAATGCCTTAATATTTAGATGAGGATAATAATTATTCACTTTAATCTTGTTAATATTTTTTTAATTGATTCACAACTTTGGCACAAACATAATTGGGATTCTTCAAGGCAATGATTTGGGCATGATATGTCCATTATCCATGATTTTATGTATCTACCACTTGATCTATTCATTTTATAGAAATGATATGTTGTATAAAGTGGTTTGAGGTAGAGGTAGTTAAGGGATAAAATCAATAGTATTGTTTAGTGTACAATATATAAGAACTTATTTAGGTGACTGAAAGATATCCTTGTATTCATCTAGTTAATGGTTCAATTATTTTATCTTTGTTATTGTTTGGTAAACCACAGTATGATATGGAAATATAAGGATGCTATTATATTTAATTCTTACCATCAAGAGTTTACTTCTTACTATAACTGACAAGATTCTTGCACTAATGACTGAAAGCTTATGAACTAACTAAGATATATGGTATTTCAAATCATGATAATCTATCACAACATTTCAAGGATTTACTTCATAGACTACATGTAAATGGTAAATATATGGTTGACCACATGTAAAACATCACACACCTCTAATGTTGAGATGTCACAAAGAATTGCATCTTTAAAAAGCTTGATTTTGTACACCAAGTGACACTACTAGGTAATCCATTTCTCAAGGCTTAGACTAGACCATACACTAACGTATGGTTATGGATGATGTATAAATTTCAAGTTTAATTTTTGAAAATATGCTTTAATAGAAATTAAATTCTTATGACTTCCATTAGAAATGATGAAGTGTATTGGCTCACCATTGATCTACATTTGTTAATGAAACAATATTTTTAATTCATATAATTTCTTGTTGGTGGAAGTAGAGATATTTTTAATACTTACCATTTCATTGGGTTCATAATCTATTATCTACTTATATTTTTATAGTGTTAGATAACTTGTACCCACTTCTTGAGATGTGCAAGTAGAGAACTCATAGTGTGACACTCTTCATTGGATTGAATGTTGAAGTTATGAATTAAGCACCACTTTCCAATCTTGGACTACTTATTCTAATCATTTGAAAATTATTTTCAACTCTCTAGTATAATGACTCAATAAATAGACATACAAATAGAAGGACTTTAATGTAATTATTCGGATCATAAAATGTCCTCTTATGGAAAGTAATTGATTGGTTTCAATAAATCACATAGCTTCATGATCCTCATGTATTTACTATCCATTTTTGGTGCTATGGTGGTTTTACTTGCTTCTCTTTTTCTTGCAGATTTTCAATTTTGAATTACATCATTTATAATAGGCCTATATTTTTTCATAGGTGTTAACTATTTATGTTTCAAATTTGCTTCCACATCATTTTGATCTCTAGGTCTTATATTTTATGCTAGCACTCAACTCTCCACTTATAGCTCCTAACATTGTTAAACCCCAACAAAATACCACCATTAAGGTATTAGATAGAGTGATTAAGAATGATAAGGGATGAGGAGGAATTGAGTAGAGATGATGAGGGAATGAATAGGGATGATGAGAGATGGTGAGGGTCAAAGAGGGAGTGATTAAGGAGGATGAGAGCGTAATTAGGGATGGTGAGGGTTAACGAGGGAGTGATTAGGGGTGATGAGGGATGAGGAATGAGGGATTAGAGATGATGAAGTATGATGAAGAAGTGATTAGGGATGGTGAGGTTTAATGAGGGAATAATTATAAATGATAAGGAATGGTGAGGGCTAATAAGGGAGTGATTAGGGATGATGAAGGAGTGATTAGGGATGATGAAGCAGTGATTAGGGATGATGAGAGAGTGATTAGGGATGATGAGGGATGGTGAGAACCAATGAGGGAGTGATTAGGGATGATGAGGGAGTGATTAAAGATGATGAGGGATGGTGAGGGTCAATGAGGGAGTGATGAGGGACAAGGAGTGAGTGATTAGGGACCCCTAATCACTCACTCTTCGTCCCTCATCACTCCATCATTGACCCTAAAAATACCAAAGTGAGTGGTTTGTAAACTTCAATATTTACAAACCTAGGACTCCTAAAAATGCCAAGAATCAATTTGGAAGACATAAAAACCTAAAAAATGACTATGTGTTTACCAAAAATGGACATTAATTACAATAATTATGCCCTGAAATCCCTAGGTTTAATACTTAGACCTTGAAAATGCCTAAGTACTGACCATATTAGATTTTGAAAAACTATTTTCCACATCGTAAGGCATGAATTTTGAGACCAACTCTATCAGATGCAGAGTGACCCTAATTTATTATATTTACTAAAATAAATGTAACAATATAAATGTAAACTTATACTTGACATTTAGAGTAGTAAATATAAGCTTTCGGCCAAAGTTGGCTTCATGTGCAAGTCCACATGTTTTTTTGTGTGAAATAACCGTAAACCGATCACATTATCAATAATGTGATTACGTTAGCTATCAACCAAGATATGCTCTATCTACATGTTCACTACTTTAATGTGCAAAATGACAGTAGCACAACTACATTATTGTTTTTACAATACAGTGATCACGTTATCTATTAATGTTATTTCACTATACATTAATGCAATTGTATTATGGCTTGATAATTTCCAAACCATAATTTAAATAATGCGACCACATGATGTTAATAACGTGATTGTTTTATTAAATAACATGATCATGTTATGCAAAATGTCCACATAATTGTCCCCCAACTTTGTGCAATTACCCAAAATGTCCACAAAATTATCCACTATCTTCATGTACTTACCCAATAAGAAAGCAAGAAAATAATGTTGCCAAATTTTCATTCTCACAAGAGCACTAGAGAACCTTTTACATTGCACCTCATGCTACTTGTCTCAGAAAGAAAAGGCGAAAGGTCCTAATGAGACTCAAATAGGCTAAACTAGGTATTCTAAAAATGCCAAAACAAGTCTCACGTAGTGACATAACAATGGTCTATTTTCACCCACGCGTCATGGTTAGTTTCCATAACATGATCTGAAAAAATATTCTCTAAAGAGTCAATAATAAAAAAACATAGAAGACTGCACCCAAGCATACCACAAGGTTTCTAAGGAGATAATAATGCATCTAATTGAACTACATTTGAAAAGTCCTCAACAAAAACCCAAATTTAAGGACACGCCTTTCAATCCCTTAAGAACATGGTTCTCTAGTTTGTAATTATTTTATAAAGGCCATACTTAGGGTAAAAATATTCAGAAACCTCGGTGGTTGAGATCTTGATGAATTAGGGTTTTATGATGAAATTCAAGTTACTCAATAAGGGGTGAGAGTACATTTGGAACATCATCATTATAATGAAAGTTACCCCAAAATAAGCTATTAATTGGGAAAAGCATCCACCAGTTAGAGCTTGACACTATTCAAATAACAAAATGTTAAATGATAACATGAGTACATCAGGGAAAGGCTTTATAGATAGTAGAAAAATTATGCATGCATGTACCATAAAATTAAATTTCAAATCATAGATTAAATATTTTCAGAATCCACATGATCAAAATAAGATTTTAGATAAATTGTGTAAATATTTTTCATTGACATTTCGAATCATCACTTATAATTTATCGTCAACAAAAAATGATTATAAGAACAATAAAATTTAATTGCATGTATAAATACATAAAGTGTCTTTTAAATTATAAATTTTATAAATATAAATATTAGAAAAATCAAAAGTTGAAATAGAAACCTATAACTTCCCTAATAATTAATAAAAATTTAAAAACATCAATCACCAGTATTTCGTTAATAAATCAAAATAGAAATGATACTACCTAAAATATAAGCAAAGATTAAAATATATTAAACTAATATTAACCTAATAAATATAAATATTAAGGATATAAAAAGACATCCACACATAAAAAAAAGAAGAAGAAGAGGGGCAATGTGAAAGAATGTACATTATATAAATTATACGGTCAATAAATAAAAAATAGAAGAAGACATAGTAACACACTTAAATAACATAAAATAGATAAAAAAAAAATTAATCTAAAATTAGAAGTGCTAATGACAAGTGTTCATAAAAAGGAAGAGAAAAAAATTAATTTAAAATTAGAAGAGCGAATGACAAGTGTATGTAAAAAGGAAGAAGTGTATAAAACATTACAAATTAAGAAGAATATATAGTGACATAAAATAGAGCCCTTATGGTGGTGACTCAATGATAAAGAAGGTGGGCTTTACCCAGTAGGTCCCATGTTTGAGTCTCCCTTGCCATTGGTAGTTGACTCTTCAAGTGGCATTGCTCCCCATGGGTCTTCAAAGGTTCCCCCTATAAAAATAGTCAAAAAAGAACCGCTTAACAATATCAAGACATAAAATAGATAAAAACTCATTAATCTAAAAAAATTATAGAAGAGTAAATGAAAGAACAAAAGATTAATAAAATAATTTATTAAATTAATTAAGATTCTTAAAAATCTACTTTTTTAAATTATTGATAATGGTTTTCCAAGTGCGATTAAGATCTCAACTTTTATCAGTATTCAAATTGAAAGAATGTTGATTTGTTTATATAGTTTTTCTTATATGTTTTTAAAAATAATTTTCAACAACGAGAATTTTAGTTTGCTCCAAACAAATAGAATATCTAGTTTTATAGGATTGTTTTGCTAATGTAAATTTATCTTTCTTTTCTAAACATACGTCCACAATGTGCTCTTTGATCCTAGTTTAGATGGACCTACCAATCTCCCCAATGTAGGAGCCCTGACAAGAACACTCTATCTTGTAGGCTCCACTTTTAGACCATGGTTCTACATGGTCCTTAACAAATCTTAAATAATTCCTTAATTTGTTTATTGACAAGAAAGTGGTTCAGATATTTTAACGTTTAAGAATTTTTGAAATCTTGTTGGAAACCCATTTAATATATGGTAAGTCAGAGGCTCTTTCATTGGAGGGATTATTTGAGGTTTCATGTTTTGATTATCTCTTACCTGTCTCAAATCCCTAGTAATTTGTTTACTATTATACCCATTCATTTTGAAGACCTTTCTTAGATATTCAATTTCATCTTCTAAATTATTGTTGGACCACAATTTCTTCTTGTAAGAGTTTTTAACACCCTAGATTTTTTAGCAAGGTGGGGTGTAAAGTGGCATACATGTAGATAAAGCTATGTATGCGTGTTTTTTTTTAACAACTTATGTGCAAAAACACCATATTATTTGTGAGAGATGGGTATATCTAGGAAGGATAAACTACCTTCATGTTCAACCTCTTTGGTGAATATTATACTAGGACTAAGGTTGTTAATATGGTCATGGAATTATTCTAATGTTTCTCTACCATGTTGCCAACAATATTAGTGTCGTCTATGTATCTCTTCCACCATTTCAATGTCAAGGGAGTAGTGTTGAGAGCTTTTTCTTCAAAATTTTCCATGTAGAGGTTAACAACTACATAGATAAAGAGGATCCCATAGTCATTCCTTCTACTTGTTCAAATATAACACCCTTAAAAAAGAAGAAAGTGGACATTAGATAAATAGCAACCCAATCAACCATTGTATGATTTGTTCATTCTTTAACCACTTCAATCACATCAACAATTGGAGCCTTAGTATAGAGGAAAACAACATCAAAACTAACTTTTAAAACTCTTCCACTTGGACACATTTCAATAATGAACTCACAAAGTGTGAAAAATATTATTGAAGGAAGAACTTTTTCCAACTAAAGGCTTCAACTTATTGGCTAAGAACATATCAACCTTAAAGGTTGGAGAAGGTGTGGTGTCCATAATTGGTGTAAGCAATATATCCATTTTATGTATTTTAGAGGCACCATATATTATGGGGGTAAATTCTTTATTATGAATGAGTTTTTTCTTTATTAAATCATTAAAAAATGAAGTCTTAATCATTTTATTGTTCCCAAAATGTGTCACTCATTTTTGGAGACAACATATGAACTATTTTGGTTCAACAGGCCAAAATTCTCTCTTTCCTTCACAAAAATTGTTCTGAGCATTCAAATTCTTCATTATTCAAGCTTTTTCAGCTAAGGGACAAGCAGGTTCAATAGGTTCAATGACTTTAACAGGCGAGCTCTCACAAAGAAACAAGTTCCCAACACTTAGGCAATTTCAAGGTTGGTTCAACACCGAGGTTCAACCAAAAGGTCCATCGGCAAGCTTCAAACAAAGGATTGAACCATTGAACCCCACTTCCAAAAGTTTGATGGTTCAATGGGTTCAAAGGTTCAACACATCGGCAAACTTGGAAGAGTTAAGTGCTTTGGCAAAAGTTCAAAGTTCAATTGCTTCAACAAGTTCAATGGCTTTAAAGGACTTAAAGAAAAGAAGAAAGATTTAACCCGTTGAACCATTGAACCTGGAACCAAAATGGTTCAAAGGTTCAAGGTTCAATGAGTTCAATAAAAGTTTGAAGAGTTGTTCCAATCAGTTGGTTCAAATGAATGGTTCAAAGCGGTTGGTTCAACTAGTCAATTGAATGAACAGAACACAGTATTGAACCATTGAACCGTGAAACCATGGTTGGTTCAATCGGTCGGTTCAATTGGAAGGTTCAAAGGAGTCCCCCAAAACCCAAAGGGCAAGTGCCCTTATGGAGGGTAGTGAACAAAAGGGAACAAAAAGATATCTTTTGAAAAGATTTTCCATGGTGAAATTTTACAAGTGAAATCCTTTAGACAAATTGTCTGAAGGAATACCTTCAGAATTTTTATCCGAAGGAATGTTCAAAGGCCCAACAAAAAGGGGCAAAAACAAAGGAAATATTTCCTTCAGACAAAATTTCCAAAGGAATTACTTCAAACATTTTGTCCAAAGGATTTGAATAAGAAGGCCGCTTGAAGGACCTCGAAGAGAAGGTACCCTTGCAGGGGGGCTCTCGGCGACTAGGAAATGGACCTTTCTCAAGGCCCAAAGGGACACCTTCCCTTCAAGGGGGTTCCAAAGATATAAAGCTAAAGGAATGATAAAAGGACCGCAGGCCTATTTCTATGGACTCTGTAGGCCTATTTCTACAGACTTCACAGGCTTGTTTCTATGGACTCTACAGGCCTGTTTCTATAGACTCCGCAGGCTTGATTTTACGGACTCTGTAGGCTAGTTTCTATAGACTCTGTAGACCTGTTTCTATGGACTCTGCAGGCTTAGTTCTATGGACTTCACAATATTTGAAGAAGAAGAATGCTTGAAGGACCCTGAAGGGCAGGTACCCTTGTGGGGGGCTCTCGATGACCAAAAAATGGATCTTTCACAAAGCCCAAAGGGACACCTTCCCTTCGGGGTGTTCCAAAGACATAAAGCTGAAGGAATTTCAAAGATTGAGAGACTTAGAGAAACAAAGGCGTCTAAGAAAGAGGATGAACCGCTGAACCTTGAACCAAAATGGACAAAAGTTTAAAGAGAGCTCTGAGCAAAGGAAAGAAGCATAAGATTTCAGAGACCAATTCAAAGAGATGGTTCAATCGAAGAGCAAAAAAGGGATTAAACCAAAGAAAGCGATGGAACCAAGGAGCTGATAAGACTGCCCAAATTGTTGAACCATTAAACCAATGAACTATCATGGTTCAAAGGTTCATGGTTCAAAGCGCCCAGTGACGTCCCTGCAGATGTCAAATTCAAGGAAATGAAATATCTGTTAATTTTCAAATGTGGCGCAGAACCTGAAGAGCAAACTAAGTGACCAACTAAAGAGGAAGCCAAAAGAGCTTGCAGAAAGGAAAAGAGATAGCCTGAGAGCTCAAATTGAAATAGGAAAGAGGGAAAGACCAAAAATATCTATGTAGGAGTTATTTCTAGTAGGTGGAACAGTCCACCAAGTAGACATTTGAGCTCACAAGCATTAAAAGGTGTGGCCTATTTTTCTCCCTTGGAATAAAAGCGAGGGGACAACCGTGTACATATAAGGAGAAAGACCAGACAACCCATGCTGAGGAGAAGGTATTTGAAATGAATTGACATGCCATAGTTAAGGCAAATGCCCTGTTCTAGCATGGCCTCTTTGACTAAACTAAAAATGCATTTAAGGCATTGAATGCATCATGGGTCGTTCCATGAAACAAAGCACCAAGCCTTTCTTGGTTGCTATATATTGTATTCTCCTATTTTATGTGAGAGATCTTTTCATTATAGAAGCAAAACTCTGCCAAAATTGAAAGGCGATTACTAAGACTTTGAGCTTAGATTGTTGATCATATTTATTTATATGAATGAAAAAGCAAGTTACTTCCAGACTTTGTGCTGTAATAGATTGTGTCATTTAGGAGATTGTTCTTATGTCTATTTCATGAATGCATTTTTGTCCATTTTAATGAAATAAGCAGAACTATTAGAAGTAATCAGGAAGGTGTCCTGAAGCCAATTGTGGGAAGACTTTGTGCTGCCACAATTGTCTTTAGTGTGTATATTTTTAGTTTATTTATGTGTGAAGGATCTTGGGATGACTTTGTGCCCCCACTGTCTTTCATATTTCACTCTTTGGCAGTTAAGGTGAAGACTTTGTGCTACACCTTTTTCTACTAGTTACTACGCCCCTTGTTACCAGTTACTTGTTACCTATCAGAAAGAACTCCTATATTTTGTTGCAAGACCACTTCTGAAAGAATAGAAGTGCCTTCAGTGCTTTCACCTAAATTTCTCCTTTATTTGTGAACATCATCTCTAAAAGAAGAGAGATGGATGGTGTTTTCTTACCCCTGAGTGTTATTTTTTGCATATATATATATAGTAATATATAGCTCCTCATATTTATAGAGAACCTCCCCTTGATGAGAGGAGAGATTTGTCCCCTTTTGATGTGGTAAACTTGCACATCTGGCTGACCAATCTCCCTATGTTGTGGTTGAAGTAACCTATTTTTTCCATCAGTTATCCAGTGACAAAATTTTCACCCAATAATTTTTTGGTGACTTTGCTGTGGACCGACGAGTATTTCTAGTCCTTTTCTAGTCTATTCAAATTGAAGTATTTCATATCACTGGGGAACGATGTGAAGTAGGAAAGAACACTGCCAGCTTCATGGCAACAATTTTTTGGTGACTCCGCTTGGGAAAAACAAGCAGTTTAAAGACTCAAGATTCAAGCTTAAGTAGGGCCAATTCTTTTTCATTTTTATTCTACAATCTGGCAACTCCATGCTATACTAGAAGACAGAGAGTGCAAGGTGTTGTTGATCCTATTTTTGAGTTGGTGCAGTAGGGCAATTTTGATTTTTTTCTTCCACAACTTCAAGTTCAACAAACTAGGAGTCTTCCTCCTACCAATACCAGGTCACCACTACAAGGCAGAGCTTCTTTTTTTGCTATTAGTAGAGCTTTGCCTATACATACTCCACCCAGATTCATTATCCCCACTTTCTATAATCAAATCATGGCGGTTCAAGGCCCCTGGGGTAACTCTTTTGGCCCACTCAATTTAACTCCACCTCTACATGAGCTACCACGTAGTTCAAAGAAGAATTTCCCCAAATTATTTGGTGATGGGAGAGTTCATCTTGATGAACACATTGCAGCTTTCAGCATAGCCTGTGGTGTGATAGGCGTGGAGTATGAGGATGTAGCAGTCAGGCTATATATGGAGACATTACAAGGCGTTGTTATAGATTGGTTCTACCATCTATAGGCTCGATCAGTGATTAACTGGAACACTCTTAAAGCTAAATTTGAAGCCAGGTTCAAGCCTGCAAAAGATGTGCATGCCCTACTAGACCAGCTCACACAGATGAAGAAAGAACCTCATGAACCTATGACGGATTTCATAGCCAAATTTGACAAGCTGAGGAACAGGATTCCTATAATTACTCAGCCAACACCTGAGAACCTTAAATGTTTCTTCATCAATTCTTAGTTGCCTAAAGTGAGTTTCCTGCTGAGATGTGCTAGCCACATAGACCGTACTGCTACTCAGGATTTGGCTATTGAGGTGGAAGATGACCTTATCTTGGCAAGAAAGATAAGGAGAGATCCTAACAGAGGTAAATCTTCTTCATCTTCTGAATATATATCTACATGCACCACTGATCTAATGGTAAAGAAGCTAGAAAATGAGTTGCTTGCTCTTAAAAAGTATATGGTGTAAGGGATGTCATCTTCCTCTTTATATAGAGATATACCAAGGAGGACATTCCCCAATCAGTCATACCAAGGCAATGCTGCTAGGAATCAAGGGCAGCTAAATCATCTTACTCCCCCTCAAGAGAAATTGGTCATTAAAGCACCTCTAACCAATTCAATAGTTGGATATCTTGAAGCAAAATTAGATTTCTCCTTCCAGCTTGAGTTGAACCTGGAAAATAATGCTAATCTCTTCACAGAGGGAGAAGAAGAATTCGCTAGTGACTCCAACATTGGTTTCCTAAATTACCAGGATGAACCTAGAAGTGAAGGTAAAGCAGTTGATGGATCATACATTGTATTCACCTAGTCTAAGAACCAGTCAGTCCAGCAAGTTGATAAAGAAAAAATAGAGGAGCAACCTCAACCTATAATTTCAATTTCCAAATGAGGAACTACTCTGCCTCTTCAAGCAAAGGACCTAGTGATCGCTAAAAAAGTAAGTACCCCAAATGTTTCTGCACCTTCAACTTCAATTTCATAGATCAGTCCTCCCCCTCCTAAAAACTAGGATGAACTCCCTTCCCCTGTTCATAATTCATTTTAGACATTTGACATAGTTGACCATGTCAAAAAAATTAAAATTCAAATGTCTGAATTTGAATTCATGTAATCCAACTCTAAGCAGTTGGATTAATTAATAGAATGTGTGAAAAATAAAACCATCCCTACAGGATCAGTTATGCCAAAGGTGACTCCCATGTCCACCTAAAATAACCTTGTCAGTGCTCCTCCTGCTACACCTGAAAGGACTGAACCATTTTATGTCTCCCTATTGATAAATGGGCACCAACTGACCAATTGTATCATAGACTCATGTGCATCTGACAATGTCATGCTTGCTAAGGTGGTAGATTCTCTTGGACTCACACTGACCAAGACATTTGGGAGATATTTCTCCATGGAGAATAAATAAGTGCCACTACTGGGACAAATGAAGGATGCCCAATTTGCATTTGCAGCATTCCCAGACAAGAGAATCAAGATGACAGTCTTGGTGGCCGACATCCCAGCCTCATACGATGTCCTTTCTGGGTAAAATTTTTGTAAGGATGTTGCTGGCGAGTTGAGCATGGACTTGTCTGAAGCAAGGATCCTAGTCAAGGGCATCATACAGAAATTTCTCCCTGAGAAGGAGGCAAAATAAGTGGTCACACAAACATCAGCGCCTGAAGTTCAAATTTTATTTGAGTCTTCAGGCATGGGTAATTACTTCCTGACTACAGAGGATGCTCCTATCTTAGCTGATGAAAATTCTAAAAATGAAAATCTAAAAATTAGTTTAGATAAAACAACAGAAGACATGAGAGAGCACAGTGCAAGCCTAAAGGAATCTTCCCCTCTACACAAAGAGGAATCTAAGGTAAAAACATTTCTTAATAACGTATGGATACTAGAATTTGATGGCAGTTATTACTCTACCAGTTTAGGAGTTGGGATTGTGTTGATATCTCCTCAAGGAGATATTTTTCCTTCTTCATACAAGTTGCAGTTCAACAATACTGTTGAATATGAATCATTGCTGCTTGGATTGAAGGCTGCTCAAGACAAGGGCATCAAGCTCCTTCATGCCAAAGGAGATGCTAAGCTGGTAGTTTTCCATGTCAGGAACCTAATACCAAATCAAAAATGAGAGATTGTGCCACTACCACAATCTAGTTTGAGATCAAATTGAAAGCTTGGATGCTTTCAGTATCTCTGCAGTGCCTAGGAAATTCAATGATCAAGCTGATGCATTAGCTGTTTCAGTGACTCTTTTGATTTTTCACCTAGATTTTAAAGGAGATAAGTACACTATCGAACTGGTCTTTTGACCAAGTGTGCCTAACAATGCCAATCATTGGCAAGTGTTCAATGGCGACAACCAAATCATCGCCTTTCTAAAATAAAAAAGATAGATATGAATAGCTTCACTTTGAAGGAAGTGAGCCTCAGAAGCTTGAACCAACCCCTGAATCAAGTTCAGACATAGGTGAGGAATTCCTACAGTTAAAAGGGAATAAAATT
This sequence comes from Torreya grandis, assembly GCA_037957365.1. NCBI lineage: Eukaryota > Viridiplantae > Streptophyta > Pinopsida > Cupressales > Taxaceae > Torreya > Torreya grandis. The sequence goes on from JARHVA010001497.1 coordinate 1,313,502, forward strand.
CCCAAAGGATTGGTTTCCCTTGAGAAGTTGTTTGACAAGCACGACAGGTTCATCAAACAAAAACAAATGGATTCAATCTCTTCTCAGAAGTTTAATCAAATAAATTTGGGTACCAAGGAAGATCCCAAGATGGTGAACATTGGGAAGTGCTGCACTTCAAAGGAGAGACTCAAATTTGCTGATATACTTCACCACTACATGGATGTTTTGGTATTATCCTATGATGATCTGAAGTCGCTCAGGCTTGAATAAATTCACCACAAAATTCCTCTCAAGAGTGATTCGGTACCTTACAAGAAAATTTCCAAGCAGTACAATCCAAAGATATCAAGTACCATTCTATCTAAAATAAAAAAAAATGTTGAATGTTAGGATAATTTTCCCAATCCATCATTCCACATGGATTGCAAACATAGTCCCTGTGAGGAAGAAGAATGGCAAAATTTGCCTCTGTGTGGATTTCAAAAACTTGAATCAATCATCCTTAAAGGATAACTATCCTCTTCCCATCATGGATCAAGTTCTTCAGACAACAACCAGTTTAGAGATGTTATCAATGTGAGTCATCTTTTTTGGATATAATCAAGTTGAATTTGGTGAAGCAGACCAACATAAGACTGCCTTCACCACACCTTGAGGCACTTTTGCATATCGAAGAATGCCATTTGGCCTGATAAATGCTGGCACCACTTTTTAGAGGATCCATGGACCTTGATTTCAAAGATGAAATGGGTAAGTTCATTGTGGTGTACCTTGATGATTTAACAGTCTTTTCCAAGTATCATCTTGATCATGTGCACCATTTGCAATAAGTGCTAGAACGATGTCGCTAGAATGGCATTTCTCTAAATCCTAAGAAGTCTATTTTTGGAGTAACAGAAGGGAAACTTCTCAGACACATTGTATCTCAATAAGGCATAAAGATTTACTCATACAGAGTCAAATCCATCTAAGAACTTACCCTACCCACAAGTAAGACTACAGTTCACTCTTTCTTCAGAAAGGTGAATTTTTTATGAAGCTTCATTCCTGAGTTCATTGAGAAGACTCACCACATTGTAAATATGATGAATGGAAAGGCCACTTTTAGTTAGACTGATAAAGGCAAATTGGCATTTCAAGACATCAAGATAGCTATTGCCCATGCCCCAATTGTGATTTGTCTAGATTATACCAAGGATTTCACAGTGTATAGTTATGTTTTTGAGCACACACTTTCAGCAATTCTAGTTCAACAGATTGAAGAAGGTGTGGAATCTCCCATATCCTTCATGAGATGTCCTCCCAAAGCTCATGAACTAAAGTATTCAAACATTTAGAATCATGCTTATGTAGTGGTAAAGGCAATAAAGCACTTCCATTTTTACATCTTGAATTCACATGTTACTACCCTGGTTCCTGATACCACTGTTAAATCCATATTAACTCAGCAGGAGTTTGGAACAAAAAGGGGAAATTGGATTGATAAAATCTAGGAGTTTGATCTCATTATCAAACCAACAAAGCTTGTATGAGGAAGGGGCCTTTACCAATTGATTTCTGATAACAGACCTAAAAAAAATAGGGCATGGAGAAGCAGAAATTGAAGGCACACCAACAATGGTCTTTGTCTCCACCATGAATGAGTGGTATTTGAATATTACTCATTTTCTTACCTTGGTGAGTGTCCTGATCACCTACCTCATAAAGAAAGGAGGACTGTTAAATTGAAAGTTGCCAATTTTGTCTTGTGGGACAATGGCCTGTATAAAAGGAGCCTTGATGGAGTGTTCTTTCACTGCGTCGATAAAGAACATTAGAACCAACTTTTGAAGTCCTTCCATAATCTAGCCTATGGAGGACATTTTTTTGCTCCTGTAACTACCCATAAGATTCTATGAGCCAGGTATTATTGTCCTACTCTATGTTAAGATGCATACAAATGGGCATGAAGATGTGCATTGTGCCAATAGTTTATTGGAAGACCTAAGTTAGTTGCTCTGCCTCTCAAGCCCGTGGTAATAAAAGAGCCATTTCAACAATGGGGAATCGATTTCATTGGTGCTGTAAACCCATCTTCAAGCGTTGGACATGATTATGTCCTCACAGCCATAGATTACTTCACCAAATGGGTGGAAATGATTCCAACAAAGCATGTTATTTTAGAAATAGTATGCAATTTCCTTAAGGAAAACATCATTTCCAAGTTTGGGGTTCCAACCAAGATTGTCATAGACAATGCAGCCTATTTCTCTTCTCATGAGATCACTCAGTTCTATTTTTATCATGGGATTAGCCTCTCCCACTCTTCTGATTATTTTTCATAAGGGAATGACCAAGTAGAATCGAGCAACAAGACCCTAGTGACCATCATCAGGAAGTTGGTGGATGACAACCAATGAACCTGGCATAAAGCATTGGTTGATGCTTTATGGGCAAATAGAATTACACCCAAGAGGGAAATAGGTATGTCACCATTCCAACTTTTGTATGGTCTCAATGCAGAGATACCAATCACCCTAGAATTGCTCAGCACTAAAATTGGCAAAGGCAGTCAAACATCAGACATATGAAAGCTCCATTGACAAAAGGATCATGTGCTTGACGGATCTGGATGAGTAGTGAACTATGCTGGTGGATCGAATTACTATGCATCAAAGTCTGGTAAAGAAGCTCTTTGACCAAAAAGCAAAAAATTGTGATTTCCATATTGGAGATCAAGCCCAGTTATGGGACAAGAGAAGAGAACCAAAGGGAATGCATGAGAAATTTGATTCCCTATGGAGAGGCCCATTTACTATTCATCAACTCAATGGTGAAAATAGTTTCCTATTGAAGTATCAAGATGGCACGCCCTTTTCTCTACCTCACAATGGGCAGCATCTGAAGCACTTCAATTCTTGAAGTATCAGATAAGATCATCTGTACATATGTATATTTGTATAGTCTTTAGTTCCATTTTGTGCTTTTCATTTTCATTTTTGGCACCCTTTTTTTTTTTTTGGGTAGCACGACTCCGTAGCCAAATGGCATACTTAAAGGCACTAGAGATTTTGGTTTCTACTCCCCTCAGTAGTTCCAAAATTTCAATTAAAGGAAGTTCCCCAACTGGAGCCAGCTGTTGTTCCCAAAATGTGTCACTCATTTTTAGAGACAACATATGAACTATTTTGGTTCAACAGGCCAAAATTCTCTCTTCCCTTCTCAAAAATTATTTTGAGCATTCAAATTCTTTATTATTCAAGCTTTTTTAACTAAAGGACTAGCAATTTCAACAGGTTCAATGACTTCAACATGCGAGCTCTCACAAAGAAACAAGTTCCCAACACTTAGACAATTTTAAAGTTGGTTCAACACTGAGGTTCAACCAAAAGGTCCATCGACAAGCTTCAAACAAAGGATTGAACCATTGAACCATTGAACCCCACTTCTAAAAGTTCAATGGTTCAATGGGTTCAAAGGTTCAACAACGTCGGCAGACTTGGAAGAGTTAAGCGCTTCGCAAAAGTTCAAAGTTCAACCACTTCAACAAATTCAACGGCTTCAAAGGACTTAAAGAAAAGAAGAAAGATCTAACCCATTAAACTATTGAACCTTGAACCAAAATGGTTCAAAGGTTCAAGGTTCAATGAGTTCAATCAAATTTCAAAGAGTTGTTCCAATCAGTTGGTTCAAACGAATGGTTCAAAGCAGTTGGTTCAATCGGTCAATTGAATGAACGGAACACGTTATTGAACCATTGAACCGTTGAACTGTTGAACCATGGTTGGTTCAATCGAGTCGATTCAATTAGAAGGTTCAAAGGAGTCCCCCAAAAACCCAAAGGGCAAGTGTCCTTGCGGAGGGCAGTGAACAAAAGGGAACAAAAAGATATCTTTTGGAAAGATTGTATGCGATGAAATTTTACAAGTGAAATCCTTCAGACTTTTTATCTGAAGGAATGTTCAAAGGCCTGACGAAAAGTAGAAAAAAAAAGGAAAGATTTCCTTTAGATAAAATGTCTGAAGAAATTCCTTCAGACATTTTGTCTGAAGGATTTGAAGAAGAAGGCCACTCGAAAGACCCCGAAGGGTAAGTACCCTTGTGAGGGGGGCTCTCGACAACCAGGAAATGGACCTTTCTCAAGGCTCAAAGGGACACCTTCCCTTTAGGGGGTTCCAAATATATAAAGCTAAAGGAATGATCAAAGGCCCACAGGCCTATTTTTATGAACTCTGTAGGCTTGTTTCTATCGCAGGCTTGTTTCTACGGACTCTGCAGACCTATTTCTACGGACTCTGTAGGCTTGATTCTATAGACTCTACAAGCTGGTTTTTATGGACTCTACAGACCTATTTCTATGGACTCTATAGGCTTGGTTCTACAGACTCTGTAGGATTTGAATAAGAAGGCCACCTGAAGGACCCTGAAGGGTAGGTACCCTTGTAGGGGGCTCCCGACGACTAGGAAATAGACCTTTCTCAAAGCCCAAAGGGACACCTTCCCTTTGGGGTGTTCCAAAGACATAAAGCTGAAGGAATTTCAAAGCTTGAGAGACTTAGAGAAAATAAAGGCTTCTAAGAAAGAGGATGAACCGTTGAACCTTGAATCAAAATAGACAAAAGTTCAAAGAAAGCTCCGAGCAAAGGAAAGATTTGGAAGATTCCAGAGACCAGTTCAAAGAGATGGTTCAATCGAAGAGCAAAAAAGGGATTGAACCAAAGAAAGCGATGGAACCAAAGAGCCGATAAGACCACCTAAACCATTGAACCATTTAACCAATGAACTCTCATGGTTCAAAGGTTCATGGTTCAAAGTGGTTTAAAGCGACCAGTGATGTCCTCGCAAACGTCAAATTCAAGGAAATGAAATATCTGTTAATTTTCAAATGTGGTGCAGAACCTGAAGAGCAAAATAAGTGACCAACTGAAGAGGAAGCCAAAAGAGCTTGTAGAAAGGAAAAGAGATAGCCTGAGAGCTCAAATTACAATAGGAAAGAGGGAAAGACCAAATATATCTATGTAGGAGTTATTTCCAGTAGGTGGAACAGTCCACCAAGTAGACATCTGAGATCTCAAGCATTAAAAGGCATGGCCTATTTTTCTCCCTTGGAATAAAGGCAAGGGGACAGCCATGTACATATAGGGAGAAAGACCAGACAACCCATGCTGAGGAGAAGATATTTGAGATGAATTGACACGCCACAGTTAAGGTAGATGCCCTGTTCCAGCATGGCCTCTTTGACTGAATTGAAAATGCATTCAAGGCATTGAATGAAGCATGGTCCATTCCCTGAAACAAAGTGCCAAGACTTTCTTGGCTGCTATATATTGTAATCTCCTATTTTATGTGAGAGAGATCTTTTGGTTATAGAAGCAAAACTCTACCAAAATTGGAAGGCGATTACTGAGAATTTGAGCTTAGATTGTTGATCATATTTATTTATATGAATGAGAAAGCAAGTTACTTCCAGACTTTGTGCTATAATAGCTTTTGTCATTTAGGAGATTGTTCTTATGTCTGTTTCTTGAATGCGTTCTTGTCCATTTTAATGAAATAAGCAAAACTAGTAGAAATAATCAAGGAGGTGTCCTGAAGCCAACTGTGGGAAGACTTTATGCTGCCATAATTATCTTTAGTGTGTATGTTTTTAGTTTATTTCTATGTGAAGGATCTTGGGATGACTTTGTGCCCCCATTGTCTTTCATATTTCACTCTTTGGTAGTTAAGGTGAATACTTTTTGCTACACCTTTTTTTGTTGGTTACTATGCCCCCTCTTACCAGTTACTTGTTACCTATCAGAAAGAACTCCTATTGTTTGCTGCAAGACCACTTCTAAAAGAAGAGAAGTGCCTTTAGTGTTTTCACCTAGATTTCTCCTTTGTTTGTGAACATCATCTCTGAAAGAAGAGAGATGGATGGTGTTGTCCTACCCCTGAGTGTTATTTTTTGCATATATATATATATATATATATATATATATATAGTATATAGCTCCTCATATTTATAGGGAACCTCCCCTTGATGAGAGGAGAGATTTGTCCCCTTTTGATGTGGTAAACCTGCACATCTGGCCGACCAATCTCCCTATGTTGTGGTTGAAGTAACCTATTTTGCACATCAGTTAGTTGGTGACAAAATATTCACCCAACACATTTTAATTTTTTTTTTTTAAGATAACCGAAACAATATCAAAATCAAGTTTACAATAACTCTCACTATTATTTAGGTTGTCCTCCATTTGAACATCATACTCATTTCTATTCATAATATCTATAACAATATCCTTGTCTGCTTTAATAACAACACTATCCTTAGTTTCATTTAAGGATTTTTTTGTTTTCCATTGCTTAATAACAACAATATCCTTAGTTTCATTTAAGGTTTTTATTGTTTTCCATTCCTGTCTTGTAAAATTCCTGGAAGAAGGCTTAGACCATCTTAAAGGAAGTGTTAGGGGAAGAAGCCTGGTTATGTTCAGAGGGACAAAGAATGGTATGCCAACCTGCATTAATCAAAAAAGAGCGAATATATTCAGATTGCCATGAATCGGATCTCAATGACAACAAGTAAAAATGAGCAAACTTGATAAACTAGAGATTTAATGTTTTTTTTCCTTCCATATTATTGATATTTATTTGTGAGCCCTTATCCAACTGCATAATACGCTGATCTAAAATGTTCTTCAACACCAGATTAGAACAGTTGCCTCTATTTAAATCATTCATATCAACATAGTTGGCAGCAATTGAATCAACATCATAAAATTTGTAATTATAGTTATTAGCGCATAGACATTCCCTATTCCCATTAGAAATGCTAGGAACCAAAAAGCTAATCCAACGCCTATTATTTTTACTACAAATGGCCAAATCTGAAGTCTGGGGGTCTTGATCCCTATCCAGCTACGAATCAAAATCTAAGAGATATCCATTCCACCAAATTCATTTGGGTTACGATCCTAATGTCATCCGTTATATCTTGACAAGGTTTGCTAACAACAAAAATTGATACCCGATAAACTCTTTGTGAACTAAACATCTTCATCAATTAAATCAACAACTATTCACACTATAAATCAGTTTTCTTTTAGATTGTATAAAAGATCTAAGATGAAGTTTTGCATGCACACACATATACACACACACACATATATATAATGTTTATTTATTTTCTTTATCCACCATATTAATCTTTAAAGAGAAATGTCAAGTTAATAACCATCATTAAAAAAAATGTACGATAAACAATGTTAACTATTAAATTAAGTTGTCGATTACCCACAATCTCATGTAAAATGTTATCATTACATTAGACATTTTTTTTGACACTGATAAAAATATTTATTATTTTTTAAAGAAAATTTCTTATTGTTTATTCCGAACTTAAAGAAACATATAATCCTTGTTGCAAATTTTCATGCAAATTATTTTCTGCATATATATTGTATTATACAGTTTCCTTAAAAAAAAAACTATTTTATTAACTTCATCAACTTAGTTATTTTAAATAGTTATGCATTCTATCTTAACCTATATCATTTCCCCCTCATTCAATAATTAATCTACATCATTTAAACATCAAACAAAACAAATACATAATCAGTCACTTTATGTATTTTCTTCTACCATGTTAACTCCACTTTCTTATACTTTCTTCAATGCAAGTCTCTAGTTTCTTCAATGCAAGGCTCAAGATAATATACAGGGTTAAGTACAAATAATTTTCAATAGAAAAGTAAGGACTAACAACTACATGACCTTGTTTCTATCAAATAACATACAAATTTAAGTATAAACAATTCTCAATAAAAAGGTAAGGACTAACTGTTGCGTGGACATTGTTTTTATCGATAAGATTATAGATTGTTACCCTTATAAACCCTATCCACTCAGTTTGAACCAAAATCACTAACTGATAAACACTCGACTGCTACCAATCACCCTGTCCCTGGGGGACTAAATTTAAAACTATATTAAGGATGTCTAGATTGAAAGTTTGCTTGTAAATATGATTTAGAAGGGCTATAAATATTGTCAAATTGTAGACCATATTCTCAACAAATATTTTTGTGATAAAAGATAAGGAATCCTAACATGTTTCCCTGGTCCCCCTTCTTAAAACACCCATTAGAGACATTTTCCACCTTACTTATCTTGTAACCTTCTCTATATACCACTAATTTGTACCCTTGATATCTTCATCAATTTATGGAGTAAATCGTAAGCCATACTCTCATTTGATGTTTTTATGAGAAAAAGAGGGACACCCTAACATGCTTCGCTCACCAGTCTTCCCAAGACACCCATCAAGGGCATTTCCCACCTTGCTAATCTTGTAACCCTCTCCGTATACCACTAGTTTGTACACAAGGTATCTCAATTTATATAGTGGATCATCTTCATCTTCATCTTCATCTTCATCTTCATTTTCATCTGGGTGTAGGTTCTGAATAGTACAAATTGGAGAGCTTTGTGGCTGAGGAAAGTGAAGTCCACATAGTTGAGAAGCTTGTATAGAATTAGGGTTTCCTCTATTGGATACATCGAGGCTGTGTAGCAGAAATGCTTTGCCCTCAAAAAGAGGTAGCCAACTTTTCATAATACAATCCCAATGATGACCGCCATGAATACCTCACCAGGCATTCTTCTGATTGATTCGATAGCCTGATAAGAACAGTAACTCAGAGAAGCCATGGTTGAATTCAATTACACAACTTAAAATATTATTAATTTCTTTGATTAACTTTGTAGAAATATTATGTAATATTTATTATCATTTTTATATACATTAAAAATTTATTATTAAATATATTATATAATTTATATAAATACTAGATTATACAATATATATTTTAATATTATATCAATTTTTATAATATATATTAATAATGAAAGTGTTAAGCTATAAAATGCATTATATGTAATAATAGTTACAAATATCTCTCATATTTTTTTATCGGATATAACAATAATTACAAAGCTAAAGTTCTTATGAATGGTGTGGAAGAGGTAATTATGTCAATGTTTTTTCCTCTTATTTTTGTAGATTTACATATTTACTTTCTTCATTCTTGCAAAGTGTTCAAAGGGAAATGCTAGAGAAATATACATGTCATTGATTGAACATACTCTTGATATAGCAGTAAATGTTAAGCCTTGGCGATCAATGTCTTCAATATCAATTGTTGCTTTATTGAGTGTCATTCCTTGTGCTTTGTGTATGGTTAAAGCCCATGCCTTTTTTATAGGTATCTATCGATGATTACCTCGTGTAATAGGAGTAATTAGTACATGTGTAAGATTTTTTGCATCCCATGGGGAGCCAAAGTAGTTTTTGAATGTAACAACTGCATATATGGGTAGGAAAAGTGGCTTTGAATCTGAGTTGTATATGATGTCAAAAATTTATCCAATAGATCCATTAATTAATCTTGATTTCACCCATAGATTGGACATTAACATAATTTTTTGTTTCTTACATAGAAACACAAATAGCTCACTCTGACTGTCGTTGTGGTTAGATGTATTAATTTGTCTGACTTGTTCGGCTCTACATAAAACAATTGGCATATTTAGTGATTTCAAATTTTACTTATTATGCATTATTACTAGTACATTTGTTGCGTACAAATGTGTAGAGCTTTTAAAATCTTCTTTTTATTTAGAGGTATGAATGATGTTCTTGACATGAGCATATTTCAATCTTCTTCTATTGGGTTTGCATCTCTGATGTTAGTTAACAAATTTTGAATAGAATTTGTTTTTTTGTGCATCCCTATTGAAAAAAATTTGTTTCTAATGTAACAACTATACCAAATGTTTGCCATAATGTGTGCCTAAAAGATCTTCCTGCATACATTGGAATGCCATTTATAGGTGGGAGTTGTCCTAGGCCTCCAATAAATATAATTGAGCAACCACTAAAGTCTTTATTATCTTGTTGAGGAAATGTTTAATGCAATCGATTATTTATCTTAATAATCATCTTTGGCCCTATAAAACTCATTTTATCTATGAGCATATATTGAATGTGTCTCATTTCTTCTTGGAAAGTTAATGTTTGTCCCTCTATCGCTTTCATTTCTTGGATAAGGATATGAAGTTTTGAATGTATTTCTGATGCATTTATGTTAAATGTTGCAATGCTAGTTTGATCAAGAAGAAGTAGGGGAGACTTGCATTTTCATGGAAGCTTATCCAGGGTGTGTTTGATTATGCTTATCAAGTAAGATTTACTTGTCCCTATTGTTCCTTGTACAATCATTCAATGTGGTGTACCTTGTGGGCTATTTTGGGCATGTTGGTGAATTATGTTAAAGGCTATTTGCTAAGTACTTGACAACTCTATGATATTAGTTTGCTATTGGACACAATGTTTACATCTTTTGAAATTGCATGTTGTGAATCTATGAATAACTGTGTAGTTATGTGCAAGTTGAGTAGGATATTTGAATGGTTCTAGTTGTGTTTGTTGTTGAAGTCATAGAGTAAAAGCATGTTAATGTCATCTAGCTCATCATTCCTAGATGGGTGTGTACGAGATAAGATTTCCCACTCATGCATTTCTATATCCCGTTGTAGATGTTTTTCAATCACTTTCATCATTACTTGTCTCGACATTATTATTATTATAAGAATCTTTTATTTGTTCCCAATGCTTAATAATGTCTGCCTTATTCAAACCAATGTCCACTACAATGTTGCAGAATAGTTTGTAAAATAAGAGCTCTGTCCAATATAAATACTCGTATAATGGTGCTTCAACACTAGGTTTGGAGGAGAAACAAGGGAATATATAAACAATTGATTGATTTGGTTTCTTTATCCATTGATTAGTTTTCTTCTTACTATTGTAAGACCATGTCTGTGCAGCTTCAATGATTGGCATTTGTCAAGAAAAGAAGGGCATTTTAGATATGCATAGATGAAAGATGGTATATTGTTGCCAGTACGTAAAATTTGAAGAACTCATCTGGAGATTTGTTTCCCAAAAGATAAGATAGTAAAGGTTCAGTTATAAACTATTAAAAGTAGCTTTTGCAACATGTGGTATGCTTCTTGTATGCCTATGTCATGACAAAAAATAGTTTCTAATAGAAAATTGCTATATGTAGTCATGTTTGTGCTTTTAACTCTAATTGCATATGATATCCTTATTAGCATATGATGGTAGCTTTCAGTTTTTCTTTTATAGTTTGATGCATATTTTGCTATATATTTGAGCACAACATGTTGATAAATAATTGGTTGGAAATATACATTTGCATGCCATATTGAAAGCATGATTGAATTATGGATATTTACTCTTTCATCATTTCATGCTAGAAGGTAATTCTTTCAGCCTTACTATCAGTGAACATGATTAAAATTGATTGTAATGGCCATGGGGCATTATATCTACATTGTAAACTCATTCCTTTTTATGTAAGCATGTAGACAACATGATTTAATTACTCCATATGTTAAGATATTCGTAGCATGGATGAACATAAACTACAAGATAGACTCTGAGACCTTAATGTCTTGATTGCACATAAACAATTTTGTAATACGGATTCGAGTTAGTCATTAGACACGGAGCCTTGTCACATTCAAATCAATGCTAATAATGTTCTTGTCAACCCTAAACAAGAAAAAATGATCAATCAAAGATGTTGCCACCCTGCAGGGTACATACCCTTTGTAATGTGTGAAAGTCATGTAAATGTAATAGTTGCTCTAAATTTGGGTCTAGGGTATGATATGGGCTTTGTGGTGTTCAATGTCACATAAAATACCTTATCATTTTCTATCACCATAATTACCTAGCTCACCTTGAAATATTTCACAAGTTACATGTTTTGTATTCCTTAGCCCTTCCCCGCTGATTCATCATTGCTTAAGCTCTTCGTGAAATAAAACATCTCCTCCCCACAATCTCGTTTTGTACCATCCCCTACACCATAAATATTTATTTATTGTTGCTTAGCATTGTGTGTACAAAATGTGAGATGAGTTCACCGATCACAAGTTTCAAGTAAAGTGTGACTACTGATTTACCCTATTTCACTTTACAAAACCATGCTTTACTTAAGAGAAAATTACATGTTGTATACTATATATTATACTAATACTATAATATAATATTAATTAATTTTATTACAATAGCTATGTGATTTCAAATGGATATTTCTTCTTATGATTGTTCAATTGATATTTTGTGGGAATAACATATATAATTAATTTTTTATTATATTAATTTTATGAAAAATTATTATTTTTTCCATTAAAGTTGATTGAAAGAAATAAACAAATAAAAGTTTACATCATGGTAAACTATTTATCAATGTGAGATGATTAAAATAAACAAATAATGTTAAGTTTACAGCAAGGGAAATATATTATAATATTATAATATTTATTATTGTTTAATATAACTAATACTATTGTAATAATCGCTGATGTGTTATTTCACTAAATCGTTGATGGGTGTCAGAATTATAGGCATTTCAAGTGAGGTTATGTGTCCTGGTTTTTATAGCACAGGTGACAGCTGTAAGATTTAACTTTTAGTTTTTATTAATTGAAGCTTTAACCCGCAATTATTATACCACTAAGGAATTCTGCACTGTTGCTCTCAATTGTTTAACAAAGTTGCATTATTAGTTCTATTTATGGTTTCATTCATATTCATTTGTTTTTCCTCTTGTGATTGTTAAAAAGTGGAATGATCTCATCCTCGTGTCGTAAGATAGAAACCACTAGAACAATCTAGCCCATTCCATGCATCAAGAGCTATGAAAGCAGCAAGAATTAAATTTACCCATGCATCGAGAGCTGTGGAAGTGACAAGAATTAAATCTACCTTTTTTAGAACCTTCTTCTAACTACATATTACTCATTCTGCCATGATGCCTATAAAAAACAAATCATTCAACATAAATTGTCATTTCCAGTGTATGAGTTTTGATTTGTGAGTTATTGCAAATTATCTGTCATTCCAAGATTCTATAGTAAGAGATCCTCCAATGTCTTTGATCCATTTTCGATGGATTTGTGGGATCCTTTTTAGGTATTTAATTCCTCTATTTTATCAGGTCACCCCTCAAATTTTGAAAGGGATGTAATGACTATTGCCAATTCTCAAATTAACTAGAAGGAAACCCCCGAAGCTCATATTTTCAACGCTGACCTTCCAGGTATTATTTATTCTTAGCAATCATTCATTCTCTCCTAAAAACCAAGTGTCAGTGTTAGAATGGGCTTAACAACATATTTATTCTTTTTCTCTTGTGAGATGAATCCGGGGGCTTTGCCCTATCATATAAGCCTCCAACTTAATAATATGGAAGATAAAAACAACATTAAATTTATAGTTATCAAGTTTGGTAGTCTGTACTTGTTGTCATGGCAATCTGAATCCATTTGCTCTTTGTTGATTAATGTAGGTGGGTATGTGCATGGAGTTTAGAGACAATTCTGTGGACATAACCCATACTGTGTACACATTATAAAAATAATGCATACATGTTATGTTAGTTATCAGAATGCATACACATTATAGGAACGTATACAAATTCATACAACTAAACATAACGCGTACGCATTTCTAAAACTACAAAACAAAAAAAAACCCTCGACTCCTCTCATTTTGTCCTGCTTCTCATTCACATTTTGGTGCTTTAAGGTCATGTTTTGGCTTTTAAATCTTCCTTTTCCCCTCTAACTCACATTTTGGCTTGTAGATCTTCCTTTTGGTTTGCATTCATGAGATCAACGTTGTCACCAAGAAGAAGAGGTAGGTTTTTTTATAGATTAAATTATTTTTTTTGAAATTTTTGTGAATGTATATTGCATAGTTTTATTTTTAATTTTTCTCCAGTAGGTCAGCATGCTCTGCCTAATTCACCCACTGCATGTATTTGGCCAATAACCTAGAGTTAATATTAGGTTAAGTTGACTCGATAACGATTCAAATTGATATATGGAGGTCATATAGGGATAGTTGTAGGGCTTACTATGTTGATAAATTGTTAGCATCTGAGGTGAAGAACAAAAATATAACAGAATATCAAATTTGTGCTTTATTTATTGACACAACCACCAATTCCCCATTTCCCATAATGACCAAACATTTCCCAATCCACCGATGCCAACAAGTTGGATAGTGTTTGACTATCCCCATTGTAATAACCATGATTTTCCTTTGTACTTTTTGAGGAAACTCTATTATGATTTTGTCCTCAATCAAATTCCAAACTACTTTGACTTTGGTGAGTTTTAGGGCTGAGAAAAAAGCTTCATGTAGGATCGACCAGGTGCATGTCATGCACCTAATCGGCCTACAAGGATCCCTACCCAAAAGCCACTTAATATGGAGATTCCCTCTGTAGTGATAGAGGTTGTGGAGATAGACAGTTTGCATGCGCTTAGTGTGCTTACCAATACACTCATTAATCATATGATTAGACTTTCAGAGATAGATGCTTGAGATACTCTAGATAGTGGACTAGCCAACCCCACCCATGTAGATGTTGTGGTGTTATATGTACTGGACCTTCAGATGATGATGGTGGCACTTCAGGGAGCTTGGAGGATATGATCTTGATTGATGAGTTGTTGGCACACACATGTGGTTTGGATATGTTGGGAGTCTTTACACACATGCAGGTATCTTTTATATAAATTTAATGTTAAATTTTAAAGTTATATTTGAAAATTAAATATTTAAAAATTAGTTTATATGTTTAAATTGAATAATATATATGTATTTTTTTGTGGTCCAGGAGGAGATGTTGCCTTCGACATTATAACTAGGTAGTGGGCCAACCCCTACTACATCTATCCATGTTAGTACAACACCATATACATTTACAGAGGCAAATTTTCAAGTGAATTTTATATACTCTAGATGTACATTCATACACCTTAATTGCATTATTGGTAGATTTTGTGTAAGAAAATATAAAATACCTAATATAATTTTGTTGGACTTTTATTATTTGATGTATTAACATGGATTGGTGTAACTTGTTAGAAACTCATCCTCCATCTCAACTATGTTTTCAATAACTAAAATAACAAGTTGAACATTTGCTTGATATCCCATTATATGTAGTTCCTATAGTGGGTCAATCCCAATTAGTAGGATTGGATGTGTGTGTGTGTGTGTGTGTGTGTGTGTGTGTGTGTGTGTATAGAGAGAGAGAGAGAGAATTCATTTGATAAAAATTGTTTGATACAATATATTTCTATCAATTTCCCAATTGAGCATAGCATGTCTTCATCAATATGCACACCACTCTTTTCTTTTAAATACTAGCCTCATAGTCAAGCAGTTGATTCCTTGTTATCCTAATCACATATAGTGTTTCAATCTCTATGATCAATATCCAAAATGATCATAGCTATCAATTTAATTCCCATCTTGATTCCATCTGAGCATAATAATTTCATCTCTATTTATGGAGTTATAAATTTAGATGGCACAGCCTCTTGATCCCATTGTACCTAGTCAATTCCATTAGTTTGTTGGTAAAGTGTTCATTAGATCCCATTGGTTTTTTGGGAGAGCATCAACTATAAACTATAGCCTATATGTATATGGCATAGGCCTTACGACCATATACAAATTGGGGACCTCAACCCCATATAGATATATGGGGTTGAGTAGTTTGTTACCACCACCTACTTAGGGGACCCAAATACCTAATATATCTAGTTGGGGGAGAGGTTATATCTATATCCATGCACTTTCATCACTCGAGTGACATGCCAAATCTATAAGACTATAACACCTTTCATCAGGAAGTCCCCCTAAAATGAATATTGAGTGTTGACAAGACTATGTCACCCTTTGTTGACCTCAACCTACTTGCATTGTATACATATCTACCTTCCCTTGCAAAAATTTAGGGCAATCTAAGGATACATAGTCAACCTAATGTCACCTATAGGGCAACCAAAATCATGCACTTGTAAATAAGATTATCCACTCACTCTTATCTCTTTAATATTTAGTTTTATTTTCTATATGTTTCTTTAGATTTTGATGAGACCTATTTTATAAGGTTCTAGACATTCTTAAAAGGCTCAAGTATAGATTTCCCCCATAAAATCAACCTATCGCTCTAGGTGTCTTAACTTGAATAAAACTTAGTTTACAAACTTCTCAACAAACACCTACACAGGTTACTTGTCTTATCACAATGACTATTTATAAGGGCTTTTGATCACACCAATACTCATAGGACTATCCTCAACTATACCAAGTCATTGCCTTAAGAAAATTAGGCCTAATGACCAAGTAATCAAGTCAAAATCCAAAATACACCTCATTAAAGCTATACAAGCATCCAAACCAGTGTATATAGGTACATATCAAGGATGTTTCAACACCTAACTTGCATTCAATGACTCAATTTCATAAAATTCACTCAAAAATCCCCCCTGGTTGTCTTATCATTCTCCCTCATGAAACTTACTTTTATTGCCTTCAGTGTGGTGTTACAAGTCACATGTTTCACATATCCACTTATCACATTCATGCTTCTTGTGACCTTATTATCTTTTCTCATATCTTATGCAAGACTAAGTTTGTTAGAAACTTGTTTAATTAATGAATTTCCCAAGTTATTAATTATTACGTTGTTTATTTAGTTGACAACTAGGGTGGACACTCTTCCATCATTACGAGTCGAGACAGACTCAGGCATTGTTGTTGTAGTGTCATCTACACAGGCACTCACCGAGGTATGTATATTCACTTGTAATTTTGAATTGTAATTTAGTACTTTTGTTTTAATAATTTTACTATATGCTTTGGCAAATATAACTTATGCATGAATGAATTGTGTATGTAGGACTGTCATATGACATTTGATAGTCTGATTTAGATGACTACTATAATAGCTCTTCATGATTCTTCATCATTTGGCACACCTATTCATGTATCTAAACTTGGCAATGACCTAGTCGAGCGTCCGACAAATTGACGAGGACCATGAGATTGCAATAAGTGCATGTTTAAATGATTTTTTATTATAGTTTAAAACATGAGTTTCTTAACTTGATTTCATGTATACTTGTTAATTTTATAATAATTTTTATATTTGAACAAGTTTGACTACAAGCAAGCTACGAGCATTGTACCCACAGTTGAACCTTGGAGCAATCCAAGGCATTCAGGATATCTCCATCTACAATTAGGGCATCCCAAGGAGAGTCTTCTTCAAAGAAGGCAAAGAGAGAGAGAGAGACTATTCGATGATTAGGATTTTGTAGATGATGTACCTTTTTGTATGCCTATATGGTAATGTACATATTTTTGGCATTGTACATGACATTAGATACTATGTGTTAGACATGATGTAATTTTTTGTATGCCTATATGGCAATGCATATATTATTGACATTGTATGCCTATATATGGCATTCGTACATGTCATTCTTATTTCTTACATGAATATTTAAGAAAACTAATGAAGTAAATATAGTTTGAATCACTTGTGTTCAGAGTATTATAAATGACTGGTTTTGAAGTATTCTTAAGGATTACAAATGTTATGAGATTGAGAATAACTTGTTAAGATAATGTTGCAAATCAGACCCTTATAAGAAATAAAGTATATCAGTGATTGCATTTGAATTATGTTTGTATTTTGATGTAGAGGTATGGAGGAGAAGTCTACAAAAACATCATTAGTTGGTTCTAAATCCAATTGATGACATTCACTTGCTATGGTTTGATTTGAATCTTCTTTCACAAGCCAGCTCCTCTTTTGACTCTTTGGGCTTAATTTAGCTAATTACACCTAGTACTTATTCCTTGTACTCTTAGTATCACCTCCTTGATGGCATTGACCTCTGTCTATACATCCTTTACCTCATTCCATTCATGTCTCATTCAAAAACTTCCTCTCAATCTGTTTCTAGTTTCTTCCTAGGCACCTTCTTTAGGTCTCAAGGACTAAATTTAGGTCTATGTTTCAAGAGCTCAATCTATTGTCACATATGGTCTTATATGATCATAACATACCTAGTATAACCCCCTTCAAGTAATCAAACAATAGCATACTCTCATTCCACACCTTATGGACATAATGCTCTCTCAAAGCTTGTAGCCTTTTTTACTATATTTTTCCTTGTACAGAAAATTTATTATTGATCAAGAGATTATAAGGTCATTTATAGGTACACTCTATCTTTTTCCATGTCTATTTCAAATTTCATATCCCAACTCCACCTCTAACTATCACTTCCTTCACAGCCTACCCTCATTTAGGCCTAATTAGCCCTATTCCAAATCCTCAGTCCTAAAATCCATACACAGTCATACAATATAAAGTTAAAACCTTTTAATTCACCTTGTACATGTATAGGGGATCAAGATTACAAAGTTTCATTAAATTTCCATGGTTAAATATCTCGAAAATACTTGAAGCTTGATAATCTAGGGTTTTCCATGCCCTATACATACTCTCCAAAGGAAAAATCTGACCTTCCCTCTGATCTTATTTTCTTTAAAACATCCTTATGACATATAAAACATCTTATAACACCTTTATAATGTTCAAAAAACCAAATTTGCCTTTATACCTTTAAGACTGCCTGTGGGGATTTGAGCCTACCTATGGGGATTGCATGAAGTTGGGAGTGTGAACACCATTAAAATGTGTTTAATAGATTTAAAACCATATTAACATACTTATAAAATACTTATCTAAGCTTGTAACCCTCAAACAAACCTTAAAACTCTAGAAAGTATGTCTGCATGAATAGTGACCATTATGAGACATAGAGGGGACTGTAACAAAAAAAATAGCACTTCCAATTGTCATATAACCTTCCCAAGATTATATATGGTTATATTAGGTCATGAATACCATTTATACCAAGTTTAAAGTCATTTGGATATGTACCTTGTCCTGTAGACCTTTTTTACCACAATTTACCTTGAGCTACCTGCATGTTTCCTTCATGCCAAAACTTATCTTTCTTCAAACTTTTACATGAAAACCATGATTGTGATCACTTATATAGGATAATATAGGTTTAAAAAATCATATTATATGGTTTTAGGACCTCTCTAAGGCTTAAACTATTTTTTGGCATCTAGAAATGACAAAACTTCCAGAAATCTTCAATGACTGCTTTGTTGACTGCAAGAGGACTGTGTCAAAATAGTGGTCACTTTAACTTTTTATAAGAGATTTAGGATGGAATAGGATATTTTCTTAGTTCATGAATACCATTCATACCAAATTTCATGTTTTGACTCAACTTGTAGATGCCCCAACTGACCAATTTCTCTAAGGCAGGCTCCAATGTTGACCGTGATTTGACATAGGGTTGATTGTACTAAAATAGTGAATAGTTTCCATTGTAAAAAATCCAAAAAAATATATTTAATGGGTATAATAGGTCATAATTAACCTCTTCACCATTTTTGTGATTAGATCCGGTATATTTTGGCTTGTAGGCCCATTTTGCCAAAAGCTAGTGACACGTGTCTGCTCGGTCAAATTTCACAAATGAGTCATCATCCTCTTTTTCCTTGGTTTGTGATGTAGATAATTTATGATAAGTCTAAAAATAATAATTACAACTATTTCAATGTACTTGATCACTTGATCTTCAATATTCCCTTACTAATTCAAAATTGCTCTTTGATTCTTGGGTTTACTAGTCACTTGACACATGTACCCATTTGTTGAATATATAAAGACACTTTTCCTGATGGTGTTACACTATTTCATTATAATTTTCAATCATTATTTTCCTCCTTACATTATTTTATTGACAAACTTTCTTGTAGTCTCTTCACTAGTTTTGACTTAGGCACAACCCTTTGGGTTCTAAGGAGCAAATCTCACTTTAGGTTTCGAGAGTACAATCACAATGCTTGAATAGTCTTAAATGGTCAATAAATTCCTGCCCAAACCTCTTTTAAGTGTCGAAACCTACTTCACCTTTCAATACTTCTCATTGGGTGTTCATTATCCTTCACACAATGTAACCCATTAGGTCTCTAGGACCATTCCTTGGTTTAAGCTGCTAAGAATCAAATTCATCACATTGATGGTCTTAAGTGATCATTATGAACTTGTATAAACCCTTTTCAAGTGACCAAACACTATGTTATATTCTTGCTACACCTCAAAGTCACAATACTTTGTTTAGGCTTGTAACCCTATTTTCACTATTTTCCCCTTTGTTTGATTAACTTGTCTCCATTATTGAGTATGTAAGAACACTTTAGGGCACCCTCTATCACCCTTCAACTCCTCACAAAGTTACAACACTTTACTCTTCTCCTAGTTATCACTTGCTTTGATAGAAACCCCCAAACTAGGCCTAATTAGGCCTATTCTAACCCTACAGTCCTCAAAGTCATACCTATCCATCCATTGTTATTGCCAAACCACTTTCATAAGTTAGAACACATATAATTATTCAATATTACAAAATTTGGACCCATTCTGATGGTTACATCTCTCAAAGTCTCCTAAACCCTAGTTTTAGGGTTTATAGGCTCTGTATAGACCCTTTGAGCACTTTAAATTATATATCTTGAATGATACAACATTTAAAAGGCTCAAATCCTCACCAAAATTTCTATCATAATATCCTCTACCTCATATAATAGGCTAGAACCCTTCCTTGTTCCGTTATAGGCTTAAAACATCAATTTCTCAATTGATTGTGAGCCAAAATTGACTGTATACAGCAAGGGTGATACTAAATTGTTGTGTATTCAATTTACATAAATATTTAAGATAACACAAGGCCTCATTTAGGTCAGATCACTCTCAATACACCTTTCAACACTCTTAAATTCCCTTTATCAAGTCTTAATTCCTTTTATTCATGGAATGACATGTTTATTATCACAATGTTGCCTGTACAATATCTAAAAGTTGACATTATTACCTTAGGCTTTAAAAAAATGGTTTAATCCTCTATGAGGCTAGACTTTCATCTGCTTAAACAATCCACACTATATCCTTGATTATGCTCTTCTTGTAAGATTCTTGATCATTGTCCAAGCATAGGTTCACATACCTATCTATCACAACTTGTCTGTGTGCAAGAATGCAAGATTTTCCATCATCTACCATAATTTACACTTAATTGAGAGTTATTATACATTATTCAAGGGTTAATTTAATCCAAATTATCTTTCTTACTTATCTTCATGACATCACAAACTTACTACCATACATTGTTTTACCTATCTCCTAAAATGCAAATTTTTGGTAGTGAAGAGACAACTTATTGACCTCTAATTAGAAAATTTGCCTCTAGGATGGGTAGGTGAAAATAAACCACTTATAACACATCTAATTAGGAAAATTACACATGTTCCAATGATTGTGACACCTAATTCCACCTAAAAGTGCATTTTCATCGTTATTCTGGAGCACAAAAACACTGACAACAAATGTTGTCAAAATTGAAGCTATGGTTCAAGAACTCAATTTTTGGTGCTTGTTGGATAAAAAATGGCACTACCAACACATTTATAGGGGTGGATAATGTCTATAACTAGGTTCTTGGCCTCCCATCTGGCCCAGTCGACAAACCCACTACCCTTTCTGGGCTCAAGAACACCCTTCCCAATACAAGAAAGATGCTAATTTTTAGCCTAACTTCAGGCATGCATAAAACCAAAGATGTATGTCATATATAACCTTAATATCCCTCTAATTTCACCTTTAATCTATTTTGAATCAACTCTAAGATAAATCCATGGTAAAATTTGCAGTATAGGGTCCTAAAATGCAACTTTCTAGCAGTGAAGAGACAACTTATTGACCTCCAAATAACAACTTTACCTTAGAGACTAAAAGGTATAAATCCAATAATTCATGCATGTCTATATAGGAAAATTAAACATGATCCAAAAACCATGACACCCAATTCCACCTATGAGTGCACTTTCACTACTGTTCTAGAGCATGAAAACACTGAAAACAAATGTTGTCAAAGTTGAAGCTATGGTCTGAGAACTCAATTTTTGTTGGTTGTTGGCTAAAAAATGGCACTACCAACACATCTATATGGGTGGAAAATGACTAGGACCATGTTTTTGGCCTCCCATCTAGCCCAAATGATAAACCCACCACCCATTCCAGGCTCAAGAATGCCTTTCACAATACAAGAAAGATGCTAATTTTTAGCCTAACTTTAGACATGCATAAAACCAAAAATGTAAGTCATATGGAGGAATCATAAGATCACTTGTGTGCATGGTAAATATATTTAATTTCACCCAAATATATTTTGAATCACTAAGAGCAATATGTGGTATAAGTTGCAGTAAAGGGTCCTAAAATGCAACTTTTTGGCCATGAAGAGACAACTTGTTGACCTCCAACTAGCAACTTTGCCTCTGGGACTGGCAAGTGAAAATCCACCACTTCAAATATGTCTATATAGGAAAATTACATGTGTTCCAACTACCATGACACTAAATTCTACTTGTAAGTGTATTTTCACTACTGTTCTGGAGCACAAAAACACTGACAACAAATGTTGTCAAAGTTGAAGCTATGGTCCGAGAACTTAATTTTTGGTGCTTGTTGGTTAAAAACTGATACTTCCAACACATCTAGAGTGGAAGATAACATCTAGGACCAGGTTTTTGGCCTCCCATATGGCCCTGTCAATAAACCCACCAACCATTCTGGGCTCAAGAACACCCTTCCCATTACAAGAAAGATGTTGATTTTTAGCCTAACTTCAAGCATGCATAAAACCAAAATTGTAAGTCATATGGAAGAACCATAAGAACCCTTGTGTGCATGGTAAATCCATCTAATTTCACCCTAAATCTATTCTAAATCACCTCTAAGAGCAATTCATAGTAGAAGTTGTAGTAAAGGGTCCTAAAATACAACTTTTTGGCAGTGATGAGACAACTTGTTGACCTCCAACTAGCAACTTTTCCTTCAAGACTGGAAGGTGAAAATCCACCACTTCAAGCACATCTATATAGGCAAATTACACATGCTCCAATGAATTTGATACCCACTTCCACCCGTAAGTGCATTTTCACTGTTGTTTCAGAGCATGAAAACACAGATAATAAATATTGTCAAAGTTGAAGCTACGGTCTGAAAAATCAATTTTTGGTGCTTTTTGGATTAAAACTGGCAGTGCCAACATGTCTGAAGGGGTGGATAAAGTCTAAGACCAGGTTCTTGGCCTTCGATCTAGCCTAAATAACGAACCCACCACCCATTTTGGGCTCAAGAATGCCTTTCCCAATACAAGAAAGATGTTGATTTTTAGCCTAACTTCAGGCATGCATGAAACCAAAAATATAATTCGTATGGAGGAAACATAAAATCCATCATATGCATGGGAAAACCCTCTAATTGTATCTCAAATCTAGTTTTAATCACCTCTAAGAGTAATCAGTGGCAGAAGTTGCAGTAAAGGGTCCTAAAATGCAATTTTTGGCAGTGAAGAGACAACTTGTTGACCTCCAAGTAGCAACTTTGCCTCCAGGACCCATAGGTACAAATTCACCACTTCAAGCACATCTATATAGGCAAATTACACATGCTTCAATGATCATGACACCCACTTCCACCCATAGGTGCATTTTCACTACTGTTTCAGAGCACGGAAACACTGACAACAAATGTGTTTAGAAGGCTACAAGGAAAAATAAACTTGTCATAAGCAATTGTTCAGGAGCGAAAAATGTTAAGTACTTTTATTAAGTTTCTCTTAGCTTCAAGAATATGAAATTCTTTACTAACGGTGCCAACCACATGGTGGAAGCTAATTTGGCACCACTAACCTACAAAAAAATGTTAGTAAGTAATTAAAGATGAAATTTATGCAACGAAAAAATTGATTACATCTACATTTTACAAGTTAACATACCTATGCATTTCAATCCAATGAACCATTTAGATCTGCTCTAATCTTGATATTATCAAGAATAACTTCATAGTCTGACTCGCAAAATTTCCATAAATTCTTATTTCTTGGCCTCCCATGATATTTTTGCAATTGAATATTCATTACAAGAACCTAATTTGAATAATGTAGAATCTTCCTTTGAGTTTCAAAGTCTTCAAACAACCATACATTTGAATTTTTTATAAGATATCATCGAATCCAAGATCTAGTGACTACCACAAACCCAGTGGGTTAATTAATGTTTTTTCCATCTACTACCAGGGAAGTCAATTATTTATTTCCATCTACACACTGAGATAAGTAGTAATTTTTTCTCTTCATTGTCCTCATCTACAATAACCACAAAAACATGGCCTGCATCATAAAAAACAATTTTTAATGACATTATGAAGATAGATTATGAGAATAAATAGTACATAAAGATTAATCTTCTATTTGGCTATACTAAATCAAATATATGGTCAAAGTCATGTGACGATTTCATGTTTGTAAGTTGCAATGCTGGTGGAACCTAATATGTGTTTATTGGAATTAGAGGTTTGGAACTCCAATCATCCACCCACTATTGTGACTCTCAATCATTCCAAACAAAGTCCATGCATTCAAAACAAAAGCATGCCAAGTGTTACATATGAATAATCTAAGAACCTGCATTTGAGATACGAAATGAGGGTAGCTCACTTGGACTTATTAGAGTCATACAATCCTCATAGTTTGCCAAAAAAAATTCCTCCATTAACCAAAAATGTATACGAATAGTAGAATTTTATTGAGCACCATGACATATGTTCTCATTATACCAATCAACCATAGTTTTTGCATCAATCAAATTAACAATATTGTCATATTTTAACTCCTCCCTTGCAATGACTCTTTTTACACATGTTCCAACACCATCATGCTCTCCTTTTCAATGGCCAGCCTCAGTGAAACTCCAAATATGTTCTACACCAGTGGTAACATGCATCCTACTCAACTAATAAAACATTCGTGCATTCTTGAATTTTGATGTGTAATTTTCTGACCAAATGTAATGTTGTTTGAAATTAATGTTCATTTGAATCAACTGTTTATAGAACTTCTCAAAATAACCTTGTACATACTCTGTACAATGTGACCAGTCATCACTAATATAGAAATGGTACTCTCTTAATATTTTTTGATCTTCCTCTATATTATTAGGTACATGCATGAATGCTCTATGCACGAACATGGCATTTTGTGTTGAGTTGAAATATTACGATTGAACTTCTATTTGTGGTTTAAATGTGTAATTTTCAACAAAGTTGACTACTGAAATAATATAATCAAGTGGGAATGTGTCCTTACTTAGCTTGAAATGTTCATCCAACCATTTATCCCTATGTGTGTGCGTTGCATACTCATAAATAATTTTCTCCATGAATTCAGCCATAAATTCTGAAATAGGTATCGCTTTCGTAACAAGCTCACACCTTTTATATTCTTTGCCATCTTTTACTTGATAAGTCATAGATTTGTATTTTCTCAAACCAACTAATTCTTATCCAATTGCACTTGTACACTCCTCATGGATACATTTTTTAAATTTTGGCAATCCACCACAAATGATGTAATTTCCATCCAAACATGCTTTCTTATAAAAGAACTACCTATCTGATCTTTCAAAAAAATATTTGAAATAAAATCCTTGGCTGATTTTGGTGGAACTTTTATGCCACTCCTGTAAAATGTCATTAGTATGCAAAGTACAATGAATATGGAAAAAAACATCATAGTGCATTGAAAATTCAACATGTTGCCTACAACAACAAGTGGTGCATGTGTGATTTATTTTTACATAAAAATATTTGGCCATCTCAAAAAGTCTTTAACTAATAGCAATTTGTGGATGTTTTTCTAAAAACTTAGAGTATAATTATGTTTAAGTCATATCCAAGAAATGTTTTGGATATGGGTCATGATTATGAGAACCAACTCTTCTTTTCACTGCATTTCTTGCATTGGGTGAAACTCTTGTATTATCTTTCCAAAATTATGCAAGTAAGTCCTTCAAAGCATCAGCTATAGCCTTGTCCTTTCGTGGAAGTCTACCAGAGAATGCCCAGAGTTCTTTCGTATTGGGTTCATTAAGTCTTTCACATATTACAATTACTTTCATTAATGTTTTTCTATTTATATCATGTGTTCAACTTGTTTTTGAAATTAATCATTTTTTGCCTATTTCAGCACTTACTATATAAGTTGTCATTATACATCGAGCAACAATACAATCTTTGCTGCATGATTTTGGTCCTAGAATATTATATGCATCATGTAGATTTTCAACAACTTTATCATTTTCATTATCCATGTTAGATGTTCTTAGTCCTAATGTGTACATTATAGTTCTCATCTTAACCAATTTCATCAACAAAACAAATAATTGACATCTTTGACTATGATATTCTAATCTATGAAAGAAACTATCCCAAATTTCTTGAGCCAATCTTCTTGAATGGCGTTCAGACATTTTGTTATGCATTAGTTTCAAAATATTTTCATCAACTTTAATTAAGTACTTATATTTTATACGCATAATTCTTAGAGGTGTTGTTATTGGTGGAATTCGTTCAGAAGGTGTTTTAAAATCATTATATGTTTTCATAAAATTTTCTTCATTGTTTGTTTCTTCATTATATATTTCCATAAAATTTTCTTCACTGTTTGTGGGTAAAGTATCATGCATAGGCTCTTCATCAACAAAATAAAAAACTTTAAACCTTTAATGTGAATTTCTAACATTATCTAAATTTCTATTGTCAATTTCATCATAATTCAATTCGTTATTGTGAATTTCATCATAATTCAATTCATTATTATAAATTTCATCATTATTCAATTGATTATTGTCAATTGCCTCATTATCTAAGGCATTTGGCTCATTAGGGTTAGTGTTTGTACCTTGTCTGGAACTAAATGCTTGCATTTGTACCTTGTTTTTTTTCTCTCAACTCTTCTAATTGCTCCAATATTTTGTTCTTCAACTTATTCCTCTTCCCTAAACGTGAATTAGAGCCCATTTTGACAAAAGAAACCAAGAAAGTACTTTAAATGTGGGGTCAAAAAAAAATTACAACCAAGAAAGTACGCAAGGAATGTTTGTGGGGACATCAATCTCGATAAGGGATAAAAATAGATGTTGAAAAGTGAGTTTTTATTTTTACTTTAAGGAACGCATACACATTATAGGAATGGATACGCAATGCAGGAACACGTACGCGTTCCTGCATTGCGTATAGGCATATACTATAAAAATAAGCAAAAAGGCTCATATTCAATGTATTTTTTCCTCTATAATATTATAATATGATGCAATAAGACTCAATAAGACTATAATATGATGCATAAATCCCTAATATGATGGAATAAGACTGTCAGATATTACAATAATGTTATCATATCATGCAATAACGCTATCATATCATGCAATAAGGCTAAATATGATGTAATAAGACTATTAAAAGATGCAAAAAAACTATCATGTAATGCAAAAAGACTATCAAACGATGTAATAAATCTCTAATATAATGCAATAAGGCTATCATATGATACAATAAGGCCCAATATGACACAATAAGGCTCAATATGATGCATAAATCCCCAATATGATGTATAAATCTCCAATACATGATGCAATAAGACTCTTGATAAGACTACGAAACAATAAGACTAATGAATTATGCAATAAGGCTCAATATGTAAGATGAAATGAGATAATTTTACCCAAAATCCCATGATAGGTCCTTAAAAAACTAGGTAAATAATAGGTTCACAAATTATCACTAATCACATTCATGAATTTATGTATTTGTGATGAAATCAGAGAACTTAGGGGTTGTGTTTTTATAAAATTAGGATTTAGGGTTAGGGGTTTAGTGCAACGGGTTTATACATATGTATATGTCATGAAATTAGGGTTCAGGGGAACTGTACATGTTCAAGTAATAAAATTAGGATTTATGATCAACATGTCATGAAACATGACCTAATTTAGCCCTTTCAATCACATCATAGACTCCAATTTAGGTTTAATGGGTTGAAATTATCGACGTTTGCTTTTGTATTTGCATTTCTGATTAAATTAGGGTCAGTTAAGTCATACATGTTGCATCTAGATTATACAATCGATTGGGCCATAAATTTGGTTTAGGGGCTCAATTTTGCCCAATCACATCCTTAATTAAACCAATCAACTAATTGGTTCAATTCATGATAGATATAATCATACTTAAGTTTGTCCCAAATCATATATCATGATCTTATAGTTATGTCAAGAAGGGGTTCAAATTGGCCTCCCATGCCTCCTCAATTGAATTACCTTTATAATTGAACCTTGTTATGCCACGTGTGTACCTCATACACCTAAAAGTGTTAAAACTATCAGAGATGCATCAAGTCTTGTAAGTTTTAGAGTTGACAATGCCTCAAGAGGCCAAATCCAATTACATATCACCACGTGTACCTCATACAAGCTTGGAAGTGTCAGCACTATTAGAGGTGTCAAGTCTTAGAAGCATTAAAGAGCTCTATCATATCCCTATGAGGCCTGATCTAATTAGATACATCACCATGTGTGTATCTTATACACACATATATTTGTGTTAGAGATCTAACTATAACTTGTGCTAAAAGCATTAGATTTGTCAAAGCCTTAGGATGCCCAATCTAATCAAATATTTCCACATGTGTGGGTCTAGTACACCTAGAGAAGCGTTAGATTTGTCAGATATGCACATCTTTGATACTTAGACATGTTCCATCACCAAGCCAACCAATCCAACTAAGGCATGTTTATAAATTTATCATACATACATATGAGCCAATAATGTTTAAAGATTGACACCGATCTAATCAACTCATGTCTAGTAAATAATTCACATGATGCAAGACTCTGACTTGTCATTACTATATGAAAATTGTCATGTAGAGCCCTTTAAGGTCCCATTCGAACTGAGCAAGCACTGAATGTTATCAATTTTCTACATGTATATATACAAATTATTTATATCCCTCTTCCTTAAATTACCTTTAGATCCCAAAGTACATTCATATTAAGTCCTCCATGTAGGATAGAACATAATTCAACAATGGATGAGCCTCAACTTCAAATCCCAAGTTGGAGCCAAAATTCTAAGACATGTACTACTTTCTTGCAGTCCATATCATAAGTTTTAAGCTCATTACAATGAAATATGAACAAGATGATTGAAGATATATGTATAAAATATATAATCTTGAAACCTACAGTAAGGGGGTGCACACTAGTATTCAATTCTGATCAACCATCTATATGAGGCGAGTAGTTCATCATCCACATGAATAATTATTGGGTCTATCTGCTCAACATCATCCTTAAGGGGAAGCAGGTCTCAGATTTAAGGGACATTGTCACAAGTTTAATGTATTTTGAATAATTTCAATAGAGTTTGATCTAGGGTAACTTATACATATGTCATACTTGGTCAATGCCAGGTCTACGCCATCCCTTAATGGTTTTGAACAAAGTCCCTAGTGCATTTATATACTTTTTAAGCTATACATTCATCACTACAAGCATGACATCTTAAAACCACATCATCATTAATGGATACATGTGACCATTTAATGTTTATAGAGCTTAAAACCACATCTTATACAAAACAAAATGCATACCCAACTTGACCAAAATATTTAAGAAAAACATGTACATACCTTGTACCCATCATCCTACTTTCATATCTTACCATCCCAATTACATAGTAAGGTATAGAAATTTATAGTATTGATAAGCACCAAGTATTGTCTAGCTTGTTTTTGAGCTTGCAATTGTTGCATCCATGGTATGACTAAGACTAGTCCCATGTCAAAGACACACTCTTCAGATGACGTGGGAATGGATGGAGTGGTTGATAGTTATCCCATGTCTGATGGAGGGGTAGATGAAGGAGGTGCATGGAATGGAGGATTAACCATATTTTCACAAAAGATCTTAATTTTAAGAAAAATTTGAATAATGTATTTGAATACATTAGGGGAATCAAGTGAATAATTTTAATAATGGAAGACTCTTGTTAGACTTTTAATTAGGACCTCAAAATGCACCTATTGCATTAGATGCACTAAGTGACCTTGGAATAAACTTAAGGGACTTTATTCAACACATTTTAGGAATGTTTTTAGGACAATCCAAGGCATGATTCACAGGTGTTGGGATCCATTAGATAACATTCTTGAAATAGATATCCAATTGATGCATGATTACACCAAGGGCTCAATTTTTATTTCTACGTACATAGGATTATCTATAGGAAGCAGTAGGACAATGGTACAGGGTTTGACAGGTGGATGACAAAGTAGGGCTTTAGTCAATGTCAGTGTAACCATTGTGTTTTGTCTTACCAGGTGGATGATGAGTCGCGACATTATCCTGTTACTATATGTGGATGGTATGTTAGCTAGCAGGGTTTGTACATACAAGGTTTTGCTGAGCTAAGGGTAAGGTTAGTTCAGTGGCATGTCATGAGGAATTTGAAGCACCAAAATTCTTTGGCATGAGAGACATGGAAGATCACAGGTTGATTTTGTCTCCAGTGGGAGCTGATGTGAATCAAGTGTTGGCGAGGTTTAATATGCAGGATGCAGAATCGAAGCACACCAAGGGCTAGATAGTTTAGTGTCTGAAATCACATGAGGTCTGGTATAGACCTGAGTTTGCCCAAGCAGTGGGTGCTGTCAGAGAGTTAGGAGCCAATTCAGGGAAGTGGGTTCTCAGGTATTTGAGAGGGACCAGTAGCAGGGATTCGTGTTATGCAGGATCAGGACTTCACTACATGGGTTTGTAGGTTCGGATGTGGCAGGGTACTCGGATGATAGGAGGTGCACCATAGGTTGTGTGGTGGGTGGTCTTCAGGATTGAGCTTGAAGAGGGATACAAGCCAGGAAATATATTAGACGGGGTACAAATACAGATACAGTGCAGCTTTTTATCTCCAAGTGGGAGATTGTTAGGTTGTGGAGCTAAAAGCTTCACTAATGCAAACAGGGGAGGAGGTTGCTAGAGGTTGCTGAGTGTCACAGACACCGGCATCGGTCAGGCCAACCGACGTCGACAAGGAGCAGACAGAAGAGAAACCGACATCGGTCAGAAGTCGGCTGGCGTCGGTCACCTCCAAGCAGACAGGGACCAATGTCTGTCGCCTATGTGGTTCAGAACTACAAGTTTTATGGGCAGTTAGTTAACGAACCAAGTGTTTGCATGTCAAGAGCCAAATTTAGACTAGAAGCTGTAGATATAATTATTGTAATTAGGTGTCTAATTATTGTTTGCATGAGATCTATATAATAGACTCATGGGCTGTATTGTAAAGTGTGCTAGAGAGTAAGAGAGCAAAATAAGCTCCTTTTGTGTGTGAAGAGAGCATGGTGTGTTCCTCCTAGTGCCACAGTACCAAGTGTGGGTGCTGGTTTTGGAGAATCAAAAGGGTTCTTCATGTATGTATGATCTTGGTCAGCAGGTGTGCATGGCTACGTTAGGAGATCTGCATGGTAAGTAAGATCATTGATCTGCAGGTGTGCAGAACCAGATTGATTTACAGGTGTGCAAGATCAAGGAGGACATCAACACAACAAGGAGCAAGATCAGGCAAGATCTACTTAGAGTACAGTGTGTACTCGAAAGAGAGCAAAGAGGAAGGCAAGGCAGTTCCTTCCATAAGTGAGATCATTTGGGTTGTAGGTTGTTGCAGTTTAGGGGAGATCTACTTGGAGTGCGTGGAGCACTTGTGGAGTGCGTGGAGCACTGGTGTACTGGCAGTAGTAGATACTGACTGGTTGGAGGTGAACACCAACTCTGTGTTTGAGTTGTGTGTTGGGACCGTAAGAGAGAGAGTTTTGAGGAAATAAGTACTGTACACTTGAGGTGTGGGAAGCCTCTGAGAGGTGTGGAGAAGAAGTGGCATCTTCTTTATTGTACTCTTTTCTGGATGAGTATTAATACAATTGTGTATTGTCTCTCATATTTTGTGTTGTTTCTGAATTCTGGTTACTTGTGATTCTGGTTTAATTCCGCATGTAAGTTGCTTGTATTTGGTAATCAATTGTGTGCTTCCGTTATTTCCCAACAAACCACTCTTTTCTTCCCTAGAAATTATTGCATCAATTGAATATTTGTGTCACTAAAACTCACCATTTGTTATCATAATTAGTAGTAATGGATGGAAATTTAGGCTACCTTGGTAGCATAGAATGTGGTAGATTCAAAACTTGAGAGGCTGAAGAAAGAGGTAATTTTGATTCCTAAGGTGTAGGACTTACAAGAATATTAATAACTACTTGATGTCTAATTCCTTGACTAGCTTAAATGTATTGATGTGTGGTATTATCAATTAATATAGATGGATCACCACCAAGGGAATAATATGATTGTAGTTGCATATTATTTTTGGCCTACAACTTTCTTACTATAGCATAGTCTTCTTTGTATGTATTTCTTAGTTGTTTAGGTTGATTCGAGTCCTTTCCATCTCC
This sequence comes from Torreya grandis, assembly GCA_037957365.1. Taxonomy (NCBI): domain Eukaryota; kingdom Viridiplantae; phylum Streptophyta; class Pinopsida; order Cupressales; family Taxaceae; genus Torreya; species Torreya grandis. Next base: position 1,345,905 of record JARHVA010001497.1, read on the forward strand.
ATCACCTCTTGTATTAGTTAATTGGTGATATATGGCACCAGATCCACTTGTACCAGATGCTTTGGGAGTTGATGTGGGAGCATGCATTGGTGGGGTTGAAGTTACGGATCTCATTGAACCACCTACTCCAATGAATTCTACAATATTTTCATTGAACAATTTCATTGATTTTCTAGTATTATCTTAGTTTCAAGATGCAAATATGCCAAATCATGTGCAGACTAATTTATTATTGGTAGGGGTGAGGCCATGACCCTCTAAGTGTAAGTGTATTATTTTTATAGTACTATTTCCTTTAGTACCCACATGTTAGTGAAGATTTTGATCTTGCTCAAGCTTAATTGACCTAATCATTTCTCAACACTTCATATTCATTTGTGCAATCGGCCTAGTAGTCTTCCAAATGTGGTTTGCATACATATAAGGAATTGATTGTGAGGTGAGATTTTGCATATACTTTATTGTTGAGATAAGCTCTCCTCCTATGAGGATACATTGTGAATTGGGAAATCCATGACATTATTATAGGTTTAGTGACCTAAGGTGATTATAAATATAACACATGCCATGTGTTTTAATCTACATCACTTGTGCACTTATACAAGTTTTTTACACAACTCAATCAAACACATTTTAATATTTTCACACTTTGGAAGTCTCAAGGGGTAGCCTTCAAATCCTTAAATTCTAATATAAGATAATTTTTTGTTATTGGATGAAGTAGCTCCCATATTATGATATGATATTTATTGTTTCACCTAAAATTCTTGCTCCCCAATATTCACCTAATACATGTACAAATTTCATGGTTAAGGCATTGTTGATATGTTTGAAATGTGTATTACTTTGTTCCAGGGTCAATTATGAGTAGAATTCATGAACTTTAGTTGTTGGCCTACATTTGCCAAATAAGTGAGACTTAGATAGACTCTTTGAGTTGTCAATGAATACTCCAGGTAAGAAGTCATGTAGGTTCTTGTTACTTTCACATTGGTCAAATGTTGACGTAGGGCATCACTTATGATATCACCCCATTCTATACGATTTTTTTGCCACATATGATGCTCATAGCCATGAACATCCATTGATGAAATTTCATGGTGTCATGTTACCTACCACCCTATTAAGGAGAGTAACCATATCTGACTTCTCCTTGAAGTATGATCTGAATAAGTTCTTTAAGAGCTTTTAAAATCCTCTTCTCTTATGCTTTAACCACTCATTATTAATGATATTGATATTATTTCTATGTTTTTGTCCTATAGAGCTTGTCTGATCTTTATGTACATTCTTGCATAAGTATCCTTGGTGGGGATTCTCAAGGTCATGCTCATGGTAGTGTTATATAGTTTGCCCATCAAGGAAACTCTTTTTTCTTATTAAAGAGAGTAACCATATATGATAACTCCTCCTTGGAGTATGATTTAAATAAGTTCTTCAAGAGCTTGAAAGTCCTTTTTTAATGTTTTAACCACCTGTTATTAATGGTATTGAGATTTTTTTTTTTTTTTTTTTGGGAGGGTTTGTCCTAGAAATCTTGTTTGATATTTATGCACATTCTTGCATAAGTCTCATTGGTGGGGATTCTTAGGGTCATGCTCATGGTAGTGTTATCTGGGTCATAGTGCCATACACGTACACATATCAGATCTAAATACTGCACAAAGATAGGAAAATGAGTTGCCTTAATAAGAATGATTGTTGATAAGACAATAGCTATGGGGTTAGATTTTATGCATCATCATATTATGAAACTCTTATAGGTATATGTGCCTAATCTAGGAGTCTCCAATATTAAGGATATCATTTTCCAACGTAAACATTGGTTCATATCACATGGATTTTAACTTTATTTTCACTAACCTAGTGATTTAGAAGGCTACCTCAACATGAGATTATAAATTCTTACGTGAATTTGGAGGTAGGAAATGTTTATGTGGTTGTACAGAACAAGCCATGATGGTCATGAAATTGTTAGTTTTTATTATGGATCTCCTACCAAATGGACACAACAACTGATAGGATATTTGGTGTACCCAGGGTACTCAGATCTTCCCTAGGAGTAAAAACCATTCAAAATTCATTCTAATCTTTTTTAAACTTGCACCAATGTGAATCACTTAGAAAAAAAATTGACTATTCCTGGCTTGATTTTCACTTTCGTAGAGAGGAATGGCACAACTTCAAAATTTTAGCAGGGTGCATGTACAAATATTGACAGAGGTTTTTCTATAAATAAGTACATGCATGGTTTTCTAAAAAGAAAATTTGAGACGGGGAGTCAATACACTTAGGCTCTGACTTCCCCCTAATGTGTGCATACAGTATGCCCATGTGAATAGTCCCATTGAGCCCTGTGGACGTGACATTGCATTTGTGTCTTAATATAGATATGGATTTATTTCTAATGCAACCATGGGATTGGGTGTGTTTGGTAGTGTAGGCATTATGGGTGTGAAATCACACCCTTCACCTGTCAATTTATAACCAACATGTCTGGAAGGTTGGCCAAGCCTGGCCTCCTAGGTGAGTAGGGTGTGGACATGTAACTAATTTACTTAAGCAACCAAATAATTTAAAATTTCTTATATTTTTGAACCTCAACTGAATTTTTCAAACATGACTCTCAATTTGACAACAAAATTTTATGTTGGCAACAAAATTTTGCCATGATAATTTTGAGGACAAAATTTATCTCCAACTGTGGATGTGGACTTTGTAAAATGACATAAGATGGAATCTATAATATCACAGTTTTAATACCAATGTATTATCCATTAGGTTATGGGGTCAGTTTATAATCAAATAACTCTTTCAGATTTTATTCATTAGATGAAATAAGATCAATGACCATCACTCTTTATTGCTATAGCTTTGTCAAGTACATAATTATTTTCTCCAATGATTCCTTGAATTGATTATCCTCCACAACTTGAGCTAGTTTGAGTGCTAGTAATTATAATGAAATTGGAATACCTACGTCTACTCCATATGCTATTTGAAAATTAAAAACTCTAATTGATATTTTCAGAGTTATATGGTACACCCAAAGAGCATCATGAAGTTTATTATGCTAATATATCTAATTTTCATTCACCAGTTTGTGAACAATGGTAGTGATGTTATTATTACTAGATTTGGATTGTACTTTACCCTAAGGTTAATTATTAGATAGGAGAGTTGGATAAGCACTTTGATTTTGAAGATATACCGGCAGAACAACAAGTGAAGTTTGCTAGGACAAAGTTGAAGGGTCATGCATCCCTATGGTGGGATTACATACAAGATGAGAGAAAGAAGAAAGGAAAAGCCAATATTAAGTCTTGGGATAGAATGGTTTTCAAATGGAAGAGCAAGTTCTTTCCTAGTGACTACATCACCAACTTGTACTGGAAAATTCAAAACTTGAAATAGAAAGGGAAGGGGGTAAGAGAATATAATGAAGATTTATACAAACTAAGCATTAGATCAGGTCACATGAAAGATGACAATGATAAGGTGGTTAGGTATCTTGATGGTTTGAGATACAACTTACAGGATGAGTTGAGTCTTGCTTGTCCAAAGACACTAGAAGAATGCTACAAGTTGGCTTTGAAAGCTGAAGATAAATTCAATAGGAAATAAAACCAATAAAATATAGGTGGAGGTGGAAGTTTTAGTAGCAGAGATCAACAAGGAGGTAGAGGATATTCACAAATAAGTCAAGGAAAGACTAGTACCTCTCATGAGCAACCATCTAGTTTAAGAGGAGGATTTAGAGGTAGAAGGCCTTATTTTAGGGGTGGATATGTATCAAGGGGTAGAGGATCAGGTGGTTTTATAGGAAGGTGTTTCAAATGTAACAAGTTTTTTGGGCATAGATCATGGGAGTACCCATAGGATCAAGCAGTAGGGAGTCCAAGTACCAAAGTAAGAAATCAAATTACACATGTAGTTGAGGAGGAGAGTGTTTGTTCTCCATCACTTATGGAGGAAAATAAGGTAGTAAAATCATTTCTAATGAGTATAGTGTTGATCAAGACACCTAAAGAGAAGGAGCCACCACAAAGGAAAACTCTTTTTAGAACATCTTGCAAATGCCAAGGTAAATGTTGTAAAATGGTTATAGATTCAAGAAGTATAGATAATCTAGTTTCTATTCAAATGGTCAATAAACTTGGATTGAAGAAGTTGCCTCACCCCACACCATACGAAGTCTCATGGTTTAACAAAGGTTATCAAGTTTTGGTAAGTGAACAAAGTTAGATGGAATTTCAAGTTGGGAGGTACAAGGATAAGGTCCTTTGTGTGTGATCCCCATGGATGTTTGGCATGTGCTTCTTGGGAGGCCTTGGCAATATGATAGGCAAACCACTCATGATGGTAGGAGGAATGTGTACACCTTGGTTAAATATGGAGTTAGTCATACCTTGTTGCGTATGAAGGATGAAGACAATGACCAACAAGTTAGGTCAAATGTGATTTTGGTAAGTGGTAGTTTCTAAGTGTCATGAGTGAAGAAGAGTTGGGTTTTGTATTGATAGTCAAGCCTAGGACTATTATGACAGCCACCAAGATAAATGAATTGCCTCAATAAATCCAAGACATGTTGGAAGAGTATGCAAAAATTGTAGTTGATGAGCTGCCAAGTATATTACCACCTATGAATAACATCACTCATGACATAAACGTTGTTCCAGGGGCAAGCTTGCCTAACAAGGAATCCTACAAGATGATCCCTAAAGAAAATGAAGAAATAAAGAGACAAGCGTAAGAGCTTTTAGACAAACAACTGATCAAAGAAAGTCGTAGTCCTTATGCAGTGCCTACAATGTTGGTGCCTAAGAAGGAAGGTGAGTGGAGAATGTGTATAAACTCTAGGGCTATCAATAAGATCACCATTAGATATAGGTTTCACTTCCTCGAATGTAATATTTTATGGATTGCTTGAGTGGAGCAAGCTATTTTTCCAAAATTGATCTCAAGAGTGGGTACTATCAAATTAGGATCAGACAAGGGGATGAGCAAAAAACCACTTTCAAAACCAATGAAGGATTTTATAAATGGATGTTTATGTCATTTGGTTTGAACAATGCATCAATCACTTTCATGAGGCATATGAATGAAGTCCTCAAACCTTTTATAGGCAAGTTTGTATTGGTTTACTTGGATGACATACTTATTTATAGCTCTACCAAGGAGGAGCATCTTCACCATTTGCATCTAGTCATGAGAAGGCTACAAGACAAAGGTCGTTAATCAAGCTCAAGAAGTGTGATTTTATAAAGTCAAAACTATTGTACCTGGGATTTATCATCTCTCAAGGCATGTTAAAGATGGATAAGGACAAGGTGAATGCAATCATGGAATGGCCAACACCTAGAGCAAATGGAGAGGTAAGAAGTTTCCATGGACTTGCAAGTTTCTATAGGAAGTTTACTAAAAATTTCATTGGAATATGTGCTCCCATAATAGACACCATTAAGTGAGATAAGTAAGGGTTTGCTTGGAGTGAGAAATTTGAAAGGAGTTTCCAATATTTGAAGCAAAGGATAATGGAGCAACCTATACTATCATTACCAAACTTAAACAAAGTGTTTTAGAGAGAATGTGATTCAAGTGGAGTGGCAATATGGGTTGTACTAATCCAAGAGAGCAGACATATAACCTATTTTAGTGAAAATTTAAATGATGTTGAGAAAAAGTACTTGTCCTATGACTTGGAATTCTATGTAATGTTCCAAGCGTTGAACCAATGGATGCATTACTTAATGCCAAAGGATTTTATTATCTATACAAAAAATCATGCACTTCAGTTCATCACCAATCAGCCTAAGCTATACCAAAGACACATGAAATGGGTGGAATACATGCAGAATTTCACCTTCACCGTCAATCATAAGTAAGGACAAAGTAACAAGGTAGAAGATGTATTGAGTAGGAGAGTCTTGTTGGTGCATGAGATACGACTTGAGAGTGTTGGTATTGAGTCACTCAAGGAAATGTATGAAGATGATGAAGACTTCAAAGAAGTATACAATGCTTGTAATCATCCAACTACACTCAAAAAAGAGCTATGGTTGGACTATATCATACAAGATGGATTATTGTTCAAGGGGGTGCAGCTATGTGTGCCAAGAAGTTAAATAAGAGAGATTTTAAATCAAGAAAAGCATAGTGCGAGTATGGCATGCCACTTTGAGCTTGATAAAACCTTGGAGCAGTTCATTAGACACTATTATTGGCCTAAGATGTAAGAAAAAGTGAGGAGATATGTTGAGAGGTGTAAAACTTGTCAATTGGCTAAAGGGAAGAGCATTAATGTAGGTTTATATCAACCTATACCATTCCCAAATAGGCCTTGGGGATCCATAAGCATGGAATTTGTTATGGGAGTACCTAGAACATAAAGAGGTTTTGATTCTATATATGTAGTTGTGGATAGATTTTCTAAAATGACACATTTCATTCCACATATGACCACTAATTATTATACCCATGTGGAAAATATGTTCTTCAAGGAGGTAATAATGCTTCATGGACTACCACTAAACATTATGTCTAATAGAGATACTAAGTTCCTAGGTCACTTTTGGAGGATAATGTGGAGAAAGTTAGACACAAACCTGAGTTTTAGTTTAGCTTACCACCCTCAAATAGATGGTCAAATTGAGGTGGTTAATAGGATTCTAGAGAACCTATTGAGGTGTCTATCTAAGGATAATCCTAATCGATGGGATCTTGTGTTGCCTCAAGTAGAATTTGCCTATAATGACTTCTCTACTAAAAGCATTGGCATGAGTCCTTTCCAAGTGTTATATGGTACATAACCTAAAGGAGTGTTTGAACTCAAAAATATTATTCATATGGACAAGAGGAGTGCTAAAGGAGAAGAATTTCCAGTGGCCATGAATAAGGTTCATCAACAGGTAAGGAAGCATCTAGAAGCTAGTGTGGAAAAGTATAAAAAACAACTAGATGTAAGTAGAAGAGAGGTGAGTTTTCAGATTAGAGATTTGGTTTTGGATCATCTTAGGAAGGAGAGGTTTCTAAGAGGTGAGTACATTAAGATTAAGATAAATAAAACTAGCCCTTATAAGTTACTTAAGAAGTTTTGCTAACAATGCCTATGAGTTGGAATTGCCTAGTGGTGTAAGCATATCACCAATATTCAATATTTCAGACTTGTACCCTTAAAAATAAGGAGTAAGAGGTGAAGACACAAAATAAGGATTGGTTACAATAGGTAAAGACTGGGTAAAATAGTTGCCTCAATCCAAACCAGATGAATTGGAATGCATTTTGGACAAGCAAGTGTTCAAATAGACTAGAGACAAGCAATATTTCAAGTATATAGTCAAATGAAAACACCAACCAGTTGAATATAATACATAGATTACATATCATGACATAAAAAAGTATGGGAGTACTCTGGAAGTACTCATGGACAATAGTCCTTGAGTCTTTTTCTCTTTCCCCTGAGAGTATGATGCAGGAGCATCACTCCTAGGCTAGTTTCCTTTCAAATTTTGGTTTTCTAATTCAATTTTGGTTTGATGATGGTCTAGGAGGTCTTAAGATGATATACCATCTTTATTTTTCAATTTTATGTGTTAGTCTTAGTCCTAGCTTGTCAAAAATTCAAATTTGGCCTTTCCTACCAAAACTAATCTTTTGAAAATTTTAACTATTTTGCTTAGATTAGATGTTGTAGGGGTCTTTGAAAGGACTTTTAAATGTATAAAATTGTTTTAATTATCTCTTAAAGACACCATGAATCCTTTCCATGGGTCTTAACTCATAATTGTATGAAATATCAACTTTGGTATATGTTCTCATTGCTTAACTAGCCTTTTAGTGAGCATTGGAAGGTCCAAAGGTAGTTAGAGTAGTTGTAGGATGTACAAAAGGTTTGGTTTCATGTAATATAATTTATTGGAGTTTTTAAGGGTTCAAGTTTCCATAAAATAATAGGAGATTTCCTAGTTTTGAAGACAAAGTAACTGTAGACCGTGTTTTCTCATATGTATGCATTGGAAATAGATTGTGTGTGACTGGATAGAGGAGAAAGATACAAATAAAGATTTGTTTCTGAGACTACTTGTGCATTTGGTAATTGATTTTCATGTTGTTTTAACTTTATCAAGTGTTTCCTTTGAATAGTTTAATACTTCTTTGTGAAAAGGACATTACAGTCCTGTAGTTTATAGTATGTTTATACATAGTCAAGCACAAATCTTTGTGGAAAAGTGTAGCAAAGGTGTTAGGGAGAATATCTGGTGATTTGAGGTGTTTAAGGGTTACATATAGGTCATACAACTTTAACAGTGCATTGAAATTTGTTTTATAACTCAAAAAATCTAAATAACTCCTCTGAGGTCTGTATAGAACAGTTTAACCTTAAGTTACGGTTTTCAGATAGAATCTTGTTTTGTGGGAGTTCTAACTAGCCAAAAACCCCAAAACTTTGTGATTCAGTGTGTTTTCAAGTACCATAAAATAATCTTGAGGTTTAATAGCCATATAGGGTACATGTGTATGGAATAATAGGTATATGTGCAATTAGGCCTTAGGAGACTTAATTAGGAGTGGACATAGGCTAGAAAAGTGGCATAATAGTGATTTTGAACCAAGAAAACTTGTGGAGACCTATAACTTAATAGAGGGTACTAGAAAAGTACTTTATTTTTTGGTTACCAATCCTTGATCATCCATATAATTAGGAAAATCCAAAAAAAAGGCTACAAGGAACCCTGTGAGGTTGTGACAAGAGGCTGGAAGTTACAAGGTTGAAACTTTGAAGGTAGTTACTCTGCATCATTTTGGTATCATAGCAAAACTAAGACACCTGTAAGTGAGTGGATAAGGTTATATTCTCTGAGAGGAAGAGGGCCAATATTCTTTGTAAACTAGTGATTATGCCTTCACCTTGGTAGTTTCATAAACCATCACACCAATTTCAAAGATATCAACCATATGTGGTGATTACACAACTCTCATAGTGGTTGCATAGCCATCAACTATTTACAACATTTATACAACTATCATAATGGTTATGCAAGCATCACTTACATTAAGTGCTAGTTTCACCATAGGGAAAAGTTTAATGTTTTTATTCATTTTGGGGGGCTGGAGAATTGATTCAAGATACTGTTTCTTTATTTAAAGGGTGCCTACATCTGGTGAAGTAGGGCCAAGGACCACTATTAGATCCTGAGGGTTTTAAGACTGTTGATAACTAATGAGTTGGTCATTTTGGATAGAATAGGGATTCCAAACATTATGTGGGTGGGGATTGTTTCTCTAGCGAATAGGTTGCTCTATGACTTGTTCACATACTAGGATGCCAAATGAAACATCTTCTATTTCCCACAATCCCTAGGAGAGTGGACTATCACTTTCACTAACATTTATAGTATCTCATGTCTATAGGTTATAATAAGGGTGGTGACTCTAAGGGAGGCCATAAATAGAGCTAATGCCTTGGGTTGGGTTGAGATATTTGGATACCTAGATACACCCAAAGTGGGTGTAAATTAGGGTATGAGGCTAGTGGGGGTCGAGTGGGTAGTGATACCAAACCTCTGCAAGGTAAATATAGGGATCCTTACCTACCAACTAGTGGGAGATAAGGGGATCGATCACCTATTATACAACTGGGATCCAATAGTTTGGAGTATCAAGGAGAGGAGTCAAAGATTCAATTGAGCCCAAGACATATTATCTTAGACCTATAGGGATCTCTATACAATCACTTGGCTAGGGTCCCTATTAATCAACCATTTAACACTCATTATGTGATGGGTGTATGAGTGCATGGTGCCCTACCATAAAGGTGTGGTGATCAAAGTAGTAAGGGACATCATGGCCTCCAACTGAATTGACATGGCGCCCTTTAGGGATGCACCATAGGTGATGGGTATTATGAAAATGACAAATTTGATAATGATTCCCTACTAGGAGATGGTTAGATATTGGGAAAATGAGGTAGTGACACTAGAAACCTAAAATAGTACATGATAGGTTCCCCAATAATTCAAGTTATAGTATGTAATCAATCTACCTATTCCTTAGGTATTTTATAGGGGTTTACAAGAGGTCAAGAATGCATGACTTGGGAGAGTGGGATGGCAGCCACTAATGCAAGGGACTCTCATCAAGATAGTGGCCAAGGGAAGGCAAAGAGGAGGAGGAACACAGGTTGGATAGTATCCAATAGCAAGAGGAGGGGGCATGGGAATAATTACATGACTAATGGGTAGCCCACACTAACCATAACAATTGTAATAGTCATAGCCATTACAACCACCATCACAAATAGACCCACAACAACAATAATAGCAAGTAGGCCAGATGAGTAGGTGACTAAGGAGACAAATGAGGCAACCACACCCCTGTTAGAGATGAGTCCATGATATGAGAGGAGGAGGCTAAGATGAGAATGGATGAAGACTCGGATCCTAACTAGGAGGGGGACCCACATAAGATAATGTTTTGTTTTATTTTCAATTCTTTTACAACATTAATTTTCAATTTATCTAGTTTTGTTTATTTATACAACTAGGTATATTATGTATTTTATGTGTGTGCATATGCAAATTCAACCATAGATTGGAGGCATGTGATCAAATATATCCTTTTGAACTTGTTTCACATGGATAATGGGATCATGAGAGATCAACTCTTGACTAATGCAGGTCTCCCTATAGGTGTGTGTTAGCACACCAACATATTTTCCCTAGCATATTATGAACCTAAAGAGCTCATTAGACACAGGACAAATAATTTTGGTTTACAGGTGAGAATGATAACCTTAGAGTCTCAAGTGAAGGCTCTTAGCTACATTGGCAAAAGATGTGGGTGGGCCTCATCTAGCTGATAGATTATAGGAGGGATAACATCCTGAGTGGGAATGAGCTAACAATGACACATGAGTAGGATTCAAAGGCCCCCATCACTTTTAATTAGGTCCTTATTAGAGGAGGAGTAGGAGTCCTAGACACTCAACCTCTAGAGGAGGTTTGCATCAAGGGAGATCTAAGACTATGTTATGTACCTTATTTTTTGGATTTTTTTGGTTATTGAGACACATTTTACCTCTATGGAGGTAATTGTACTAAGACTTGATGTACAAAAAACCTGACACACACACACATGTGCATATGTGTGTGTACATGTATATGTATACATATACATATATATGCATATATGTATGTATGTACATATACATATACATATATGCATCTATCTATGTATGTATGTATATATACATATACATATATGTATTTATGTATGTACACACACACAAACATCTCTCTCTCTCTCTCTCTCTCTCTCTGTGTGTGTGTGTGTGTGTGTGTGTGTGTGTGTGTGTGTGTGTGTGTGTGTGTCTATGTGTGTGTGTGTCTGTCTCTGTGTGTGTGTGTGTGTGTGTGTGTGTGTGTGTGTGTGTATGTATGTATGTATATATGTATGTATACATGTGTGTGTGTCTATATATATGTGTGTATATATGTATTTACGTACATTCATACATACATACATATATGTGTGTGTGTGTGTATGTATATGTAGATGTATATAGATATACATACATACATATATGTGTATGTATGTATGTATATATGTATGTGTGTGTGTGTATAATGTATGTATATATGTGCGTGTGTATGTATGCAAACACTTACACACACACACATGCCCATTTTGGATTGATCATCAGTCTAGCATCTTATTCTATTCTCGTAATGTCATCTATGCTTTTCAATTTATGCACCTTAGATGGCTAGAAATGTGATGAGATGTTATGTATCTATGTTTTTGATAATGTTATAGATATGTTTATATTTTATAATGTGATAATAGAATGTATGCAAATGTAATGCAAAAGATGGTTACAAAACCTATAATTGTAGTAATGTCTATTTGCAAGTAATAATCGAATGGCTTTGCACATGATAAATGACTTTCAATCTAAGGGAATAAAGTGGAGTTAATATATATGAGATAATGAAATATAAAAACTATACACCAAAATTTCACAAGGAACAAGAGATTTACCTAATCCTTATGAGCAATGGGGAAGATTGTGCTTCTTTCTAGGCTTAGAAAATACTATTTTTGTTAACTTCATCTACACTTAGATCGATAATGGCCAACCATAAAAAAATTAATGAGAGGGATGATATTATACTTTTATTGTAGGCATATAGACAAGCCTTTTTGGCATTTTATTACTTCTTGGACACTTTTTAGATAGATTTTTCTCTTGATTTACTTTTGTGACCCCTTACACTTAATCTCATGCGACTGGGAAGAAGCATGGGTTCACCACCAAAGGTTGAATGTAGGTGAGTAAAGGCATCTCCCCTAAATTTTAACCCCACAAAACTGGTATGTGAGGGATCATCACCAAGGATTATCAAAGGTAGTTTTTTACTTTTGAATCACATAAGATTGAGTTTTTATAGTTCCTCTCTTCTTTTTTTGAAGCTCTTATCCCCAAATATTGGACCCATGTAACTGGTAAGATGCAAGGGCTTGTCACTGTAGACAATATTTATGAATTATATATCACCTCAATCTTGTATACTTAGAAAATACATTTCATGGATGTACCTTCAAATTCTATAACTTTCCTGCTACCAAAAGGCTCATATACACTCTTTCTATGCCTAATTATTTATCTCTTAGTATGACTAATATTTTTTTGATGGCCCAAACCTTCTATCATGACCATAATGTTATAAATATGTTTATCTTCCATCTCTATAAGTTCTAGACCTACACCTATTTTCTAACTGCCCAAATACTTGCATCCTAGTTAGACACCTGCATCGACACAAGTGTCTTATTCTACCATAAGTGCACGGTGCCCTAAAGTCATCCAATTTTTAAATGAAATGTATTCCTATATTTGATCTAAGTGTTTTAATGTGATATACTCTCCAAATTGATTGGTATAAAAACAAGATCGACCCTCATTCATTCCTCACCTAGAAAAGACTTGAAAACACCTAGCAACTCACAAGGTAATTTACCAAAAGCACTTAATCAAGAACTCAAGTGAGCAAAGCTTCCTTATTTTATCATGTTTCCATATCAATCATATGGATAGTACATCTATAAGTCTAAAGTAGTGAAAGAGCATCCCAATATCCATATTTTCTAAGTTACAAGCCAAGTCATTGGTGTACTTGTTTACCACACATTACATGATTCGCATATAAGCCAACATGTAAGGGAGAACTACATAAGTCTGAGTCTCTCTTCATAGTATTGGCTATGTATCTAGTGCTCATTGATAGAGGTGTCTTTGGGGTAGCTTGACATAGTGTGCCCACTAAACCATTTTCCCCACATTCAATATGAAGATGAAGAACCAAGGGTTTTCTATTTCATAAGGAGAAATAACACAACCCAAATATGAATGCACCAAAGTGAAGGAAATACAGAACCCAAAAGCATCCAAATGGTTGCATCCAATTTTAATAGGTATTTCATACAAGACGCCTACATCCAAGTCAGACATTAGCATTGACACAACCATCCTAGGTTGACATAAGTGTATGAGGTTGTAGAGGCAAAATTTCTAGAATTAGATGATTGTTCTAGAATCCAAATCCAATATACTTTCTACTTATTATAGATCTAGATTTATATTAGCATCAAAACTAGATAAGTATCTTGTTGTCATTATCATTATAATATATAACATAGTTGTACTTTCTATCTTTGGTATCTGAGCATAATAAATCTAGTATATGTTCTATCTAAGTTTCTCAAACATTTGGCCTACTTTAGAGATAGTCTACCATAATCGTGACCTCAACTATCTCTGATCCTTTAAACCTATATTTCCCATATTTATATTTTAGGGTTAAGCATTTGGTGAACCCAACATTTCATCTTCAAAACCTTAGATATTAATTTAGGGTTTCCTGATTCTTTGTTTCTGATTTTTTATTTAAAAAAAATTTACAAGTTAAAAATTAGATTTCCTTTCCTTTCAATATTTTTAATATGGATGCATATGTAGCTCATTCTCTGTTACTAATTTTTGATTTTTAATATTTTTAAAAATTATATTTCTGATTTATAGTTTTAGCAATACAAATTATTGTACTATACTAATCCAAGGTACCATCCAAAGAAATAATCAGAGTTGTTAATATAATGAAAGGGTTTTAAAGCAAAGACATCACTTAATCTCTTCTCATAAATCCTTTTTCAATACTATAGATCCAGTATCTAGATGCCAATTTACATGCTCAAAACCATTTATTTCACTTAGAAATTATTCAAATGTCAGTTACCATCTCACACTCATTATTCACCCATGGTTTATATTGAATTCTACGATCCAAGTTGTCACTACTTGAAAAGGTAAAAGTATTCAACTTAATCTTCCACCTATCAATATATAACAGGTGCCTCCTAAACCAAAGCTTGTGATCAATTCTAAGGGATATGACCTTGTTGACCAATTGAGAAACACACATGCTAATACTTCCATCCCAAAACTTCTAAAGTAATCTAGTATCTATAAGGATATCTTATATGAGGCATTGTGTGAAACCTGAGTTTTGAGTGATATTGAGCTAGTTTACTTTGTGGATATCATGCAAGAACTTAAAAAATAATGCAAAAGTAATCACCTTTGGCCCAATAGAATTACCATCTAAAGATGTTATGGACCAAGTGTTACCTTTGTTAATACAAGTAATTATGCATAATAAGGGTATCAAAGGGGTGCATGTTTATAATGGATCAAGCTTAAACATTTGTAGCACAAATTTCCTATCCACCATGGGTATTAGAACCAACCTTCTACAAAAATAAGTGATATATATCAAGGTATTCGATAATTCACATAGCCCTTTCATTGGCCAAATAAATTTGGATGTAACACTAGGGCCAAAAATGGTTCCGACCTTTCAGGTAATGTCACAACATTACATCATAATTTACTTTTGGGTAGAGCTTGGATATAGATAATGGAGTTTATCCTGTCTATTTTATATCTATGTGTAAAATTCATACATGATAGGACTTTATTCACAAGGTTCGTTGATGATGAGCCCTTCAAATTTTATAAAATGATACATTTTGATAAAGAGGACATTCCTATAGTAGTACCACCTACATAATGTATTTTTTTAACCCTAAATTTAATAATGGGGATATATCCTACCTTAGTAGTATAAAAGGGTTAACAATATAGAAATAACAATGTGTAAGGGTGATAATCAAATCTACAATAAGTGAATTTAGTTCTAAACTTAGATATAAGCATACATTGAATTTATTATACTAATTATAGGCTAAATATAGAAAGTATAACTAAGTTATGTATGTAAATTACAAAAAATTACTATACTTAGTTGGTTATGATGCTAACATAATGCTAGATCTAGACCAAGCAGGGAACAAGCTAGAAGATAGTTCTAGAATAGTCATCAGATTTTGGATCTGATGTTTCTATTGCTTTGGACACTAACATCAGCTTAGGATGGTTGTGTCAATGTACTTTTTGGGTTTGATGTAAGTTTCCTATATAAAATACTTATTGAAAAGGGTGTAACCACTTGGATGCTTCTAGGTTTGACTTTGACTTCACTCTAGTGCATTCAAATATGGGTTATGGATTGTCACTCATGAATTTACAAAACCCTAGATATTCATCTTCACGGTGACCTTGGTAAAAATAGGTTAGTGGGCACATAGTGTCAAGATAGTACCAAAGACCCTACTTTCAATGGGCATCATCTGCATAGCTAATGTTCCTAAAGAGGGCCTCATACTCATGTAGTTATCCTCTACATGTTGGGTTTTGTGTGAATCATGTAGTATTGTGTAAAGAAAGTACAATAGTGACCTAAATTGTAACTTGGAAAATTAGGCCCTTGGACTACTGCTTTAGTGCTTCAGACCTATAGATGTGTTGTACCAATAATTGGTATGGAAATATGATATCTCTATTTAATTAACTGCTTGATAGAGTGCTTTTGATAAGTTGCCTTGGTCTCTTGCTATATGAGAAATGAATAAGGGTTGATCTTTTATTTATATTAATCCATTTGTAACAATAACTCACATTAAATCACTTAGGCCAACCACTAGGATACATTTTATTTACAAATTGGATGACTTTAGAGAACTAAACATTTGCATCAAGTCAGGGCACTAATGTTGATGCTAGTGTCTATCCCAAACAATAGTGTCCAGGGAGCAAGAAAGCATGTACATGTTCAAAACTTATAGAGATGGAAGATAAGTACATTTTAAATAATGTGAGAAAGATAGAAGGCCTGGGTCATCAACAAAATACTGGTCAAACTAAGAGATATAGGCCAAGGGGCACAAAAATAGTAGATGCGAGACTTACAAAAGTAGAAAAGGTCCAAAACTAAGAGGAACAACTAAAGTTTGAGTTTGTCAAGTATACAAAATTGAGGTGTTATATAATCCATAAATATCATCTACATTTACCCCCTTTAATCTAGTAATGAAATTTCTAGTTCAAAGGAAATGAATGCATACCTAGATGTGTATAACACACCTTGTCTTTGTGTGTGCTCAATTTGAGTGTTTTTTTGGTGATTGACCTACACCTAAGTGCATGTTAAAGTATATATTATTTCATATAGTCGAGGTTGAATGTACTTGAAATATATTGAAATTGAAAGAGTAATGTTTAGGAGTATAGCTATGTGTCGATGTATCACCTTGCCTATTGGCAAGTTGATTTGAAAAGATGTATCATTGTAAGGCTATGAAATTGAGATTAGGATAAATATAGATAAATATTGAAATTTCATAGATCCAAGGATATAGAGAAAGACAGACAAAGATATTGGAAGTTTCATGCTCCCAACCTTGGAACAAAAGTGAGTTTCCACCTGGTAGTTGAGATTAGCTCAATCGTGAAACCTAATTATACTTATAATCTAGTAAGGTTGGATGATACAATCAAGTTTAACATAAAAACTTGGTAATATTGAGTGATTTAATCACCTCAAACATACCAAAAATTGGACCAACTACTATAGTAGATTGCCTCAATAAAGTCCATAAAAATTCTATGGAATATTAGTACGAAAAAGTCTATGATTTTATGATAATCCATAAAAGAGTTTTGGAATTTGAAAATTATTTTGATTTTGAAATATTAGGTACAAATTGCATAACATATGCACCTTAAATATGTCTCATGCTAAAACTATGCACAACAATGGTACCAATGTATAGAATTCTACCATAAATATGAATCTGAACCATATAACTATGTGCTTTCACCAATTTAGAAAATTATGTAAGTGTGGAGAACATGCTTCCAAAGTATGCCTCCACCATAAATGGAGAAATCTGAAAACTGATATAAGAACCAATGTGGATAACATGTTTACAAAACATGCCCCCACTATAATCTATAAATGTTGAATATTGAATATGTGTGGATAAATGTTTCTAAAGCATGCCCCCACTAAATGTAAAAATTATGAATGTATGGAAGCCATGCCCATATGACATTCTCCCATTGATTATGAGAATTGATATAAGTACCATATATTGAATGAGTGTGGAGAACATGCTTCCAAAGCATGACCCACTGAATCTGAAAATTCTGTCGAATGTGGAGAACATGCCTCTCTAACATGCCCCCACTAATATCCCCCCTTGAAGTGATGGAAAGATCAGAAGTAGTGGTTACCTCATCTAAAAATAATATGAGAACTGTATAATATGTGAATGTAACCATGTATCATATATAAGGAACATGTCTAGGTAGATATAGAATTAAATCACAAAGAACCAATGTGATCACATGAAGGCCTAATATGTATGATAAGGATCATGGCAACATTCATATAGTAACAATACAAGCTCAAAATGTAAATAATCACACACATAAGAGCACTAAAAAATAATTTAAAAGGTAATGGTATAAGTAAATCACAAACAAGGGGTATGTTCAAATGTCTCACAATCGAAAGGAAGTGACTTAGTCAAATGTCCACAAAAGTAGGGATGACATATTCAAATATCTATACAACAAATAATGACATATGCAGATGTCAATGAAAGCATACATTAGCATAAAGCCGAAAGCAAAGGATCATATTCAAATTCTCAAACATGGCATAAAATAACAAGGCAAGACACTCAACGAAGTGCATAGAGTAAAGCATGAGTAACCAACATAAACATGTCATACTAGCCCATGGATCAAGTGTGTTAGGAAAAAATGTCAAGTGTATAGTGTATCAAGTACCCTGTGTAAGATATAATCATGGGTAATGACATATGTAAGTGTATATGTAAGATAAAACATGATAGTGGAGAGTGACCATAGAATCATATAACCTATGTGTATCAAGATCAAATAAGCAGATGCCCCCAATGTCTGAATGACATGAGTAGAGGGGAAGCCCAACATCCAACAATAGGAATAGATCATGTATTTGTCTATCCCTATGTCACACTCAAGTATAAGTGTAACACACATGTGTGTATGTAGGAGCAAATGAGAATGCCATTTGGGTAGATACAGGATAATGGGGGACAAAAGGGGGGGTATAAAGCAACACTTTTTTTTGATTATAACAATAGTTAAATTTGGAGAGAATATTAGAGAAACTTTGAAATATAATTTGATAATGACATAAGAACATGAATTGTGGAATTTTGAATGCAGTTTATAAATATATAATTTTTTTCAATACTCAAATGATAAAAGTGTGAAAATATATATATTTATGATATTAGGTTGGTTACTTTTTTGTGAAAAGATAAGGAGATTGCATGTGTATGAACACACTTTTTCTAAGTAAACGATTGAATTTTTGTATGAAACTTCATATATAGATAGGTGAAATATCGAAGATTGTTGATAATTTTTTTATTAATTTTTTATTTTATATCATTTTTAAATAATTTTACAAGTCAAGATAGCTGGAAAATTGAAACTGCAAGTTTACAAACGTAGTTATAAGGGAATTTTTAATGATATGTATATAGTCCATAATGAGGTATGTTATGTATAAATTAAGTAATAATTATAGACAATATTATAACATTATATATATATATATATATATATATATATATATATATATAGCTACAATTTCTCCTCTACAATATATATATTAAAACTACACTTTATCCTCTACAAACTCGTATAATTTTTTTTTAAAATAATAAAAGCGGTTTGATCAGATGTGTAAACAAAGATGAAAAAGACTCTTAAATTTCCTTAAAACTAAGTGGATTGATCCATGACCAATTTTAAGCTAGGCTCAGACCTCTCCAAGTGTGTGACCAAGGCAAAATTGTAGGGAAAACGTAAAAAAAATTGAAATGTTGAAAGGGCGCACGCCCTTTTGAAAAGCGTGATTTTTTTTGTTTTTGCAATTAGAGCCTTTTGAAAGGCATTTTTTTTGCTTTTTGACAATTAGAGGTATTTTTTTTCAAGGAGATATGTATAAAAGTAAATGTTAAGTATAAGTTTATATTATTTTAAACTTATACTTTAAATTTATTTTACTAAATATAACAAATTAGGGCCACTCATCATCTTCTAAAATTGATTACAGAGAAGTAGTAGTTACCATTTAGAAGTTAGTTTTTTAAATTCTATTCCAGTCAATACTTAGTTTTCAAAATTTTAGGATCAGAAGATAGAATGAGAAATGAGGTTATAAATCACGTTACATATGTAATAGATCTATATCATTGATTATTCCCTAAGTTTGAAGGTGGATTCTTAAATAATTTATGGGTTTTTTGATCAATGGGTCTATCAATATACATAAATGATCACCCTATATCATGTAAATTATAACATACCTGTAGTCATGATATGATCACTCATACATGACATCTATCACATACCTATTACATATATGTATGCATTCACTCACACATGACATTTACTTGTAGTGATGATACAATAACTTATACTAGACATGAATGTAGCTAATCACCCTAATAGACTCCATTCAAAATATAATAAATCAAAACACCATTTAAATTCATTCAAAAAAGATACCATTCACTCTAAAACAAATGTTTGATAGATGGTCAATTCATGCATTTTTCAATTCCAATCTCATGCATTATTCCAAAGTCATGTAGAATAAATTCATATTTTATCACTCTGAATTCACATAGGACACTCCTTCATTGACCCTCATCATCCATAATCACTCCCGCATTGACCCTCCTATTCACTTATCATCCCTATTCATTCCTTCACAATTTCTCATTGTCCCTCATTAACCCTAATCACTCCCGCATTGACCCTTCTATTCACTTATCATCCCTATTCATTCCTTCACAATTTCTCATTGTCCCTCATTAATCCTAATCACTCCCTCATTGACTATCATCATCCTTCATTGTTGCTAATCACTCCCTCATTAACCCTCATCATCCCTAGTCACTTCATCATCATCCCTCATTATCATTGATCATCCCTAAACACTCCCTCATCAAACTTAATCATACCTAATCACTCTCTCATCATCCCTCATTATCCCTAGTCACACTCTCATCATCCTTTATTATCCCTGATAACTCCCTCATTAACCATCATCATTTCTTATTGTCCCTAATCAATCCTTCATCATCTTTGATTATCCCTCATCATCCCTAATCACTCCCTCATCAACCCTAATCATCTTTAATCATCCCTAATGACCCCTCCTCATATATCCTCATCCCTCATTGTCACTAACCATTCTGTCATTATCCCTCATCATACCTAAATACTCCATCATCCCTAGTCACTCCCTCATCTAGTAGAGTGTGTTCCAATACAGTAGTCAATATAAATTTATTTCATACTGAACAATATCTTTTTTAGATGAATCTTAAATTGTGTTTCAATTACTTTTGTTCTAATTAGAGTGCACTAGTGTGATTATTCTCATTTCTGTCTAGTATATTAGAGAGGGTCATGATGGATTAATCTAGAGAAATTGTTGAATGATTTACATGGTGGAAATAAGATAATATCCTCTTTGCACTTGCATGGTAAAAATTCATTTTGAATTATGAGGTATGATGAAAAATGTTGATAGATCAAAAATTACATCTTTGCACTTGCTTCATATGAGGTGAAATCCTTATTCTGGACACAGTTATTTCTGAATCATTAAGTGAAAGGGCCAAAGCATTTTGGATCTTCTCCAATTTGTGAGCTATTCTCAAGGAATGAAGTGGGTTATGAGTATAAATTATTTGCATTTGTGCCACTAACTTTGTTATGTCATGTTTTTTCCTTGCATTGAAAGCTTTGTACTTATGTAGGAATTATGATAGGAAAGTGGAGAGGGGGTTGAGCTGACTATTAATGTTTACATCATTCCTCTATGGTGTGGTCTCCATAATGTTTGTTTCGTGTTTGTCATTTAGGTTTTATTTTTAGGGTTTCAGGTAAAGGGTTTAAGATTCAAAGTTTATAGTTTAGTGTTTTGGGTTAACAGTTTAAGGTTCAAAGTTTATAGTTCAGTGCTTGTCATTTAGGTTTCATTTATGCATATTGATATACCCATTGATTAAAAACCCTAAAAATTATTTAAGAATTCATCTTGAATCCATCTTCAAGCCTTTTATAAGAATGTCCCTAGTCACTCCTTTCTCTATATAGGTTATAATGACGCTTATCCTTTCAAGATATGGCTTAGCCAATGCCCCCTCTCCTTTCTCTATATAGATGATAACTCAAGATAATGGTTTATGGCTAGAGGTTTAGGGTTTAAAGTTTATGGTTGATGGTTCAAGATTAACAACTTAGGGTTCAGTGTATAGGGACTAACATTCAGGGTTCAAGTTTCAATGTTATGTCTTAGGGATTAGGATTTAGGCCTTATTATTTATATTTTATGCTTAAATGTTTGGGATGTATGGTTTGTGGCTTAAGGGACCAAGAGTTTAGATTTTAGGTTTTAGGACTTGGTGTATACGGTTAGGGTTTTGGGTTTATGGTTTCACACTTAGGGTTTAGGGTTTAAAGTTTAAGGTTTAAGGTTTTGGTCTTGGGGGTTTGGTTGAGGGTTTGGGGTTTAGAACTTAATGTTTAGTATTTAGGATTTAGGATTTAGTGTTAGGAGATTAGGGCTTAGAGTTTAAGACTTGGGGTTTAGTGTTTATGCCTTAGAGTTTATGGTTTGGGGTTTGGGGTTTTAGGCTTAGGGTTTAGGGTTAAGGGTTTAAGGATTTAGGTTTAGTGTTTCAGTTTTTTGGTTTTTGGTTTTTGGTTTTTTATTTGGGTTTAGAATTTTTGGTTTATGAGTTAATGTTTAAGTTTTATGACTTATGGCTTATGCTTTTAGGCTTGGGATTTAGGGTTAAGGGGTTACATTTAGGTTTTAGCATTTAGGATTTAGGATTTTAGGTTTATGGTTTAGGGTTTAGGGTTAAGGGCTTACATTTAGGTTTTAGGGTTTAAGGTCTAGATTATAAAGTATAGGTTTTAATGTTTTAAGTTTATATGTTTAGGGTCAACAGTTTAGGGTTTATGGATTGTTATTTTTGGTTTAGGGCTAATGTATTATAATTAAGGGTTTAAGGTTTAGGGCTTAGGGTCTAGGGTTTAGGTAAATTATTTAGTGTTCATGGTTCAGGGTTTATGGCTTAGGGTTTGGGGTTTAGGGTTTAGTTTTCAATGTTTAGGGTCTAAGGTTTAGTGTTTAGGGTTAGGGGTTAGGGGTTTGGGGTTAATGGTTTAGGTGGACATGGAGTGCACTAGGGTTATTAGCTATATTCATGTCCAATATGAGTAACCATATCATGACCACAGGAAGATGTCATGTATGAGTGATCAAATACCTACATGTAGTACCATGTATGTGGTAAATGTAATGTATGAATGATTGTATCATTACTATATATGATATAGTTTTCATGATATAGGTTATTCATTTATGAATATTCATAGATTCATTAATTAAAGTTCATTTTCTAAGTCGAGAATAAGGTTGTTAAGAAGATTCTAAGGCAAAGATAGTAAACTCCAATTATAGTACATCTCCAACTTTATTGATTGAGTATAAACCTATTATGAGGATCCAATGTTATTATTTAAACACTATATAATACTTACAAGTAAAGTGATTCAAATCATTTGAGAGTTAAGCCAAGCCAATATCCTTCCAAGTAAGTAGATTAGGCCATCCAGACCTAAAGAGTTGAGTTTCCATTGAATTCTAATTCTTAAGAAAACAATAAAGGAAATTAGTTTCTTATCCTCAGAGATAGTCTCAAAACATCTTAATAAATATTTATAATAATCATTTTATGAGCTTAGATTAATAACACCTTTTTAATACTAAGCACACCTATACATAATATTGTAATAGTGCTTAAGACATAGTCAACTTTTTGGGCACTTTGGTGATCTAATTGGTATTTTCAGCTTGTGTAAAGACACCTATGAGTCTTGTATCATTGTCTTGATATTTCCATTGAGGTTTTGAATTGAATGAGTCAAAAAAAAAGTTAGTTGTAGACCTCTTTGTATCAAGTCCTTAAGAGCTAGATTTTGACCTAATAGGCCTATAAAGGGTAGAGTTGTTGTCATCTGAGTCTTGAGTTGAAGTTATTCATGCACCAAGAATCTTGAGTCAAATAATTAGCAAGACCCTCATAATATTGTTCAAACAAGTGAGGATGTACAATTGAGTGCTTTAATAATCAAAGAAGGGTTTTTGAGGTAGACTATTATCTTGGGATCGAGTACCCTATTTTAATTCATTGAAAGTGTCTTTTGATTTGAATATAGAGGCTAAGAAGTCAAGAGATAATACTAAAGAATAAGGTCATTAGTATTTCAATACCAAAACTTAGAAGACCTTTTGTGATAAAACAAGAAATAATTTATGGTTAGGAATAGACCTAATTGCAAGCAAGTTTCTAGAGGACCTTGAAGTAGACCAAGTTGAGTAAGTGGAGCACTTAATTTGACACCAGTAGAAATAGTAAATATCAAGATATGGATTCTGTATTTAGGTAGGGCACACTCCTTGAGATCAAGCTATGGCTTAGTTATTTAATCAACTAGAGCATACTCAAGTAGATAAAGTAGATAGAGAATACTTAAGTAGGTAAAACAGACATGTAATCCTTAATGGTATAGATCTATGACATACGTAACATAATTTGTAACCTCATTTCTCATTCTATCTTCTGATCCTAAAACTATAAAAACTAAGTATTGACTGGAATGGAATTTGAAAAACTAACTTCTAAATGGTAACTCCTATAGCTCTATAATGAATTTTAGAAGATGTTGAATGGCCCTAATTTGTTATATTAAATTTATAGTATAAGTTTAAAAATGTAAAATTATACCTAAAATTTATTTTAATAATTATATCCTTGGAAAAAAATACCTTTAATTGCCAAAAAAAATGCCTTTTAGAAGGCTCTAATTGCAAAAAGAAAAAAATCATGCCTTTCAAAAGGGTGTACACCCTTTAGGGTCGAGACCAACCCTTGCCTTATTTTGCATTGGTTTTTTTTAAAGGGCATATGGCCTTTATTAAAAAAAAATCAAATTTAGGGGACTATCATGTTTTTTCCCCCTAACTTTGTGCATCGACCCATCCATCGACATGAAACTAACACATAGATCCTAAGGAGGTAACATAACATATAGGTGCCAAAAATATTTTTGGAGTTTTAAATGTTTTTTATTTTTTGAGAATTTTTGGAATATTTGAAAAGGAAAGATCATCCTATGATGTCATCCAATGGATGGTCATAGATATCACCCCACTGTGAACATGGTGTAGTAATCTTGTGATGTTTTGAGGAACACACATAGATTCAATATCTATCACAGTGGTATCATTGATGTTTTATGTATGTCAAATAAGACTCTATGGTCATGAAGTAGTAGTAGGAGTAATAGGAGTAGGGATTTGTGGAAGCCATCATTAAGTGATTTGTGGTTTCTTTGAAATAGTAGTAATAGGACCCTATGTAGGTGCTTTGGATACCTAAACATGGTGCATAGTATATGGGGATTTTATGAAATATATTGTATGTATTTTATGTAATAGTCTCTCAAGTATTGGTCACCTAGTAAAGGGGATTGCCTGTTGCTTACCCTTTTTAGGTGAATGAGCCTTAGTAGGCTTGGAAATTAATTATCTAGGAATATGTTTCTCTTGTTAAAGAGGATGTTCATATAGAATTCTAGAAAATATAATTACCTGATTGGCATGTGTGTATTTAACACATCCATGAATTGTAGAAGGCACTACTCAAAGTGCATGGATCCAAGGTCTTCCAAATAACATATCAAATATTCTCATGGAAGGTATGACTAAAAAAGTAGTAACCACATGTGTGGTACCTACTAGTAAAGGTAGGTCAATCTCACCAAGAACCTTTTGGGAGGTCCCATCGAATGCTCTAATTGATCTAGTAGAAGGATGTAAATCATCATGAGTATAACCCAAATGTGTAAGTAATTTCATGTTACAAACATTCTTACATGTACCATTATCAATGATAACATTACATATAGGGTGTTTATCAAGGTATGCTCGAATGAATAAAGAATTAAGATCAAAGTCATCATCCTCAATCTCATTGTCATCAAAAATAAGAGAGGGTCTTTGAACCATAGGATGTATATGTTGTGTATAAGTACCAATAATCCCCTCTAGTGGGTGTCCATAATGTGGTGGGGGAGGATGTGCATTAAATGCCATTTACACATCTAGTTCCATTTTAGAAATCTCTTGTAAAGGATTGTTAGATATTTTGTATTTATGGTGATGGCTAGGTTGTGAACCTAATTCCTTTGGAGGATCCTCAAATTAATGCTTTTGGTCATCGATAAGATCTTGGATCTTGTGATTCAAGGTAAAACATCTACCTATAAATTGATTTGGTCCTTGATGATAATCACAATAAGCATTTGCATCATATCCTTTGGGTATAGGTCAACTCATATCAACCTTTATAGGATGAGGGAGAGATATAAGCTGGCACTTTAGTAACCATGGGAGTTATGAAGTTGGGAGACTCAAGTAAATGTGTAAATTGTCTACTTGGTGCATTATATAAAATAAATCAATTAGATTATTGTGAAACTATGTTAATTGTGGTGGTTGTTTCCTTTTTAGGCTTGATAGGTTTACCTTATAAATTGGTTTGATTGTGAATTTGGTACTAGATGTAGATGCAATTGGCGTGTTTGCTACATACTTAAACTTATTCAATGGCATAAGCTTTGTTTCATGTTCCATACAACATGGCATAAGTCATCAAAAGATTTTAACTTCTTAAAAATTATGGACTCATGTAATGAAGCAAGAAAACTTTGCTTGAATATGTCTTATAATTCCTTATTTGCAATAAGATTGGCTATTTTAACTAGCATTGTCTTATATCTCAGGACATATTCATTGATAGGTTGATTGTTTTCTTGTTAGATTTTGTCAATTTGAGCATAGGAAACCTTTTCATAAATATTAATGGAAAAGTGTGCTAAAATTTGGTCTATAAGAGGTTTGAATGCTTTCATAAATTAGAGATGTAAATCATAGAACCACCTTAAAGCATAGTCCTTGAGGCTTCTTGGAAATAATTTGGTCAAAAGTTTATCATTAGATGCATAGTCAAGGTATGATGTATAAAAGGTTTGAATATGTTGTTCAGGATCACCTTTTCCATCCTAAAATGTGAACTTAGGTGAAATAAATATAGTTGGAAAAAGGTGCAACTAGATCTCAAGTGCAATAGGGTTATGTAGCACATCTTGTGAATCTATAGTGTGAGGGGATTTTAAATATTTTTATTCCATGTTTGTAACCCTGTCCTCTAAGGTCTTTATAACTTGAAAGAGTGCTTGAATAGTAGACTTAGTGGGATTTATATTATTTATTTGAGTAATCACCAAAGGGGATGAAAACATGTTTTGAGTAGTAATAGACATTGAAACTGGTATGTGTGTTGAAACAATGGGTAATTCCATAATAGATGTAGCAATGGTAATTTTAGGAAACAAAGGTTTAAACATATAACCTATGACCCCATGATGGATTAAGGGGTGTGGGATTGGTTATATTACCTTATAAGGATTCACTATCACTAGGTGATGTAGCCTTAGTTTTATCTTGTTTACTTATTTCAACTCTCGTAACATACAAAAATGCATCCATTAAGCCTTTGTTATTATTAAGATTAGTAATTAATGCATATTTATATTCCATTTGGATTTAAATTTTTGCACTAACATTTTCCATTGATTCACGAATGAAAAATTTAAAATTTGCAATAAAGTACAATAATTAGGAAAAAAATAAAAAACCCTAATTTATCCTAGGGTTTGATGATCAAAGATCATGTTCAACAAATGTTTAATCGTAAATTGGATAACATGGATTTATCCTACCTTGGCAGTATAAAAGGATTAAAATATAGAAATAACAATACACAAGGGTGATAACTAGATCTACAACATGCCAATTTAGTGTTAAACTAAGATATAAGCATACACTAAATTTATTATGATGAGTATAGGCTAAATACAAAAAATACAACTAAGATATGTATTGAAATGACAAAAAAGTAATATACTTAGTTAATTCTGATTCTAACATAGTGTTGGATCTAGAACATGTAGGAAACATGTTGGAAGATAGTTTTGGAACAGTCATCAGATTCTAGATCTGACATTTTTTAGCATTTTAGAGGCTAATGTTAGCCTAGGATGATTGTATCGACACTACTATTTTGGTTTAATGCAAGTGTCTTATATGGAATACTTGCTTAAAATGGATGAAACAACTTATATGCTTCTAGGTTTGACTTTTCCTTCACTCTAGTGCATTCAAATCTGGGTCATGAACTATCACTCCTCATGGATTTGCAAAACTCTAGTTCTTTATCTTCACGGTGACCTTTGGGGAAAATGAGGTATTGGAAACACAATGTCAAGATGACACCAAATACCCCACTATCAATGGGCATTGCCTACATAGCCAATACTCTATAAGAGGGCCTCAGACTCATGTAGTTATCCCCTATGTGTTGGATTGTGTGTGAATCATGCAATATTATGCAAATCAAGTACAATAGTGACCTAGCTTGTAACTTGGAAAATTAAGCTCTTGGGTTTCCCCTTTAATATGAATTCATACATGTAGATGTTTTATACCTATAATTAGTATGACAATAGGGAATCTTTATTTAATTAAATGCTTGATAGAGAGATTTTGATAAGTTGCCATGGTCTCTTTGGTATTTTTCTAGGTGAGGAATGAATGAGGATTGATCTTGTATTTATATCAATCATTTTAGAGCAATAACTCACATTAAATCACTTAGAATGACCACTAAGATATGTTTCATCTATAAATTAAATGACTTTAGGGAACTAGATACTTGCATCAGGTTAGCACCCTAACATTGATGCTAGTGTATGTCATAAATGTTAATGTCTAAGGAGTAGGAAAGTAGGTACAAGTTCAAAACTTGTAAAGATGGAAGACAATTACATTTTAAGCATTCTAGGCAAGATAGAAGGCTTAGGTCATCAACATAAGATTGGTCAAACTAAGATATATATGACAAGGGGCAAAAAATAGAATATATGCGAAACTTATATAATTGGAAAAGTTTCAGAACTAAGATGAACAATCATGGTCTAATTTTGCCAAGTGTATAAAATAGAGGTGCTATATAATCCATAAATATTATCTACAATATTCCTCTTAAGAATATCCAAACTTATGAGCTGGGAGAGTCAAGTACAGTGGCTTCATTATCTCTAAATATAGATAAGGCATTAAACATTAAAGTGCATATAAATAGACCTTAATTAAAAGAACTAATACCAAAGGATCCATTGATACAAAAATCACAAGTACCTCCAATATTTGAGATTTTGTTATTGGTTAACACTAAGTAGCAATATGTCCATGTTTCATATTTTTATGATAGTGATGATAATCAAGCATACGATATAATAGATGAGACATTATGAAAACTTAATTATGATCCACTTGAGCATATTTTGCATAACCTATTTGATTTTATAGGTCCTGGTACATATAACCTAAACTCGCCTATAAAGGATACAAAACCAAATCAAGATAAGGGCAAAGAAAAAATGGTAAATGAACATGTAAATGCTTTTTATTCCATACACCCCTCTTGGTTTCACACATTAAGTCAACCATACAAGGCTCAAATGTAGATACATCATGTAAATAATGTGGATATCTCTCATAAGACTCCACAACATATTCTACAGATCACAACAAAATCGGATACTACAAATACAATAATTTCCATGTTACTTGAACATAAAATGATATCTTTACCTTCTAATAGGCACATATTAAGTAGTAAACTTATTCCTAATGAGGGATTGCCATATTATAATTATCATTGAATCGGTGGTCATTATACAAATCAATGTAAGGTGTTGAAAAATGAAATTAAAAAATACAAGAATGAAGGACGCATAAAAATTGCGTTTGAAACACGTAAACAAACCAATACTTCTAATTTTTCACAAGGAAACAATCCTTCAAAGCAGCTAAAGCATGAGAATCTAATCATTACCATAAATATTGATGGGGCACATTTCCCACATGTCAAGATTGATGTAAATAATTGGGAAATAACTTACAATATTACCACATTACAACAGTTGGGACATAATATCTATGAGTTATGACACTCACCATATTTTCCATAATCTCTTGGGTATATCATATTACCCATTGCATGTGGCCCGAATGTACTGGACCTTTCCATATGGGTAATGAAACAACCATACTTGACTTTGCACCTTGGACAACAATGTTGATTGATATGAAAGCAATTATTAGTGTTACAAAGCATTGTCTTATTTTCAACATGATAACAAGGATGTTCATATACCATATAATGAATATGGGGCATAAGTACCAATGATTACTGGTAATGAGTTACTAGCAGACACGTCACTATTGGCACTTATGCAATATAAAAAAGTTTGGCAAGCAAGGCCACTGTGTAGTATCTTGGCTCTTGAATTTGAAGACTTATTGGATTAAATAGTTTTCAAATACCAAAAAAAATCAAAAAAATTCAAAAATCCATAAATATTTTCAGCATTTATATATTTTATTATCTCCTTGGCATATATGTTGTCAGTTCCATGTTGG
The DNA here is from genome assembly GCA_037957365.1 of Torreya grandis. Classification (NCBI taxonomy): domain Eukaryota; kingdom Viridiplantae; phylum Streptophyta; class Pinopsida; order Cupressales; family Taxaceae; genus Torreya; species Torreya grandis. The sequence goes on from JARHVA010001497.1 coordinate 1,376,060, forward strand.
TAGATGGCATATTAGTATTTCCTATATACACATGTGTTTCACACCTATTTTGAGTTTGATATGGGCATACACAAATACATTATCTATGCAGTTTTGGATGTTGGGCTTTCCCTCTGCTCACATCACTAGGACATTGGGGGCATCCACATAAATGATCATGATACATCCATGTTATACCATGCTATGGTCACTTTACATTATCATGTCTAAGCTCATATATATAATTACACAAGCCTTTATCCATGCTTATATCTTTCACAGTGTACTTGATATGTTATGTACTTAACATTTTTTGCTAACACGTATATCCAAGGACTAGTATGATATTTTTATATTGGTTGCTTATGCTTTCATTTAAGCACTTCATTAAGTGTCTTGCCTTGTTATTATCTTAATTGTTTGAGCATTTAAATATGCTCCCTTATTTTTGGCCCTCGTGTCTTTGTTTGCCACTTTGATATTTGAATATGCCATTGCTTGCTGTATGTTGACATTTGAATATGCCATTTATTTCTTTATGGACATTTGACTAATTCATGTCCCTTAGATTATGTGACATTTGAATATGCCCCTTGTTTGTGATCTCTTTGGACCATTATTTCTTGAGTTATTTTTTTAGTTATCTTATGTGTGTGCTTGATTACTTGTTGAGTTTGTACTATTAATATTTAGACATTTCCATGATCTACATCATACATATTATAACTTGGCATGATCACATTATTCATGCTTCAATGGCATATCTACCTAGACAGGTTCCTTCTATATGCTACATGATACATTCATAGTTTACATGGCTATCTTATCTTTTTGAGATGAGGTAAGTTCCATTTGTTACTTCCCCTCACCTCAAAAGGGGGGACATATTGGTGGTGTCATGCCATATATTCATGACTTCCAAATTGATTCACATATTTATATTGTAGTGGGGGCATGTTTTATAAACATGTTCTCCACATTTGCCATAATTTCATATTTAATGATGGCATGTTTTGGAAACATGTTCTCCACAGTTATTTAGTATTCAACATACCTAGGTTACAGTGGGGGCATATATAAATTTTTATATTTCTCCATATACAATGGGGGCATGTTTTGGAAACATGTTCTTCGCAATTACATAGTTTCAAATTGACCAAATTGCATAGTTATATGATTCAGATACACAGTTGTGGCATAATTCTATACATTGGTACCATTGTTATACATTATTTCATCATGAGACATATCTAAGGTGTATGTGTGTTTAATATTACAAAATCAAATTAATTTTAGATTTTAAACACTTTTAGATACTATCATCACCCACTAGGTTGGACTTTTATGGACTATACTCTAATAATTAGTTTACTTTTTGGTATGGTTGAGGTGATTAAATCACTTAATCTTACCAAGTTTATAGGTTATACTTTATTACATCATCCATCACTAGTTTTATAGTGTGAGTTGACTTGGTTCACTCACACTCACCAAGTTACAAGCATGATTGGGTTACACGATTGAGCTAACCTCAACTATCAGGTGGCAAATAGTCTTTTTTTAAGGTTGGGGGCATGTGTCCTCCAATATCTCTATCTATCTCTTTAGATATATTTAATTTATAGATTTATATTCATCCTAATCTTAGTTTTAGTGATTCAAAAATATATATATCTTTCAAATCAAATTGCCAAAAGGCAATACAGTTGCATCAATACATAGGTGTACTCCTAAATCTTACTCTCTTTCAATTTCAATCATTTAATTGATTTCAATTTTAGTTTTATGAACTAATTATATACTATAAAATGCTCTTGATTTCATTTCAGTCACTAGAAAGGCACTTAAGTTGGAATCATGCAAAGATAAAGTGTGTTATACACACCCAGGTATGCATTCCTTGAATTTTAAACTAGCAATTTCATTACTAGATTAAAGGGGGAAATGTAGTCACTATTTATGAATTATATAGTACCTCGATATTATATACTTAGAAAATGTATATCATAGATGTACATTTAGCTTCTATAACTTTACCATTACCAAAAGGCTCATATGCACTATCTCTTTGTGCCTAATTACTTATCTCTTAGTCCGACCAATGTTATTTTGATGACCCAGGCCTCCCATCATGCCTATAATGATATAAACCTATTTATCTTCCATCTTTGTAAGTTTTGGACCTGCACCTATTTTCCAACTACCCAGCCACTTACGTTCCAATCAGATGCCTACATCAATGCAAGTGTCTTATTCCAATACAAGTGTCTAGTGTCCTAAAGGCATTTAATTTACAAATAAAACATGTTCTTATGGTCAGCCTAAGTGCTTTAATGTGAGATATCCTCCAAAGGGATTGGTATAAATATAATATCAACCCTCAATCATTCCTCACCTAGAAAAGACCTAGAAACATGTGTAAACTCACAAGGTAACTTACCAAAAACATTCAATCAAGAACTCAAGTAATTAAAGCTTCCTTATTTTCTCTTATTTCCATATGTCATAGGGAAAACACATATATAGGTCTGAAGTATTGAAGGAGCAGCCCAAGAGCCATATTTTTTAAGTTACAAACTAGTTCACTATTGTACTTGCTTATCACACATTATATGATTCACACACAATCCAACACATAGGGGAGAAATACATAAGTCTTAGGCCCTCTTCTAAGTATTGGCTATATAGGTAGTGCTCATTGATATAGGGTTATTTAGGGTAGATTGGCATTGTGTGCCCACTAACCCATTTTTCCCATAACCAATATGAATATTAAGAAATAGGGTTTTACTATTTGATAAGGAATGACAGTCTATGACACAGATCTGAATGCACCAAAGCAAAGATGACACCGAACCTAGAAGCATCTAGGTGGTCAGATCTAGTTTCATCATGCATTCTATAGTAGACACCTACATCCAAGTCAGATAGTAGCATTGATGTAACCATCCTAGGTTGATACAAGTGTCTGAGGCTATAGAGGCATAATTTCCCAAATCAAACGAGTATTCTAGAATCTAAATCCAGACTACTTTCTATCTGTTCTAGATCTAGATTTGTATGAGCATTAGAACTAGATAAGTATCTTATTTTTGTTATCATTGTAACATATAGCATAGTTGTAATTCATATATTTTGCATATCAGCATAATAAATTTATTATATGTTCTATCTAAGTTTCACAAATAGTTGATTTACTTTAGAGATAGTCTACTATCCATGTTCCCTAGGCTATCTCTAGCCCTTTAACACTAGATTCCTTGTATTTAGATTTTAAGGTTAAATAGTCACCAAGGACCAAGATAGGTAAATAACTTTACCTAGTTTGAGCACACTAGTATATTTACTTAGAGGGAATCGTAAAAGGGGATCCTATAATGGATAAGCTTATGGACTAGGCTATAGGCTAGAGTTTCTAAGTTTGTAAGAAAATGTGTGGGAATGAAGTGAACAATGCTTGTAAGAACTAAGGCAAAACTCTTATGTTATGTTGATTTTGAGAGAGATTTATAAATGAGGATAGGGTGATATGAAAACATGGAATGAGATGATATGTTGCATTTCAAATATTTTGTCATGCGAACTCATAGCTAAATAATTACCAAATGAAATGACTAAAATGACATAATAACACATAAATAATGGAATTTTTATTAACACAGTGAGGGTAATGTGAAATGTAAGATTTATACGAAGAAATATTTTAGGTGTAAAGAGTTCATAAATGCATTAAACTCCTTACCCTCTAAGGTGCATAACTAAAAATCTCCATTATTAAAATCTTTCATCACCAAATACGGGCCTAACCAATTAGGCCTAAATTTATGACCTTCTCATTTCTTATTATTTATTTTACTACAAAGCCTCGAGACAAGGTATCCTATTGGAATGAGGCATTCATGAACACTTTTATTGTATTTACAGCACATACAATATACATAGGCTATGTGGTTTTAGTTAGCCACAAGCAAATGCTCATTTAAATTTTCCAGTGCAGTCAAATATGCATTCCTATATTATTTATGATCGAGAAAACCCTAAAAAAAATGCAAAGGCTATGGATTTATACCTCGAGGAGAAGAGTTGATTTAACTATGAAGACAACGGAATATGGGGTTGCCCCCATGGGCATGAGAATAATCATCCTATAGGCCTATAACACAAGATAGAAGTGAAGGTACCAACCTCTTTTGTTGTCTTTGATGGTTTTGACCAAGATTGACTTCAATATTTTATTTGTGGCCTCGACTTGACCATTGGTCTATAGGTAATATAAATAGGTCATATGATGGGATATAGAAAATTTCTTGCATATCTCATGCACCATATGGTTTTCAAGGGGGGAATCCATTATTTATGATAATGACTTATGGAATCCCAAACCTATAAATGATTTGGTTTAAGATGAGTTTACCATTTATAGATCTAGTGATAATTGTTAGAGGCATTGCTTCCACCCACTTGGCTAAGTATTCAGTGGCCATAATAATAAAGTGATGGTTTTTAGAAGAATCCGGAGAAATCTTGCCAACTAAATCTAGCCCCCATTTAAATAAGATCCATGCGGTGATAATGGGATGATGTGACCTGGTAGGAATGTGAATCTCTTGGGAAAAGTGTTGACACTTCCTGCATTTCCTTATATATTTTAAAACATTGTGTTCAATAGTAGGCTATAAATATTCCATCTTATGTATTTTGTGAGCAATTGCATAGCCACCAAAGTTTCTATTAGAAATGTCACTATGACAATAAAAAAGGACTTTTTTGAATCCTCTTAATCAACACATTCAATGATCATGTCAAAATATTTTCAATTAAAAACCTCATCAAGAATTACATACTTATTTTCAATTATATGAAGGCATCACCTCTATTTTGAGTTGGCACCTTCAAGATAGCTACAATCGACTGATAAGTTTATAATGTTGGTGTACCATGGGGAAATAATAGTCGTGGGTTTCTCTGTGTAACATATTACTTCATCTACAAAGTTGGTATCAATGAGATCAAAAACTTCTAAAAGGGATTATGCTAACCAATCAATGATTACTTGTACCTTATTATAATTTTAGTTGACTTACATTAGCACAAATTCTCTCAAAAGTGTAATGAAACAACCAGCCTTATGCAAGAGGGTTGGTTGAGTCAAGAATGTTCATAAGGCTTATAACCTCACTATGACCCTCATTTATTAATTAAACATATAATTCCCAATCATTTAGTTTCAAATACAATAACTAATCACTCTTTTTTTCTTGTATGTAATGAGTCTCATAATCAAAGAGAGTGTGGTTAATAAATAGATGGATCATTCCTTGCCATCAACCTCCTCTTGAGCCAACATGTAGGTAAGGGAAATTTCCCTAGTGTAAAGTATGAGTGGTATACCACACTTTCATGCCATGAGAGTAGGTGGATTCACAAGGAAGCATTTTATCACTTCAAATGTGTCTTAAAAATCCCAGGTCCAAGTTAGACCACACTAATTTTTGAGTAAATGGTTAATAATATGAACTGCATATATGATTTTGGGTATGAATCTATGAATTTCCCCCAACTTCTCTAGGAATGACCTAATTCTTGGCTCATCAATATGGGGTCATGTCTAATATATCACAAATATTAGTATGGTCAATGTCAATTCCTTGCTTTGATATGATGAAACCTAGGAGTTTTCCACCTATAAATCTGAACACACATTTTTTTAGGATTGAGTGTCACATTGTAATCAATCAAGCATGTGATGATGGTACATAGGACATTAAGGTGATCAACTCTCATCTTTGCCTTTTGAAGAAAATTAAATAAACCTTCACTATATTTTGAATGAGGTCTTACAAGATATGGGTCATAGCCCTTCGATATGTTTTTAAGGTCAAAAGGCATAACTACATAAAAACAAGTTCCACATTTTTTAGTAAAAGAGATATTGTTTTGGTCTTCATTGAAAATCAAAATTTTAAAATCCATCCATGAGGGATAATAACTTGTAACCTTATGTAACATCCTTGATTATGTCAATGGAGGGTAAAGGGTATTTGTCCTTTGGGCATGCCTTGCTGATATCACATAAGTCCAAGCATATCATGTTCTTCCCATTCTTCTTGAGAATGGGGATGATATTAGACATACACTTGGAGTAGTCCATGGATTTTATGAACCCTACTTTTAACAACTTGATGACCTCTTATTTAATTATCAACGTAACCGTGGGTTTGATTATCTTGAGCTTTTGTTTCATAATTTTTGCATCAAGCATGATGACTTAATTATACACAATTACTTCAAGTTGGATCCCTATCATGTTTGCACAAAAAGAAAAGGTCTTAGAAAACTCAGTGAGAAATTTATTATGGTCCTCCATTTCTTAGGGATAGAGTGAAGACCCAATCTTGAAGATCTAAGGGTGATATTTTATCCATATGTTAATGTTTGTGGTATTTTTAATTAGGGAAGCACTCATTTCCTCAAATTATTCTAGGTCAGGAGGAAGATCAGTATCTTAGTCATCTACCTCAAAAATGTCATGTTCCTCATCAAAATAATGATAATCCTTGATCCTATAATATGAATTGTAATATTCCAATCCAAGGGTCGATGAGGGGTAACATATGAGGCAAAGCCCCTTTTATGATGTGATGATGGGAGGTGATCATAAGATCATAGGAACTCTAATATTGCCTTATCATTCTCTGCAAATTCAAGAATGATAGGACCACAATACTATTTGATGTGAACAAGGGGTTGATCATTTGATATCACTTGAAAAAGGGTCTCAGATATTATAAATACTAAGAAAATTAGGATCTTGTATCGTTAGATGAGGGTAAAAGTGAGAGGAGGAAGCTTTGGAATCAACAAGTTGGTTACTTTCTATAGGAACATCCTCAATGGAAATCTAATTAAATTCCTTTGAAATCTCATGTATGTCATTTGTTTAGATTTGAAAATGTTTATCTTTAGTCTGGTAGGCCTCTAAAACCTAGTTGGTCACCGATTATGAGTCACCTTGAATTCTTAAATTCTAAAAACCTAGCCTCTTGGAAATGAACATCCCTAACAATATGGATTCATATTTTTCCCCATTGTTCATTCATTAAAAATCAAGTTTGAAACCAAATGGTATAATCCTTGCTCAAGGGGAATTAAGATGACTCTACCCCTGCATCAAAATGACATTTTGCCCCATCATAGTGGAAGATCCATTGATCAATCATAGAGTAAAGATAATCATCGTGATCAGGAAGCTTCTCTTCATTTTCTAAAATATCAACCACATAAATGTCAGGTATGTTAGCTAACACTTTTAGGGTTTCTAAGTTTTGAGGATTTTGAAAGGTTATAGGTTCTTACTCAGGTCATGGGTCAAAAAGGAGGGTGATGAGGTTATCCTTTTCCAAAATGCTAATGATATTAGTCATAGACATAGTCAAGATGTTAGGCATTGTCACAATATTTTCCATGCTCATTTTATCCATTGTTTTAACCCCATTTTCCTTAATTTTTCACTTAATGAGGCTTCATGGATGTTAGAACTTGATTTCAAGACACATGTCATGGTTTATATGGGATCATTATCTTTGACTAAAGGAGTGGTATTCACTACACCATTTTTAGGAAACATATAATCAATATGAAGTCTTGGTATTTTCTTATGGTTTGATTGTTGAATGTCAAATGGATTTGGGTCACCATGAGTAACAAAGACATTTCCTAGGTGTAAAACCCTAATTTCTTGAAACATAATAGAAGGGATTGCCTTAATCCTATGGATCCAAGGCCTTCATAGGATCATGATATAATTTTTATCCTTGTTGATTATGTAAAATTTAGTTAATATGGTATTGGGGCCAAAATAATAGGTAATATGATGGTCACAATTGAGGTAAACTTGAGACTATTTTAGCCTCGTAGGTTATTTTTAGTTCTAGAGAATATGGTTTATCCAAAATTAAGCTTCTGGATAAATTAGAAGGGGACTATATTGATAGCTACCCCATAATTGATCATTATTATCTTAACATAGTCATTTTAGGTCCAAACTTGTAATTACAATGCTAGATCCCCTTTTTATCCATTTCTATGTGTAGAGGAAGGCTCCTAAGATTGAAAAAGTAGCTAGTGTCTCTCAAGTTTTACCTAGACGAGTACATATCTAAGTCTATATGATTTATTTAGGCTTTAAGTGGAGGAGTGATGATAGATAAATTCCCCAATTCTAAGTCATCAATCAATGTCAAATGATGGGTAGGAGAGTTTTTAGTCGGTAGATAAATGAGATATGGTAAAATGTCTTCATAAGGTCGTTAACTAGATCATAATTTATCATGAGGTTAGAATTGGTTTAGATGTCAATCTCTAGAATATTAATAGCAAAGTGAGTTGTTGATTAGTACTCCCATATCTAAGTGATGATTTTTTCATCCTCATTTATTTCTAACTCCATAATTGTTATCAGTTTAGTCTTCCATTAAGATCCTAGTTGGGGTGCAAGATCATGATTACTTGTTGAGGAAGTGAAAGCTTAGACATCATGGGTTCCAATCAATAAAGGTTGGTTAATTGGGTCATCTTGTCATTGGTTTTTTTCATTTCACTATTTTTGGTTAGGAAATGGGATTTGGTATATGCACACATTGGCATTTGGAGTACCACAAGACTTGATAAAGAGGGTTGGGGATTTGCATTCGCATTTCCCAAGAACATATCCATAAATTATTGATGTTGGTCTTCGGGGAGTCATGGAATAAACTTATTATACTCCTTAAAAGGTTGGGTATCATAATAAAAAACTCTCTTTAAAATTAAATATTGATTGGAATCATAAACCCTAGGCCTTTGGTTTTTTTATTTATTGACCATATATTTATTGGTTGTTGTTCTGATAAAAGTGATGTTTATGAAATTAAGGGTTTTGGTCAACATATTGAAATTGGTTCTAAAATTAATTATCCCAAGGTATATGATGGTTAAAATCCACTATGGAATCTAAAAGTGTAGGGTTTTATTTCCTCATACCCCCATTTTTATTATTAACATTATTTTGTTCATGGTTTGATTTTGATTGTTATTTATCATATTCATCTTTTTCGCTTGATCTGTCACACCATCTATAGTGGAATTTCAGTTTTGATTAAAAAATTGAGGGATATAATTATTGGGGTTGTTTTGATTTGCATTTTTATAACCCTATTTATTTTGGTTAGGGGTAATGATTCACCCATCAAATCCTTAAGTCCTATAACCATGATCGATGGCTACTTGATCCATTCTAAAAGTACTTTCAAGTGTTTCGTCATAAGACCTATAATGGAAATTTTGAACATCTTCCCTTGTTTCCTTCTATAAAGAGTGTAATGAGAGGTCACATGACTCTCTCTGCTCCATATATCGGGCACTAGTGGAGTATAATACTTATCGCCATCTCATAATAAAATGGGCAACAAATTTATTGGATTCTTGATTTATGTGCAAGAACTCTAATATGCCACTTTTGAGTACTTTTTTCACGTCAAAAATCTTGAAAAATTGAATCATGAGCTATCAAAAGGAAAGGATGAAAGCCTTAGTGATGCAAATCATCAAACAACTTTCACTTCTCCTTACACTTTTCTAGCAAACTTAACAATCCTTATTGACCAACACTAGCCCTATCTTGTATAAATGGACCAAAACTCAAATTCATGCTTATAAAAAGTTATAAAACATTCAAATACATTATTTCAAACCATCCCAATCTTCTTATATTACTCATCACCCTGCATGTCACTCAATATTGTATCTCTTGTTTTCTAGGCCTACTAGCCCTATTTCTGAGTAAGTGTCCTTGTTGGGAGTAGTTGACAGCCTTTATCAATAAAACTAAGTACATTTTAAAGGACCCTTTATGGCCTTTCTGACTGTCTACAAACTCTCACCTTCTGACTCTTCTTCAACCCCACTTTTCTAGTCCTTTTCTAAACTCTATTTAGGCCTATTAGGCCTTTCAAAACCCTGTTTACAAACAACGTCTCCAAACAGTATGGAACCATACTCAATCACAAAAAAAGAATTCAAAATCCATTAAAATATCCTCATAAATAACAAACTACAAATTTTTGCAAACTTGCACCAATGGAATCTTCTTAAATCATCTAAACCCTAGTTCTAGGGTTTATAGGCTCTGTAAGAGCCCAAGAGCACATAAAAGGCTCAAAATCACTTTGTAAAGGGTTTTAAAAGTTAATATAAGCCTTTTATGGTCTATAAAATGTCTCTACACCTATCCAATTCAATCTCACACCTCACTTACTCCTATGTTCAACATTTCAAACAAGATCCTTGACAATCTATGCACATAGTTACATAACACAGGGTCTGCAAGTATTCTATTAAGGGTTTTGATTTCCATAGGGATTCCAAATAAAATTTTAAGGTCTATATATGTGTGTGAAAAATTTATACACATTAATTTATTTTTTATATTCTTTAATCATAATCAAAACATGGAATCTCACCAATTTTTGTACATAGTCTACCTGTGAATATACTAAACAGGGTTATGAAAGTATTATGCTTACTTGATGGTTGTTGAAATTTAATTTAAGGTTTAGTTATTTCTTGATGAGTTTTATGTTTTCCTTACTCTATGATAACTTCATTCATGTTTTAACCCTTAATACAAATCATACATAAAAATTTGACAATATTTTAAAAGCAGAACACACACACACACAGTCTGCATTCTTGCATCTTGAAATATTGAAAGCAACCTAGATGTTCATATGACTTAACACACCATATAAGTGAATTATAATCTTTAATAATTACATTTTTATGTATTAAAAAATATTTCCAATGATCAAACACAAAAAAATTGTATCGAAACTACAGTCACCAGGTTTTATTCCCTATACAATAAGATTCTTGTTCTTCAAGGTCATAAGGACCATTCACACCTCATTTGTATCCATGAAATAATAAAATACAAATCATTAAATAAATCACTTAAAATTTCATATATTTATTTAATTATATGTATATATTCATCAATTTTTCTATCTTCAGGGCAGAATATAGAGGTTCCACATAGTTTAGTTCTCCTCCATACCTCTATATTTTCAAAACCTTACAAGACTAATTTTTAACTCCTATTTACTAAATTCCTACCATGAACCAATCACACTTAGACTATTAAAAAAATACATATAACCACTTCTTGGTTTAAACAAACTCCATTTTTTACTCACCCACGTAGGGTGATGTACTTAACACTTTCCACTCACTCCTTAAATTGTCTTGGATAAACTCCTCATACTACCACACTTATATTATTACCCCTAGGTCTTTTAAGAATCCCTCATACAACCTGATCCCTTACATTCCCTTTTATACCTCAAAAACACTATGAAACTCTTATTATAATTTTGAAAAGTCAAATTACACAAAAGGGTAGGAAAACTTGTTTTGGACTCCAATTCAAATTTGACTTACCACAATGACTCCTTATCAACTTGACACAACACTTGGGATACTTGACCTTCATTATGTATCAAAAGTGGGATAGTTTGAGGATTCCCATACATCATACTCCTAAGGGGAGAAAATAAATTAACACCCATATTCTTCTTCATTCAAATTTTCATACAAATGTGTATGTTCTTTGCTTCCACACCTATGCCTCTGCTTTCTCATCCATGTTATCCTTTATTCTTTCTTATGTTTATTATAATATCGATGCTTGTACCTGTATTTATTCTTTTTTTTTCTTTCAAAATCCTCTTTAATCTTTATAGCATTCGATAACAATAGCCATTTCTTATCCATTTTACCTTCAATCAACTTTGTTTATGATTCTTTATCAACATACCTGTTTCATATTATACTCTTTTCTTTATTTGGTGACCATTCCAAGGTCTCATGCTTGCCCATATTATTATTGGTATCATCCTCTATTTTGTTTTCATCCACTTCAACTGCTCTTTTTTTACTATTAAATCAATCAACTCATCACTTTGCATCTCCTCTTCATGGACTGGAAAATCAATCACTTTCTCCTTAACATGTTCATCATTTTCCTCAAGCACTTCATGTGCTTCTTGAATCTTCACTACTCCATTGTACTCCTAAAATAAAAATATTGTGTCTTTATATAAAATATCATCTTTATCTTTAAAATCCTCATAAAAAATTGCATTCAATTCATTTCTTATTATTCCTTTGCCTTCTTGATTCAGTTTTGTTGCCTTTATGTGGCATGTTGTGTCTTCTTTATCACCTACTATTTGATTCTCATCTCTCCACTCTTATTCATAAATTATTTCACCATCTTCAAGGTAGTAAATCACCTCATCCTTATTTGAATCTTCACTCTTTCATTCATTTGCTTCTTCTTCCTTGTGGATTGTTTTCTAATCAATTTCTTCATCCCAATCATGCTCTTCATTTTCTACTTCTTGACCTACCTTAAACCATGATAAATCAATATTAGACTAAAATTTTTGAGGCCCACTTGCCTCCCTATATTACAACAACTTCAACTATTTGACCATCTCCTTCCATTATTTTTGTAGACATTCCATTGCTTGTTGATTTTCTCACTCTTGCATTCTTTCTCTAAAGCAACACTTAACCTTTTTCCCGATCTTGATTCCAAATTTCAGATTATACACACTCCACATCTACACTAACTCACTCTCCATCCTTGATAATGCATCCTTCATTTATTTTATCTCTATCTCCATCATTCTCTCACTGTGGTACTTATATTTTGCCCTGTTTCTCATTTTCCTTTCTACCTCTCCTTTCATTTTCATCTTTAGTACCCCACTTGGGTACATACACTTCCTATTTGTTTTGGCCTCACTTGGACCAATTTATATTAGTTCACACTTGGAACCCCTCTCACTCTCTATCTCAGACCTCACTAGGGCCTGTCCATACTCTTGTCCTTCACACTAGGACTGTCTTCTCTTTCCCAAGTTCTGTTTATGAGCTTCTCTTTTTTGAGATTGTTAATAGCTCTCTTGATTCAGGGCTTTCCACCACATTATGTATTTATTTTCTTTCCTCACCTATCACATACTGTCATCAATGCATCCAAACTAATAAATCAACCACAAAGTAACTCATACATTTTTTTATCTGCCTTCTTACTCTTTCTTTCAACAAGAATCCTTATAATCTGCCTTCTCGCTTGCTTACCTATATATTCTTGATCAACATGAAACATGCACTATTAACAATGTAATTACCAAGTTCATACCTATATATACCTATTCCTAGAGCATATAGATGGCTTTGATACCAAAAAAATGATGCAAACATCAAACAACATTCACTGCTCCTTATACTTTTCTAGTAAACTTACAAATCCTTCTTGACCAACACTAGGCTTATATTGTACAAATGGACCAAAACTCAAATTTATTATTATCAAAGGTTCTAAAACATTCAAACACATTATTTTAAACCATCTCAATCTTCTTCTATTACTCAACATCCTACATGTCACTCAATACTCTATCTCTTGTTTTCTAGTCCTACTAACCCTATTTTTGACTATCTTTGTTAAGAGAAACTGATAACCTTTATTAAGAAACCAAATACATTTTCAAGAACCCTTTATTTCCTTCTTACTATATACAAACTCTCACCCTCTGTCGCTTCTTCAACCCTACTTTTCTAGTCCTTTTCTAAACTCTATTTAGGCCTATTAGGCCTTTCAAAACCCTATTTGCAAACATCTCAAAATGGTATGAAAATGTACTCAATCACAAGAAAAAACTTTAAAATTCCTTGAAATACCCTCAAAACTAAAAAAATACAAATTGTTGTGAACTTTCACCAATGGAATCTTGTTAAAGCATCTAAACCCTAGTTCCAGGGTTTACAAGCTTTATGACAGCCTAAGAGCACACAAAAGGCTCAAAATCACTTTGTAAAGGGTTTTAAAACTTATTACATGAATTTTAGGGTTTGTAAAACCTCTCCACACCTAGCGAAGTCAATCTCACACCTCATTTACTCCTTTGTTCAACATTTCAAACAAGATTTTTGATAATCTATGCACACAATTACATAACATAAGGTCTACAAGTATTCTATTAAGGGTTTTGATTTCCACAGGGATTCCAAAGAAAATTTAAAGGTATGTTTATGTGTGTGAAACCTTTCTACACCTTAAGTTCTTTGGTCTATTCTTCAATCACAATCAAAACATGGAATCTCACCAATTTCTGTAAACAGTCTACATGTGAATGTACTAAATAGGGTTATGAAAATATTATGCTTACCTAATGTCTATTAAAATTTATTCTAAGGTTTAGTTCTTTATTAATGAATTATACATTGTCCTTACTCTATGACAAATTCATTCTTTCTTGAACACTTAATATAAATCATACATGGAAACTTGACAATATTTTAGAAGTAGAACACACATACAGTCTGCATTCTTGCATCTTGAACTATTGAAAGTAACCTAGATGTTCATATGACTTAATACACCATATAAGTGAATTAAAATCTTTACTACTCACATTGTTACATATTAAAAAATATTTCCAATGATCAAACACAAAAAATTTATATCAAAATTGTAGTCACCAGGTTTTATTCCCTATACAATAGGATTCTTGTTCTTCAAGGTCTTAAGGACCATTCACACCTCATTTGCATCCATGAAACAATAAAATATAGAGCATTAAAGTAATTAATTCAAATTTTATAGGTTTATTTTATTTTATGTATATATTCATCAATTGTTCAATCTTCAAGATAAAATACAGAGGTTCTACATAGTTTAGTTCTCCTCTATACCTCTATATTTTCAAAACCTTACAAGACTAATTTTTAACTCCTACTTACTAACTTCCTACCATGAACCACCCACACTTAGACTCTAAAAACAATACATATAACCACTTCTTGGTTTAAACAAACTCCTTTTACTCACCCACAGAGGGTGATGGACATAACACTTGTCACCTCACTCCTTAAACTATCTTAACATAAACTCCTCATACTACCACACCTATATTATCATCCCTAGGTCCTTTAAGACTCCCTCATACAACTTGATCCCTTACATTCCCTTTTATAACTCAAACACACTATTAAAGTCTTATTATAATTTTGAAAATTCAAACTACATAAAAGGCTAGGAAAACTTGTTTTGGATTCTAATTCAAATTTGACTTACCATAATGACTCCTTATAAACTTGACACAACCCTTGGGACACTTGACCATCCTTATGTATCAAAAGTGGGATAGTTTGAGGATGCCCTTGCATCACTTAGTGAGGTGGTAATATAAATTGAGTGAAATTCCATCAAAATTATTTGGAAATATCATAGTGAATAGCCCATTCCAAGGTAGAATCTCTCTATAGTTACTATTGTTGATGCTTTCACATGTGCACTGGGGTATCCCTCTCCCTTATATTTGTGGAGTTCAAGTAAGGGATGTGGTAAGATTACTACTCATATTTTATGATCAAGGTGTTATATTAATAATTTTTCATAGGTATCCATGATGCTAAAATCCACCAAAAGTGGGTTAGGATGAGCATAAGGGATAGGGGTTGGGTAAACAATGGATAAAAAACCACTTAAAATAAGACACATGGGATGAGAAGATGAAGAATAATATGTCAAGAAATAGTTTTTTGACTTAGTAGACTTGGATAATATATGATATTAGGGTGGTAAAGAGTTAGAATAAGGAACACTAATTGGCATTTGTAATGGTGGAACATACATGGGTGGCACATTGTCTAACATGTGTCTAGGAGGAATAACGAGTGGCAGTGTGTTGGTCACCATGCTATTTAGAGAAGGGTACAAGAAAAAACCTCCAATAGGAATTTGAGCTCTGAGATTGATAATAAGGAATTAAATTTGATGTTATGGGATTGGGAACTCCATGAGTAAGGATATCCCAAGGGTTTTGGTTTAGTATGAAACTAGTGGAAGATGGGTTAAGTTGGTATTTTAGTGGTTGATAGGATGTCATTTGGATGAAATAGAGGAATAATGACCTTAATTGTTGATTTTATGAATCATTCCTTGGTTTATAGAAGATTTATTACTCTTTCGGTCTTGAATGTGTCCCATCAAGGTGCATATGAGCTCACTTAGTGAAGCATTAGTGTTATGCTTGGGAGCCTCTCTTGCGAGAGATTCAAGATGAAAGGATTTGTAGCCCGTAATGAATTGGTTCATGTTAGATGGGTCAGGAGGATTCATCGTGGGTTGATTAAGGGTTATAAATGTGTTTTGTTTAGTGTTAGAGGGAGGTGAGGGCAATCATAGTCTACTAAGCCCACCCTCTATAAGGTGGATTATTTTGGTATATTGATCAAACTTTGTCATACTTTCAGTATCTAAGATTTTCAAACTAATATGGGATCTAATTGAAATCTGGGGGTAGATCCCACCTCTAGTAGTGAGGATACATTTTTTAGAGTAATGGTAGTTTTTAGCAATTTTAGAAGGATCCCATAGTTCTTAGACTACTACCCTAAACTTCATTTGTAAGATAGAAGAAAAAGAGTTCTGAAATTGATTATTTATGTTTTAGGTGGAGTTATTGTTCTAAATAAAGGAGGCTTCACTAGGAGGTTGAAGACTCCTTTAGATTTCAAGGTCAAATTTCCCCTTAAGCTCTTGTCCAGACATATTTGGGGGGTACATATATACCCATAAAATAAATGGAAGAGAGGATAAAGGTGGATTATAGAAAATAAAAGAGGACTACACAAAAGGAGAATCCTTTCACATTGGGTTCACAAATTTGTATACATGCATAAAATAACATGATAATCTTAAAGTACTCAAATTCTCTATGTTTAGCAGAGACATCCGATGAAAGGATAATGGGATGAGTGGTCTAGTGGTTTAGTTGATTGGGTTGATTTTATTGTGTAATTTGAATGGGAATGGATGGAATGGTTAGTTGGTTATGTTAAGCTATAGGAGCAAGGTTTTTATTGATAGGTGGAAAATGATTCTAGTGGAGATACCAAAAGAGTTCACCTACATCATATTTCTCATTTGGGTGAATTAGGAAGTGATGAAGTTCTAATAATTCTAAGAGTGGATAAAGATAAGTAATGGAGTTCATGATCTAAACTAGGTTTGGGAAATTAGGAAAAGTTGGGTTGAAGGAACCTTGAGATTTGGTCAGCTCTATTGGATTGGTTATGGCTATTCAATATCATCAAAAAAATGAATGAGATATGACAAGGTTAGTCCTGAGGATAAAAGAGGAAAAGGCTAAGATTTTCTTATTGTTGGCTTGGTTAGTTATAATGTAGATGGGTTTCACTACTTGGGATTTTGTTGCAAAGTGTTTATCATCAAGATAATTAATTTAGTTGATGATGAGGTTTGGAAGAGGAGTGGAATGAAAAATTAAATTATAATTTATGGTTTTATGTCAACTAAATGTTGTTCATTGGTACCGGAACAAACATTGGGAAATGTTTCTACTTTGCAAAGATTGACTTGTTATGGGAACATCGTCCAAGAGTGAGGTAACATTATTTGGAAGTTGAAGCTTGTTTACTTATTTTTACTTTACTTGATTTGTGGGATATGTAATCTTTGTTTGAAATTTGAATGTTGTGTTTTAGGAAGGTTTATACTTGTTCTCGTTTTGACAAGGTTTTGATTAGACTTGTTTTCAACTTAAAAAAAGGCTTTACAAATTGAAATAAAACTACACTGCTACTGAAGTCAAAGTGATTAGAAACAAAGGAAATGAAAGATATTTCTATTTTTGGTTCTTTTCTTTAGATTACAATGCAATGCTAATTAAACTTGAAATTTAAACTAACAATGAAACTGCTGACATTTAATTTTTTCCTAAATTTTTGAGATGTAGAATTTTGCCTATATACACTAAAATGAATGTTTGTGTTTTTATCTCTTAATATGAATGGAATAAAAAGATAATATGGAATTTAATTATTGACTATGAAAATATAAAATCAAATCTAAAATTCAGATTTTGTATATGCAATGCAAATCCTAAATATTCAAGATCTACTTTGTGTATGTAAGCTAGTATACAAGTTTTTTTGGATTTTATATTTTATTAATTTGTATATAAATAAACTAAGTTTTAGTATGAAACTTAATTTATGTGTTATATGGTTATAATATATGTACTGAAAAGACTTTATTTATCATGCATGGAAGCAAAACAGTTCTAGATGCCAAAAAAATCTTTTTGGTTTTCTAGTTTTTGTGTATGTGGGTTTGTCGGTGTTGTTTGTGTGTGATAAGGTGTGCTTATGAAAAATTAATGTTAAATGTGTAAATTTCGGTTAAATATAATTATACTATTCAACTATATATCTTAAATCTAATGTGAAAACTATTTATCTTTGAGATTTGTAATGTGTGAATGTAATTAAGATGATAAAACTACTTTCCCAATGCAAAAATAGAGAGAGAAGATAATTTATTTTTTTAAGTTTTTCAGAATAAATATTTTTGAAATGTAATTTAATCTAACAAAAAATAAATCTAATCTAAGGATCAAATGAATTAATAAAACAAATTTTGTAACTTGACCAATTGAGAGATCAAGTGAAGAAGAAGGAGTGGATATAAATGTAGAATCATCGGGTAGTTAGTTCCTTGTATGTTGCTTAAATGGTGACCATGAAACTATCCAACAAGTGAAAGACAAAAAAGACAAATATAAACAACAAATTAAAGGAAGAAATAACTGAATGATGGATGATTGCTCAATAAAATGATAAGATACTTGCTAAAAATTCTTGAGCATCTCTCTCTAACTTGTGTGAATGACCAAAAGAGTACTATGAAGCTTAGAATAAGTTCTTAAAAATAACATAAGGAATATTGTGGCTTTGTAATACTCTTAAACCCCAATATATAATGTATTTTTTAGATCTAAAATTCTTACAAAAATGAAATAATTGTAAGGAAGGAGAAGAAGTTGTGTGGAGGAGATAATTGAAACTTGAATGGGAGCTTGTTTGAGTTAATTTGGAAGTGGTTAAGAGTGACATAATCAAGATCAAAGGTGTAATATGGGATCAAGAAGGTGAAATCAATAAAAAAATATTAAAAAACACAATCAAAATCATGAAAAATGTGTGAAAACTCAAGTCTTAGGAATCAATTTTTAAAAAAAATCTATGGTGACAAAAGTGATGATCTATGTAGGTGGTAGTTTTGAAACTACCATGGTATTTATATGAACTATTGTGACTGTGACATAATTATGAAGGAGATAGTTTAAACCACCATGGTAAAAATGTTTTTACAATTACGGGGAAAATACTCAAACATTAAAAACCTGAAGTTTGCAAGGCCTAGAAAAGAGGTAAAAGAGCAAAGGAAAGGGAGAGGAGTAGGTATGAGCATGTTTTAGTGGAGATCATCACATCATCATCATATTTTCTGCAAAAAAATTCACTGTGCAAAATTTAGATGCATACACTGTCAAGTATACTTTGGCGGTATATTGTTTAAATAGTATAACTGTCTTTTTATATCTCAAGATGATAAATTAACAAAGATGCAGATACAACCAAAACATCAACTTTACAATTTTCTTCTCTTGTCATAGTTATAATATTAAAGGATTCAAATGTTTTGATACAATCTTAGGCCTGATTTCTATAGTGCTTTAGTTTGTAATTTTAACTTTGTATTGGTCTCATACATGTTTCACTATTAGTTTAACATATCCCCATGCTATGATATTTCAGATTCCTATTTATTTTCCTACCTATAATCCCAAAAATAGATCTTCATATTCAGTTGTGTTTTTAGTGAATTCAAATAAACGTTTGCATGAAAAGGGGAAAATATCATTATGAGGAGAGATTAGGATTATCCTAGCCCTTGATCTTGTGAATGCACTACTTCCATCAAATTACAAGGTCCATAAATCATTGACATTTCCTTCGATAAGCTTAGGCAACTCCAAACATTTTTTTCACATCATAGTGCATGTACCAAGGTTTGTTTCCTCAAATAAAATATTTTCCCTAGGATCCTTTGATTTCTCCAATAGATGTTTGGCTTTGGGCTCTGGCAGATGTTTCTCCTTAACTCCTTTAACTAGAATGGTAACATGAGTCTAGTCCATTTGAATTTTTCCACTGAGATATTTACAAGAAACTTTACTTAACAACATCCCATAATTTGGATTTTTTTTTTAGAGGGTCGCGATGGATGAAGGCGAATAAGAGGGCGTGACAGGGCAGGGTGCGACAGGGCAAAAAGCAAGGCACATCTACAGGGAAGCACTTGGACTACAGCAGGCATCCTAGGGAGCGCGCAGTAGTGGGAAGGCTCCACTTTTGCAAGGTTTAGGTTCTTTTGCTGCTCTTGAGCAACCAAGTATGCACATCCCCAAATTCAATGGCTATCTAGAAATATGCAAGGAGAGGCCTAAGCTGGTTATACCAATGGAAATGATTGCTGAAGACATTGAATACTATTCCAATCACTCCCTATACTGCAAGTTTCTAGGGCTTAGGATGTCACTGTTATTCTTGGAAGCATGGGCTCAGAGGATGTGGGCACTAGAAGGAGAAATAGATATTACATTGCTGGCAATAGCTATTTCGTGGTCACTTTTACCTGTATAACAAATTTTCAAAGAGTTTTTGCTGGAGGTCCTTACTTCCATAATCAAGTGGGACTGTTTATCAAGCCCTGGCATGCCGGTTTCATACCTTCAGAGGAACTACCAAACCATGTCCCAATGTGGGTGCGTCTACCCCACTTTCCAGTGGAATGCTACCGAGAAGACACTCTCCAATTGCTTGCATCCTTGCTAGGAAGGCCAGTCGGTTCCTTAATGTCACTCCTAGGGAAAAAGGTAATGACTCATGCCCGCATTTGTGTTGAAATTGATCTTAGCAAGCCATTACCAGATGCTGTTGAAATGAGTGTGGGCCCTTTTTCATGGGTACAACAGCTGAATTATGAAACCCTCCCTTTATGTTGTCATCTATGTCATGCTTATGGGCATTTATAGTGATGGTGTCCCACCTTGAAATCCACTGCACCTCAACCAGCTCAATCTACTCGTACTCCATCTAGTACTAACAAGGAAAGGGGTTCGATTCACGGTGAGGTGCCTGAAATTGATGGTTTTATGTCAGTTAAAGGCCGATATAGAAATAGAGGCCAAAAATGGTCCTTTAAGGAAAGACAATTAGATGACTCGCTCAATAGATTTGAAATATTGGATGACCTTAATCAATAGGAGGTGAATCTCGGGGTGATGATTTTGGACTAGGGGATTGAGAGACCAGCTCAGGAGACCAATGCTTCAGGGGCTTTAATTGAAACACAGGTTGTTTGAGATTGTCATATGGATATGGACCAACAACTAATAATTTCGAAAGGAATGACTTCCTCAGTTGCTCGCCTTAAAGAAGATCAAAATATGCCCCTTACCAAGAAAATTGGGGACTCAGGGGCAGCAAGAAGCATTATATCTTCTCCTCATCTCGAACTTCTGCAAAAATATCTTAAGAAAGGAGGAGGAGAGAAATCTGGCAAGCCTGGTAGAAAAAAGGACCTGGAAAAGCTCAAGTTAATGGGAGAGACTTTGGTGGAGTCGGGGTCAGTAAAGACTCAGGATGCACACTTTTTGAACCCTCTGAAATGATTATAATATCTTGGAATGTAAGGGGTTTGAACAATAGCCCCAGACAAAATGATATTCACAACCTGATTAAAAGTCATAGGCTAGATGTCCTTTTCTTGTAGGAGACTAAGCTTTCAGTTAAAGACATGTCCAGACAAGCGCCTAAGTTGTGGAGGCAAGGAGAATGTCAATGCATTGGCATTACCAGATACTCAGGAGGACTAGCTTATTTGTGGAACCCACAAAAGATTGGCCTCATAGGCTAGCTAACTTCTAAGTACTCCATGACTATGATTGCGTCTAGATTTGAGATAAGGGAAGTCATTCTCTTCTCCAATATCTATGCTCCCAATGATTGGTGGGGTAAAAACTCCTTATGGGGCCACATAAGTTTTGTCCATAGCCTGGCCCCCTTCCACCCTTGGATTATGGCAGGTGATTTTAATGCTATTCTTGATTTGATTGAAAAGAGTGGTGGCTCGTCAAGGCTGGACCCATCTGCTTTGCTAATGCACAACTACATTGAATATTTGAATTTAGTTGACGTCAGGCCCAATAATGGACAGTTTACTTGGAACAACCATAGGAGTGGGAAACATTGCATAGCTAAGAGACTTGACCATTTTTTGGTCTCAGCTTTTTGGGTTAGAGGTATGTGGTCTACGAGGTCTAGAATTTTAGACTGGAGAGGATCAGACCATTGGCCCATCAAGCTTAATAGTGTCTCATAGTATCACTCACGCTCTCCTTCCTTCAGATTTCAACTCATGTGGCTACGAGATCAATCTCTACATGAGTGTGTTGACAATTGGTGGTGTTGGGGTAGGCTTGCCCATGGTACGGTGATGTACATTTTTGCCAAAACACTGCAATATGTGAAGTACAAGCTCAAGTGGTGGAATAACCAAAGTTTTGGGAACATTTTCCATGCTAAGATTACTGCTCAAACCAAGCTTGATGGTATCACGAGAATAATAAGGGAAGAAGGACTGACTGAAGACTTACTGCAAGAAGAAACACAGGCTGTGAAAGACCTGGAGGAATGTGAGCTATGGGAGGAAATTTTTTGGAAGAAGAAAGCTCAGGTCGAATGGCTCTAGGAGGGGGACAGAAATACATCCTTTTTCTTCAATTCGTCCAAAGCCAGGAGACATGGCAATTCCATTTCGGCCCTGGTCAATGAAAGAGGTGAGCGGCTTAACTCCTTTCTGACAATTTTAGAGGAGGTAGTGCAGTACTTCTCTACTCTCTTTAGGGAAGATGCTAACGGGGAATCACTGAAAGAAGCTTAGGTTCTCTTCTGCATTCTGTCATTGGTGATGCATGAAATAAATGAAAATTTAATGAAACCAATCACACTTGGAGAGCTTGAGGAAACCATTGTTCAGATGAAAAAAGGGAAAGCAGCTAGACCTGACAGCTTCCCAACTAAATTCTACCAAGAATTTTGGGATATCATCAAACTTGATCTTTAGCTGTTGTCCAAGAATCTCATTGGAATAAGCAAATGCTTAAGGATACAAATTCGACCTATCTTGCTATCATACCCAAATGCGAAGGTGTTGATAGGCTAAGTCAATTTTGCCCTATATCCCTTTGTAATTTTGTTTATAAAATTATATCTAAAATCATTACAGATAGGTTAAAAATAGGGCTGAGTGTTGTGGTCTCAAAAGAGCAGAGTGGTTTTGTGGAAGGTAGGCAAATCCTGGATGGTATTGTTATTATTGTTGAGTCCATTCACTCCATGGCTAGCTCAAAAGATAAGGTGATGTTCATTAAATTGGACATGGCCAAAGCCTTTAATAGGGTCAAATGGTCATTCCTGTTAAATGTTCTTTGTGCTTTTGGCTTTGTAGATGAATGGACTCAATGGGTCATGAGCTGCATTTCCTCGGCTTCCTTCTCAGTGCTTATCAATGGATTACACACTAAGCTTTTTGGTGCTATAAGAGGGCTATGACAAGGTGATCCTCTATATCTGTACCTTTTTCTTCTCCTTGCTAAAGGTTTGGGGAGGTTGATCAGCAGGAACAGAGAGGAAGGACATATCCAAGGATGGCGATGGGGAGGGGAATTGCCAGCGTAATCACACCTACAATTTACGGATGACACTGCCCTTATGGGCATGGCCACAATGTCTGAAGCTGCTAATTTACATAGGGTGTTAGATGTTTATCTAATGGCCTCAAGACAAAAGGTCAGTGAAGATAAGTCATCCATCTTCTTCTTCAACACTCTGGGCCCTATTCAGTAGTGGATAGCGAGGACTCTGCATTTTTAGATTGGGACTCCCCCCTTGATTTACTTGGGTATCCCTATCTCAATTGGCCGTACATCCAAAGAATCTTGGCAGACTATTTTGGAAAAATTTCAAGTGAAAGTGAATCATTAGACACACAGGTGGTTATCCTTTGCAGGCCGGGTTTAACTTATCCAATCTGTGGTGCAGGCTTTACCTATTTATAGGTGTATGCTCCAAGTTGCCTTGATGGGATTCGTTAAGGAGTTTGATTCGGTTACCAGACAATTCTTATGAGCTGGTAGTTTGAACTCCACTAAATGGAGCCTTATTAGATGGGAGATTATCTGCAACCCCAAACAATATGGCGGGCTCGGTCTGAGGCAGACAGACTTAAATGGTATTGCTTTGGCAGCCAAACTTTATTGGCGATGGTGCACTGAACAAGACAAGGCTTGGGACAAAATTCTCTCACAGAAGTACTACTCTAGAACCACTCAGAGGGACATTCCTCGCTATCCACTTATTGGGAAAGGTTCGGCAATATGGGGTACTCTCAAAAAAGGGGTTGCTCTCATCAAGGACGGCTTATTCTGGATTTGTAAACAGGGATCCAAGGCTCTCTTTTGGTCTAACTCTTGGGATGGTTATCCTCCCATCATTTCTCAATTTCCAAATTTGTTGAACCTTTTTCAGAGATTCCTTGATGTTGGCTGGTCTCAGGTGAGTGACTTCAAATTTTACATTACACAAGGACAAGTGGAGGTAGCTTACTGGAAAGCTCCCAAAACTTGGCCTGTTAATGGGACGTAGGAAGAGAATGAGGAGCTATTGAGCATCCTTTCCAAGCGTCATTGTAATCCTCTTTAGGAGGAGGATGAGCTAGCTTAATCTCCCAATCCCAAGGGAGCTTACACAGTTTCATCTGGATATCAGGCTTTACTTCTTCAGAGATTGGGCAGGGGGGAAGTGCATTGGTGGAGACAAGTCTGGAATAATTTCACATGGCCTAAATGCAACTATTTTGCTTAGATGTTGGCTTGGAATAGGTGCTTGACTTGGGACAATCTTTAGAAGAGAGGTTTCCAAGGCCCTTCAGTATGTGTTATGTGCAAAGTGGCCGAGGAGGATTCAGCACATCTTTTTTTGTGATGCCCCTTTGCCTTGCAACTCTGGCATTATTGGTGGTATGTTTGGCAGTGCCCATGTTTTCATGCTCAATTTGTGGTCAATTTATGGAATGGAATGGGAGAACCCCCCTCAAGGACACCCTTCTTGCAGGACATATGGCTAGGCGGCCCCATTTTTTTGTTCTAGCAGATATGGCTTGAGAGAAATAGGCAAATTTTTTGAGGGGTGAGGGTCATGGTGCAACAAGTATGGTAGAAAGTGGTGGGGATGATCTAGGAAACCATCTAAGCAAAGAGCATGATCTGCCTTCCTTTGACCAAACAAGACGCTCAGGTGGTGGCACGACTTGGATTCTAGTAGTTAACTAGTAAGTCAGTGTGTGTCAGGAGGAGCAAGCAGGTCAAGGAGCAGATTCTCAGGATTGGTTAGTGGTAACGCCCCCTAGGGGGATTCTCAAGATCAATACGGATGGTTCCTCTAGAGGTAATATGGGACCCATAGGTACTGGAGGGATAGGAAGGGATTCTGAAGGTACGGTGATTTTTATTTTTGCAGTTCCTGAGGGGATACAAACCATTAACATGATGGAAGGCCAGGCCATTCTTTATGCCCTTGAGAAGGCCCAGGCATTAGGTTGGCATAGGATTATCTACAAATTAGACTCTCAAGTCTTGATTAACCCGCTCATTAAGAGGAAAGTGGTGGACGTCAATTGGCAACTATCTCTGATTGTGCAATAGATTTTGTGGATTTGCTCGCTTATGGATAGCGTTACTTTTGCTCACATTCAGCATGAATGGAATAGGGCAACGAATTTTTTGGCTAAATGGATGTCAGACAATTTGGATGGTGGAAACATTGAGGATTGGGGGTCTCTCTCCCTAATGTTGCATTCTGATTTGGAAAGAATTATGGAGGCTGATAGGGAGGTTCATAATATTGTCTAGTTGGGTGTGTGCTTAGTTTTTCTATTTTCACTTCTTTCTTCTGGGGGTTTTTGCCCCCCGTTCTTCTTGTAATGTTTTTCTCTACTTATTAATATTATTTTTACCCCTTTTTATTTATTTATTTTTAAAAAAAAACATCCCATAATTTGGAGGAATATCTAAAACTAATATTGTCATCTTGACTCTTTTCTATGGAAAGGCTACTAGGGCTACTTGAACATATTTGATTTTGCTCGATGAGAGGAACTTGTTTTGCTTCCGTAGAATAACAATGGCTAAATGAATTTATGCATGTCAAACCCAAGGGATGTGTGACCTTCATCGATATTATATTATCTTAAGCTCTAAAATCAATGATGTAATTATTTATTTTAAATCCTCTAATGAAAATTGAAAAATAGAAAGGATCTAGTTTATCACCACTCTGAATAAAAGTATCCATATGATTTCAGGAGTATAATCTGCAACCATTGTTATTTTTGAAGGTGTGCTAAATGAAATTTTGGATCCTTATCCTTGAATAAATCTAATCAATTGTTTAAGTTAAAATGGATTTGACTTAAGATATATGGTTTTAAAGATTTGTATCTTGGTTTAATTCATATGATTGATGATTTCAAATGAAGGACAACTAGAATCAAGACCTTCATGATTTGAGGCCATATGAGGAGATGTTATAATTCCCATTTTCTCGATTGATTTGTCTATTGAAAAATCATTCAAAAGAATCACTCTATTGAGTATAACCATTGGAGGAGTTACCATGTGATCTTCATGCATCATTTCTTTCCCATTTTGTTTATCTACTTCTTTAACTTTTCTTGCATCTTTTAATTTTTCATTTTGAGCTCTTGTAAACACAATGAATAAGACTCTTCATATTCATGATCAACTTTATTGGGTTTAAAATTTATATAAACCACAATTAATTCACCATAAGGCTCTTGCATTTCAAGATTAAAGTGCCTAAAACACCTTCTGATGGTTCAACTAAGGTGCATAACTACATAAATCTTAAATTATCTAGGTAGTTATAACCATCATGACCCTTAGTAGCATGCTAGGTGCATGAAAAACTAATTTGTACAGGGGCCACTTCAATAGTGAGTTTTGGAATTGGAGTTAGGATGCAAGGACACACATTATTATATGGAACAAATGGTCTTCAAGGTACATCCTGATACAATGTAGTCGAGTGGGAATCAAAAATTTGTTTCTTCAATTCTAATAAATCATTTGCTAGTTTCTGAACTAATGGATATGATGTAGCCTGTATTTTACCTTTGAATGTGTTTCTTTATCTTTCCAGTCATAATCATGTCATCTTCTATTTTTATGCCTTGACTTTGAGCTTGTTATAGATTCAATGGTCAATTGTGGTATAAAAAAACTCACTTCTATTGTTTGTGCATTTAAGAATATTTTTTTAATATTCCAAAGTAGGTAAAGAATTTTGGGGAAACTTATCAACCAATTTATTGAATATTAAATATGATACTCTTTTTTTATTCTCTCATTGGCTCATGAGGCTTTTTTTTTATTTGCACTAGTTGTGTTAGGAGTGAATGATCATATTTATTTGGTTTGAATCTTTCTTCAAATTTGGTTCTCATTTTATTCCTATCTGGAATAAAACCAGGTTGAAAAGGATGAAACTATTCCACTGCTTCTTTGTTGAGATTTTATATGAATAGATTGATTAACACACCTTCATATTCCACCCCCAAAATACTACAAACAAAGAAAAAGGATTTTATCTGTGTCATCTAGATTTTTTTTCCATCATCGATGAACTTGGGGAAAAAAATTCTTGACCCCTTGGGAAATTCATGAAGTTGAGCACCTAGATCCAATGGTCCAATTTGGCGGGCAGGAGTACTAGTATAATAGTCATAATTTTAAATTTTATATCTATAGGGATTAGTATATTGGGTAGAGATATAATTATACTAAATATTGGTGTAGACACCAATTTTGGTAAAAGCACACATATCTCTAGTCTATGTGTATGTATACTCCTTTTCATTGAGAATTATACATCTAGTGATGTGGTCTCTCATGGAACTCTTTAGTTCCATCTTATTTCACTTGATTTTTCTACCCCTTGGGACTATGTGTTATGCTTTTTTATCTTCATACAATATATGCTAGGTATCCCTACTAGTTGTGCCTATTTTATGTATGTTTTTAGACCCTTAACACTTGTGTCTACCCTAGACACTGGCGTCGATGTTTGTATCCAACTTCAACATAATTATCCAGGCTTACAGTGTTTATCTTTTTTCATATCTTTCACTTTGTGACCATTTTTTTTAACCCTCTTTACCCATCATATTGTCATCTCTTCGTATGTCACTAGGTTCTAATACAAATTCAAAAGGTTCCTATATATACAAAGGATATAATCTAATTAAGACACCCAATAATTTTATAAGGTAACTCTTTAATTAAAAATTATTATTTATCTCAAAGATATCAAATTACACTATAACATTTAATCAAATATCTAAAGCATTCAAAAGGTTAAATATATCATTACATCACTTGTACCAAGGATTGCTAGGAGAAAGAACATATAGTATCATTTTTAAAATTACACACACATGCATAGGAGGGAAATTACATGTGATTTTAAGGCACTCTTAGGAGTATTTTCTATGTAAGAAACACACAACAACAAATGGGGTTGTTAGGGCTAGCTCGACTCATGTTTCTAACCCCTTTTATCATGTTGTAAGAGGTACAATGTAAAAGAACTAGGGCTACTTATTATTTTGATATGGCATATAAGAAGAAACATAAAATGAT
This sequence comes from Torreya grandis, assembly GCA_037957365.1. NCBI lineage: Eukaryota > Viridiplantae > Streptophyta > Pinopsida > Cupressales > Taxaceae > Torreya > Torreya grandis. Next base: position 1,404,799 of record JARHVA010001497.1, read on the forward strand.
GTAAAATAGTTACACAAGTCATAACACATGTTTGATATAAATTTAGAACTGTTCATGTACATATCCTTGATTGGACACTTGCATCAAGATTGGACATAAGCATTAATGCATTACTTGTCCCTAGTTGATGTAACTCTTTGGAAGATAAAATAGTCAAATTACAAAGTGAGAAAAGTAAAGATCTTTAGGGCATCCCTGTGATAATTCTTGATCATTGTTATAGTCCAGAACAAAATAACCAAAAAGATACACTCTCTTTACCCCTTAGTTACTTAGTACTTATTGTATTTATTTCACATGCCTAAATGAGATATATTGTCAAAATACTATAGTCAATTATTAAAATATGAAAAATATTTGATTGAATTCAAATGGATTTGTTGCTTGTATGTTTCTCTTATGTATCCAAAAGCATTAAAACATTTGGTGAACCCATCCTATATTTATTGAACCAAAACCCTAGTTTGCAAATTAGGGTTTTTGCTTGCCTTGAAAGTCCATCTCAAATTTGTGTATTTTATTTTTAGATCCAATTTCTCTCTCACTTATATATGGGAATAACTTAAGAATGCTTAGATACATTCTTATTTTGGTCCTCATGGTTGTGTGCTTTGTAGTCATCTTAAACTACTCTTTAACCCTTATTGAGTCCTTAACTGAAGGTTATGCACAAAAGCTTAATTATGATTATTTATTTATTCCACCTAATGATCAATATATTGGATATGAAGACCTCAAAGAACACCAAAAATATGAGAAAACCTCTTTTTCTTACAACTATGACAATGAAAAAACCAATGATGCAAATGCAAGCATATATGAACAAAGTAGTGATCATGACGATTTCACCCTTGGTTATGAATGTGATGAAATACCTCTTGGTTACGAAAGCTCTCCTATTCCTATATTTTATGATATTGAAGAGCCAAAAAATATACAAAATGATACCATTCTTAATGTTGAAAATAAAATTGTTGCATCCATACCCTCTTTCGTTATTCAAACAAGTGAGTGTGATTATCCCCTTTCTAATGTTGAAAAAGTCAAATAAGTTGAATGTTCCTTCACTATCTCTCATAATGAAAATCTTGATGAAATCAAGTATGTCTCCCCTTCCCCAGATAATTATAATTTTGAAAATTCCATTCCTTATTTGCATGATTCAAATGAAAATAGTCAACTTTTTTCTTCCCCTCTAACTTGTGATGAACAAAATGCATTTCCCATATCTCCCATAGTTTTGATTGAGAAAAAAAATGAGAATGCATAATAAAATCATAAGGAAACAACTAAAAAACATGAATTATTTAGGGATACAATAAAGGTCCCAAATATGCTTGACGTATCTTTTGCAAAGATCAAACCATGTAAATCCAAACAACAACAAAACATATTTCCCAAGGGTTTCCTAATGAAATAATTTCCTAAAACAAATAGAAAGGATGAAAATGACAGTTATGCCAATGTTCCTTTCTCATATAACAATGTTGTACCTCAAATGACAGTTATGCCAATGTTCCTTTCTCATATAACAATGTTGTACCTCAAATGCAAAGTGATATTGCATTATTATAACCTTTTTCTCTTGGCTGCAAAATTAAAACTAAAAGTGAAGGCGACATTTTTCCATCCCTTGATGTGGTACATAGAATAGAAAGTGTTGCATCTTCTTCTCAAAAGGAGAGTGTATTTCAAAGTGAAATTATTTCTTCCAATCTTATAGTATGTCATGACATTTCAAGAAATATAACACCTTTAAATGATAATAATATTAACCTTTGTGATATTCACAAAGATACACCTACATCTTTAGACGTGTGTTCCTTTACTGAAGATTGAAAAAACATGTGATAAGCATATTTTAGTGGATGCTAAAGAGTTTATCATTCTTATGTTCCATATGAATTGCCATTTACAACCACTATAAAAATCCTCAGCCTATCCTTATGGCATGTTATCTATTATGATTACCATTGGATATTTGCAATAACAAGTCAATACTCTTAAATTACAAGTTTCTTATCATGAAGCTATTCTTGAGGAGAATGCATTAATAGCGCAACCTATTTCTAGGGATGTGTTTGAGTATCTGTATCCTTCAAAAAAAATTATGCCTAAGTTATCCTCTTTTGATGTTCAATGGGATCCTAATATTCATTTACAATAATATACACACTCTTTTGAACATTAGGTCCAAAATGAAAGCTTGTTCTTAAAGCCTTTTTATCATAGCTTAACCTAAGGGGATTTTGATTGGTTTTATACTCTACCAAATGGTTCATTATAAAATTTCAATCAACTTGAAGATGTATTTCTATCACATTTTTATACCCTACCTAAATTACCATTGGAACATTTGCAAACATTGATACAAAAAGAAAATGAGCCTATACAAGATTATGTTATTTGATTTAAGGATGTTTTGTATTCCTTACATTATATACCCTTAGATTTTGAAATATAATTTATATTTAGCAGAGGTCTTCTTTATACACTAAGAGAAAGAGAATTACATAAGCCCTTTTCATCATTCAATATCTTATATTAGGATGTGCATAAATATGCACATGCTCTAATGAATACCCAAACCAAGTTGTCTATTTCCCCATTCAAACCCACACATGGTAAAAAGCTTATTTCCAAAATAAATAAATAAGTTACAAAAAATATTAAACCACTTCAAAAGACTTCTACATAACCAACCCAATATATCACAAAACAAACAATAAATATATTGAATAAAGGAAAGGATCATGCTTACAGAGTATCTCCCACAATGAGACCATATACCACTATCAAATGGCAGCCTCTTCAATTTGATTGGTTCTGAGATTGACCACGTGACATATTAATAAATATCTAGACCTATTCCACATAATTATCCTAGAGGTTCATCTAAGAAGGTTGAGGCATCCCATGTTGATCCCTATGAGGAACACATGGTCCATCATTCTTCATAGAAGATGACCTCTAATATAAGTCTTTCTCCTAATATACCCTTTCCCAAGACCGATCTCTCCCACACTGATCCTACTATGGAACCATTGGTCGATTATGGCCTTCATAAAGAGACATAGGGAGAAGGTAAAATTACATAGTAGATATTGATACCTAAATAGATACATACAAATTTATAGGATATTTGTACAAATATTTTAGAGATGATTACAGAAGCATAATCCACAGTCCCATTTCTGCATGATCATTATAGTCAGGATTTTTTATACCCATTTGGATTTCATTACATACGGTGATTTATTTAATGCTAATATAATACATGCATTTCAAAAATAAACATACTTGTTATATAATTTACCAAATCCTAACATACACCGCCGAAAATAAATGTAATAAAAAAACTATGTAATGACCAACAAAGAATTAAACAATAAAAATCCATTTGACACCAAATAAAACCATGTGAGCAATGTCATATATATATATATATATATATATATATATATATATAAAATTTGATACAATTTTTATACAAATAATCATATCAATCATTTACTGGGGAATTTCCTCGAGGGTGTACTCCTCATCTCTATCAACTTCTACAAATCTAGTAGCTCTCGATAAAAGATTCACCAAGATCAAATTCAAGTCCATGTGCATGTGATAGCGCACATACTCTTTCCTTGAAATCACCTAACCATCACACTATATCTTTGTGCTCCCATCTCAAAGTTTCATATCAATCAATTGACATTTGCATAGTCTTAATAGAACTTCATTGTGAGATGTCACGACTATCCAGCTTGACACACAACTCCTTATACTCAGTGGCCACAGTATGGTAGGTTATCACAACTCTAGTAATAGGATCAAATAAAGGTGCTTAGTCACCTACAATGTCAACAACTCTCTAAATAAATCCATCTCTATCTACATCTATAGGCACACTACAAGTGAGGGCCTGTATCACTCGATCCACCATCGTCGACCACTTTGGTTACCTATAGACATTCAAGATACAATGCTAGTTAGAGACATATATAGAACCAAATAATTTATCTACTATTATGACCAAAGCAAATGCAAAACTTAAAAACTATGATACTCATACATGGCCCTAATGGCCACCTCATCCATTGGTGTTGGTCCCACAAGAGCATTGTCACTTACCTCACTGCCTATCTCTCCTTTGGTACCACCCTATGCCATAGGAATGGCACCTAGGGGTGAACTTAAAATAGGAAACAAAAAATGCCACCAAGGTTTAACCCATCACTATACATAACCATCGATATATCCCCCATTGTCTCTTGTAGCTAGGGGAACCACATGATCTCACTCATCACCTATATGCGAGGCTAGATCTATAACAATAGGTGTTGGCCAATTATGCAGCGTATGACCACTCTATGTCATCTGATGCCATGGATATGATGTTGAGGGCACTCCCTGCTCTATCTAAAAATATTCTAAAACTTGGTCATACTAAAAAAATCATAGATACCACGAAACTGATCAACCAACCACATACTAATATGAACCCTCTATAATTTATGTCCATCCTAAGGCCATCTAGAAAAAGTCCTGTAAAGATGCCATATAATATGATCTAGAGCCAACCTATCTAAGTTAATTTGGTATTCCATCATGGTATGAAGTCTACCACATGTAAATACCCACCACTCCATAAACATTTATGGATGAGCCCATCCAGGGAGGGGACCACCAACTGGTTATACCACTATGATATGCTCATAAACCCAAACATGTAATAGAGTTGCAACTCTAAGACCCCCACCATGACTCTCTAATGTAAACATGTAAAGATCCCTATATAATTGGGATAGTATAATATGGGCCCATAAATACCTAGTCAAATCAATCTTAATGTGATGCACTACCTGATACATCTGATAAGAAATACCAATAGCCCCACCCTCCATAACCATAAATGATGTTGATAAAGCACAAATAAAATTTTGAAGTCACAGAACATCACATCTAATAATGCTATCAAACTGAATCATATTGTTAGGCTCTACATCAAGAGCCTTATGACAAGTATAATATATATGGGAACACTGAATATAGACTCGACTACCATCTTTAGTAACTTAGACTCTCTCACCCATAATCATAAGTTTAAAAATATGATACACATCCTATAAGGTGATCATCATCTCACCTGTGGGAATCTAGAACATACATGTATCTAGATTCCACCTCTTAGTTAGGGTTGTGAAAAGGTGGATATCATAAAGGATCTATCCTAAATAGCCCACACGACCCTACCCTGTCAAATCTATAATACCCCAGTCATTTGCATCTAGACTTAACTTTATTAATGTTGACTAATTTCACCTATGCCATAGCTCTCAGAAATAGCCCACATGACCCTACTCTGTCAAATCTATAATACCCCAGTCATTTGCATCTAGACTTAACTCTATTAATGTCGAATAATGTCACCTATGCCATAACTCTCAGATATTAATATCCTTTTGCAATCAAGAAAAAACCAATAAAAAATTATTATATATTATATTTTGATGTAAATATATAGAAGTAACAATTAATTACACACAAAATAATAGGACATTAATATTGGATGCTAATGTTCATGCTAGATGAAAACATCAGATGCTAGTGTCTGACACTGGACACTTGTGTCAAGTTATCAACACAAGAATCTTGGATATTGATGCAATAATCTAACATCCTATGAAAATCCCCTAAAACACACCCAAAATGCAAAATTTTCCAAAAATCAAAATTACCAATAAATTACAATAAAGCTTCCTAGCTCAAAAAATCTTGGCTGGCTAAAGCACTCTAAAGCACATCAATTCACATCAAGCGAGGGGATCTTTTGCATGGTATGGTTCTTCTCTAAAACTCAAATCTCAAATTTCACAAAATTTTAAAATGTAAATAATTTCAAATTTCTATTACAATGCACCTAATATACTATTTTTGCACCAACTTCAAATGTGCATATCTTGAGCCCTGACTATCCAAATTAGAAACTACAAGTTGCATTGGTATCTAAACAATGAGACCTTCCATATTATACCAAAAACAATGTTACAAATTATTATCCACAATAATTTTAGAATAATATAAATTCAATTATATTTAGTACATCATTTATTTCCCTTTTTCTAGGAAATGACCAACAGGAACTATATCACCTCTTACCAAAAGGTGGGCATCTTAATAGGGACATGTTTATAAAAATGTTCTATATAATCAAATATAGTTTGCACATTCTCCAAATTTGTTAGGGGCATGATTTAGAAGCATGTTATTCACACCTATTCAACATCTCCACATTGGTACTTATTTCAGTTCAAATTTCTTGATATGTAGTGCGGTCATGCCTTGGAAGCATGTTCTCCACACTCACACAATGTGCATATGATTTAAATTCACAGTTATGGTAAAATTATATACATTAGTGCCATTTTTTACACATAATTTTATCATGAGACATATCCAAGGTGCATATGATATGCAATATGTGCCTAATATTACAAAATCTAATTCAGTTTCAGATTCCAAAACTCTTTTATGGATTGTTAACATAACACAAAACTTTTACGTATTGATACCATGTTGTACTGATACCCCAATCGAGCTTTCATAGACTATATTGAGCCTTACCCATATGAAAAAGTTGGTTTTTATTTTTGATGTGATTGGAAGGATTAAACCATCTGGTCTCATCAAAGTTTTAGGTGAACTTGATTACATCACTCACCCTATACCAAGCTATTTATAAACATATCTTTTGCATTCAAGTTGTGCTCATCGAGAGAAGATACTATCAACGACTGAAGTACCGCTCTTCTTATTATGGGTTGGGGGCATGATCACCTCCAAAATCTCCCTACTCCAGGTACATCATTACCATGGTAAAACACACTTAACCACTTATAGGCTCTCTCATCTTCCTTTCCATAAAATGGATGAGGTTGTAATCCCCCTATCTACTTCTCCAATTTCTAGCATTCCAAAACCATTTGATACGTAACATATACACTAGTGTATTTTATCCATGTTCTTTCTTTATGACACTTTTTATTATTTCTTACATTCAAATTATATACATTGATTTACTTTGTGGCATATTCTTGGTTGCAGTTAATGTTCAAAATGAAAGATTGAATAAAAACTCAAGTGAAGACAAGGTGTGTTATCCATACCACGATATGCCTTTTGTTTTCCTTTAAACTAGTAATTCTAATTTTTCTTGCATTACTAGATTAAAGGGGGGGAATTTAGATTCCCATTTTGAAACAAGTAGACATATTTCTAGTCTTCTTATATATATACCTTTCCACTAAGAATTAGACATCTAATGATGTGGTCTCTCATGAACCTCTTCCGTTTCATCCTATTTCACTTCATTTACCTTCACCTTGGGACTATGTGTTGTGATTGGTTATATTCATCCAATGTATATAAGGGATCCCTATCAGTTGTGTTTATTCTCTATATGTTTTTATCCCCTTGGACACTTGCATCCACCCTAGACACTAGGGTTGACATTAATGTCTAACTTTGATGCAACTATCTAGGCTCACATGTTTATCTTTGTATGTATCTTTCTCTCTGTGACCATTTTTTTAACTCTCTTTTCCCATTATATGGTTGGCTCTTCACATGTCACTAGGTTCTAATCAAAGATAAAATGTTCCCATATATATAAAGCTTATAATATAATTAAGACACCTACCAATTTGATAAGGCAACTCTTTAATTAGGGAGTACTATTTATCTCAAAGCTATCAAATTGTAATATACAACACTAAATAAAATATCTAAATAATTTAAAAGGTTAAATATACTATTACATCACTTGTACCAAGGTTTACTGGGAGAAAGAGCATATAGTTGCATTGTTACAATTCCACACACATGCATAGGAGAGAGAACTACATGCACGTTTGAGGCCTTCTCTAGAGTATTGGCTATGTAGGAAACACTTAGCAACAAATAGGGTTGATAGGGCTAGCTCGGTTCACATTACTAACCCCTTTTTACTAGGTTACAAGAGGTACAATGCAAAGGAACTAGGGTTGCTTTTTATCTAGATCTAGCACATAGGAAGACACATCTAATGATGTAAAATAGTTAGATAGGTCACAAAGCAAGAGTGATAAAAATTTAGAATTGTTTTCATACATATCATTGATGAGATGCATGCATCGAGATTGGACATAAGCATTGACATTACTGTCCTTGGTCAATGTAACTATCTAAAAGACAAAAATAATCAAAATATAAAGTGAGCAAGGTCAAGCTCTTTAGGGTATCCCTATGATGATTCCTAATCATTGATATAGTCTAGAACATAATACAAAATAATCTATGCTCTCTTTACCCCTTAGTTACTTATTACTTAATGTATTTATTGCACATGCATAAATGAGACATATTTTCAAAATATTGTAGTACATTGTTAAAATATGAATAATACTTGATTGCATTCAAACAACTTTATTGCTTGTATGTTTCTCTTATGAATCCAAAAGCATTAGAATAGTTGGAACAAATATCCTTATGCTCTCTATGGAAAGTTTGAAAGCAAACCTTTCTTGCAATTCAAAAAATCAGTTAGAGACACCTTTACTTTTACTAGACCTTGTGAATATCTTTTCACCTAGGAGGAAAAAGTTAACTAGTTATTATTTACTTATCTAGCACTTGGTGAGTAGGGATAGCACTTCACCTTATAAATTTTTTGGATTGTGGAGTGATAGGTCTTGGGTTAACACAATAACACATGAAATGTGCCCCACAATGGGAACTGAAATCTGTTGGCAAAATATTTGACACAAGGTCAAATATGAATGTTTGGCAACAACGAAGGGGAAAAATTCTCTTCTCTATTCAAAGAGGAGATTTTCTTTTTTTAAAATAGCAAACTGAATTTTACAATATTTATAGATAGAATTTGGTATTTAGTTCTATCACTTTATACATTTAAAATAAAAATAGAAAAGAAGGAAGACGAATAGTCATATAGAGATAAACAACTACATATATTATCCTATGCATAACAACTGAAACGTAAACGTAGTTTGAAAGTTTTCCATTAAAATAAGTATTGCTTGAGGATTAAGAGCAATGTATTAAATTTATTAATAACACATCTATAAATATAAACGCGAGACTCAAAGTTTTGCAAATTTTTTTCTATTCCCAATGGAAGAGTGAATACAAAGTTTCCTTCTTATTCCATTCAATCTAAATTACAATAGACATCAAATAACCCTTGTATAAAAGTCATTTCTTATATTTAAAGGTATGGGAGGGAATGTAATGATCCTTTGTATTCTTATTTTCATCCTATTCTATTTTTAAATTCATACTTTAAAGTAAAAAAACAACTTTCTTGAAATAGAAGGAGAACACAATTAGAAAAGATGTGGAATACATCTTAAGATGTTTTCCCTATAGAAGAAATTATTTTAGATGTATTCTGTAGTGGAGTGAATGTTTGACTGATGACTTTTCCTTTGTCTTAGGCTACTTTGAATATTCAAAATTTTCTCATTGCTTTTATAATTGAGTTTCCTTTGGGAATGATTGTGTTTTTTTAGTGTGCCAACCATCTATCAGATATCAACATCATCATATTAGGGACTTTGATCAAGCTAGCTAGTTTGGAGTTTATCTATTTAATAGAGGAGTGAATTTCACTGAGCAAGTTCATGGATAAAATAATGAATACAACTTATTTGAATAGTTACTCTTTGACTGATTTTTTGAATTACTCTTTTACCTTGTTCACCTTGTATTGACTAGAACCATCCTCTTTAAACAAGTCGCAATGTGAACTCCTGACATTTGAATAGATTTCAGTATTCTTTTCTCATGTGATCTAAGATTGTTTCTTTAGATACTCCATGGTTTAATCAAAAACTTTCATCGTGTAAGGATTACTTTTCAACCAATCATAAGAAATATCATTTTCTCTTTTATAAAAAATTATGGCTTTGACCAACATCTCTGCATCAATGGCTGACATCTCTTAAATATGCCCTTTCACACTTTCCCATAGACTTAGTTATTTTTTATGGCATTGAGTTTGTTGATCAACATTTTTATGCTCTAACTCAAGCCTTTCATACAATTTTATCATTTCCATGATATATTTTACACTATCTAGAAACAACTGCTCAACCCAAGCTTCAAGAGTCTTTCCATAACTATTATACATGTTTATGGTTTATATTGATTCTATACTAATGCCATGAAATTGAGTTAGGGCATCTACTTGAATAATTATTAGGGCCTCTATCGGGTTAAATAGGTAGTCTACATAATATACTAACTATAAGATTTGATTCTTCATCTACTCTTGAGTTAGTTCATATTGTTCGGACCTCTCGATCATCCTCTCTATAGTCTCTTAGAGGTTATGTACATCACTTTCCCAATTGGCCATACTCAATGATACTCTTTTTAGAGTATATTCAAACATCATCATCTCTTCCTCATTTTTATCTACATTAGACTCAACAATCTCAATGAAATGAGTTGAAAATGTGCTGAACATCAACCTTGATGTAGTTTTAGCATTATTTTGAGGAGTCATGAGGAGGTTGGACACTGCATCAAAATTAGGTAGTTATACTTTGATCACTCTTTTCTTATTCCCCAGTAATGGTCGTATCTATTACAAATTTGTGTCACTAAAGCTCACCATCTATGTACCGAAATTAGTATGAATAGATGGCAATGAAGGTTACCTTGGAGACATAGAATGTGGTAGAGGAAAAACTAGAAGAGAGGCTAAAGGAAGCGGGGATCCTAATGCATGAGTTGAAGGAATTATAACAACACTAGGAACTACTAGCTGGCTCAATACCTAAATAGAGGAAAGGTATTGTTGCATGGTATTGTAAATCGATAGAGATGAATCACCACTAAGGGAAGAAGATGATAGTAGTTGCAAAGAATTTTTGGCATGTAACTTCTTTACTATAACATAAACTTATTTGCATGTCTTGTTTAGCTACATAGGTTAATTTGGGTCCTCTCCATATCCATCACCTCTTATAGTAGTCGACTAGTGAGATATGGTACCAGAGCCACTTGTATTAGATGATTTGGGAGCTGATATGGAAGCCTATCTTAGGAGGGCCAAAGTTTTGAATCTCTTTGAACCACCCGATCTAGTGAATTCTAAAAGATTTTCATTGAACCATTTCATTGATATTTCCAATACTATCTTAGTTTGAATTTGCATATCTTTCAACTCCTATGTAAACCAATTTATTATTGGTAGGGGTGAGACTAGGACCCTCGTGATGTAACTTCCATCATCTACTATTTACTATGGTACCCACATGCCAGTGAAATATTTGATCTATCTCAAGATTAATTAGCCTTAATATCATCTTAGCACTTCATATTCATCCTTGAAATCAACCCATTAGTCTTTCATATGTGTTTTGCACACATATGAGGAACTGATTCAAAGGTGAGCTTTCACATATCCTTCACTATTGAAAGAAGTTTTGCTCATGTGAGGATGTATTGTGAAATAGGCAATTGAGGCTTCAATGTTCTTAGCATCTATGGCATTCTTATAGATATAGTGACCTAGGCTGGTTGGAAATACAACACCTACCATGTGATTTTTCCTATATCAGTTGTGCACTTCCACAAGTTGTCTGCACAACTAAATAAGCCATATCTTGTTGTTTTCCAACCTTGGAAGCCTTAAGAGATGAACTTCAAATATTTCAACTCTAATATAAGATAATTTTTTTAAGTGGATGAAGTAGCCCCCATATTGTGATATTAGATTTATTGCTTCATCTAAAATTCTTGCTCCCCAATATTCATCTAATGTTTGTTCAAATCTCATGGTGAAGGCATCATTGACCCGTTTGAAATGTTTATTGCTTTGTTCCAAGGTCAATTATGAATAGAATTCATGAATTTAGTTTTTGAGCTTACATTAGCCAATTAAGTGAGACTTAGATAGACTCTTTACACTACCAATGAATACACCAAGTAAGAAGTCATGTAGAAACTTCTTATTACTTTCACATTGGTCAATTGTTGATGTAGGGCATCACTTAGGATATCACCCTAGTCTATATGTTATTTTCCACTACATATGATGCTCATATCCATGAACATAAATTAATGAAACTCCATGGTAGTCGTATTACCTACCACCATATTAGACAACTCCTCCTTGAAGTCTGCTAATTTGAAGAAGTTCTTTAGAAGCTTTGAAAGTCCTCTTATCTTATGCTTTGACCACCCATTTTTAATGAAATTGAGATGTTTTTCTAGGTTCTTATCCTAGAAATATTGTCTAATCTTTATGCTCATTCTTGCATAAGTCTCCTTGGTGGGGATTTTCGAGGTCATGCTCATGGCAGTGTTGTCTATTTTATCCATCAAGGAACACCCATATGCTTATATCTCCCTGGTATCTAGGTCATAGTGTTGAGCACATGCAAACCCCAGATTTGAACACTACATAAAGTTAAGAAAACTAGCCATCTTAGGTAAACTACTTATTTACAAGAGAGTATACATGGGGGTCAAAGTTTTTGCATTCATCCTATTATGAAACACTTTTATGTTTACGTACCCAAATCGGGAGTCACCAATTTCAAAGACAGCATTTTACAACATGTTCATAACCCATGTATTTGAACTTCATTTTTGTTGACTTGGTGATTCATAAGGCTACCTCAGCAAGAACCCAAAACTTTTTTGCATGAATCTTGAGGTAGGAAATGTTTATGTGGTTGTGGACAACAAGCCATGATGGTCATGAAAGATCTAGTTTCTCTTATGGATTTTTTGCCAAATGGCCACAACAACTAACCAAAACTTTGGTGTACGCAGGGTAATGAGATATTTCCTAGGAGTACAAATTATTCAAAATGTGTTATGAAACTTTTGAAACTTGAAACAATGTGAAGTGCTCATAAAAATGAAGACTTTGACTACTCTTGGCTTGATTTTCAACTTTGTTGTCTCAAAAATGAATGCTACTTTTGGGAGAATATTTTGTCTATCAGCGTACTGGTAAACAAAATAGGTCTTATCAGCCAAAGTCAAAAGATTAGTCATCCTAATGTGTAAGTTTATCACATCAGAAGGAGACTACTCTCTCCTCTCATCAAGGGGAGGTTCCCTATGGATATGCTATGTATATGTATAAACAAAAAATAATACTCAAGGGTAGGACCAGACATCCATCTCTCTTTCTTCAGAGATGATGTATACAAAACAAAGGAAAAACTCAAGGGAATGACAGACAACTCTCCTCTTCTTTCAGAAAAACTATTTAGCCAGCCCCAAGAATACTCCTGGAAATAAAAGCAGAATGTAACTGAGAGTATGGTAACCAGCAAATCGAGACAGAGCACAAAGTCTCTACCTGAAAAGCTTAAGAGTAATATACGAAGGGCAATGAAAGCTCAAAGTCTTTTCAAAGTCCTTTACATAGTAATAAAAAAAAACACACTGAAGGTAGCTATGGGGCACAAAGTCTCTCCACAGTTTTATTCTTCAGGACACCTTCCTGACTAATTTTACTAATCTTGCTTATTAAATTAATGAAACAGAAAAGATATCATAGCACAAAGTCTGAAACAGTCCCTTGCTTTCATTAACAGAATATGATCAACAGACTGAGCACAAAGTCTCAATGATGCCTCTCAATTTGGGCAGAGTTTTGTTCAGATTGTCAAAAAGAAGATCTAATTACAATGAAAGAAAGTCTCTTATATAGCCACTTGAAGAAGGGCTCAGGAACAGTAATACATCATGATGCGTTGGAAAATGTTAGGAAGATAGGCTAGAACTTTGGGGCATTTTACCCATTTGATCTTTTCAATGTGGATAAACAAGCCGTGCATTTGAAAGATTACAACTTTCAATGTCCACCTGGCGGTCTGATCTTGTCTTCATCATTCCTCCTTTCCAGATTAATTGAATCAGGCGCTGGATTCATTCATTGTTCTGTCTTTCCTCACTTTCAGCTAGTTTTTGTCTTGTATTCTGGGAATGCATTTGGGTCTATAAATCCAAAGGATCAACGGCTATTTCATTGTCTTTAAAATTGATGTTTACATGCCCGTCAATGTGATCTCAACGGCTAGTTCATTATCCTGAATTTGACGTCTTTGGGGGCGTCACCCCTTGGTCTTCTTTTGGCTTTCGACTTTACCCTTCTAAATTGGACTTGCCCTTTTGGGCCTTGAGAAATGGCCTGTGTCGATTCAGAATGATCCTTCATTTTGGCCGCTGAGAGTCCCCCGCAAGGGTACCTGCCCTTTGGGGTCCTTCGATAGCCCTTTGCTTTGGTAGTCCCTGCGGACAAATCCTCGGGCTTTCTATTTGAGTCTCCCCCGTAGGTAATTCCTGTGGACATTTGTCCCGTGGAAAATTCCTACGGACAATTTGCCCAGGGAAAATTCCCGTGGACAATTTGCCTAGGGAAAATGCCCGTAGACAAAAGTCTGCAGAAATTTGTTTCGCAAAGTGTTTTGAGCCGGTAGTCACTAATTCTTTCAGACTTTTACGTTGAACCAATCGGTTGAACCAAAAATGGTTTAAGCCGATGGTTCAATGAATTAAACAAGCCAATGAAATAAACATTGAAACAAACATAATGAGCTTGCCTTTGAACCAACAGTCGAACCATTTCATTGAACCAATCTATTGAACTAGTTCAATGGTTCAATGAAGCGCGCCGAGCCCTTTTGAACAAAAAGCCAATGAACCGTCCAATGAGCCAAGTGGTTGAACCAAGTGAATGAACCTGTTGTTGAACCTATTCATTGAACCTGTTCATTGAACCAACACGTTGAACCAAGTTTTGGTTCAACGGTTCAAACAAAGCTTTGAAAAATGTCTTCGAACCTACTATTGAACCTGTAGATGTCGAACCAAAGGATGAACTGAAAGAATGAACCAACTGAGTTAAAATAAAGAGTTGAACTACTTAGTTGAACTGAGCCATTGAACTGTCCCTTTGGTTGAACCTGCCATTGAACTTTGAACTCATTAAACTTTTGAACCAAAGTGGTTCAATGGTTCAATGGCTCAAGTCTCTTTTTGCACTCAAATGCTTGCCGATGAATATTTTCAACTGAACCAAAGCTGTAAACCAATTTTGGAAAATGACCAAGCATTGAAAACCAATTCTTTTGACTAAAACTATTTGTAGAAAACTTTGAACCTGTATAAATGAACCTGCCTGTAGAAACTGAAGATACAAAGTCCGTAGAAATCAACATGTAAAATCCATTGAACTTGACTAGCAAAGTCTGTAGATTTTTTGAGAAGCTTTGAAAATGAGGAATCTGAATGTCTAAGACAAATTTTAAAAATTAAAGATACAATTTTGGTCTGTAAGACCAAAATAATTCAAATGTTGTCTCAAAAATGAATGCTACTTTTGGGAGACAACAGCTGGCTCCAATTGGGAAACTTCTATCAATTGCAAAACGAATTAAAAGGAGTAGATACCAAAATCTTCAGTGTCTTCAAGTGTACCATTAGGCTTCAGAGTCATGTTACCCAGAAATGAAAGGCTCCAAAAATAGAAACAAACAAAACAAAACAAAATTGAAAACTATACAAATATACATATATACAAATGGAATGATCTGTTACTTTAAGAATTGAAGTGTTTCAGATGCTACCCATTGTGAGGCAGAGAAAAGAGTGTGCCATATTGGTATTTCAATAGAAAGTTGGTTTCACCCATGTGCTGATGAATTATGAATGGGCCTCTCCAAAGGGAGTCAAACTTTCCATGCATCCCCTTTGGTTCTCTCCTTTTGTCCCACAGCAGGACTTGATCCCCAATCTGGAAATCACGACTTCTGGCCTTCTGATCAATTTTTTTTTAAAAACTTTGATGAGCAACAATTCTGTCCATCACCATGGTTCTTTGTTCTTCCAGCTAAGTCAGGCACATGATTCTTTTGTCAAGAGAACTCTCATATGTCTGATCTTCAATGGCCTTCACCAATTTCAAGGCTGGTAACTCTAAAGTGATTGGTATCTCAACATTAATACCGTAAAGAAGTTGAAAAAAAGACATACCAATTGCCCACTTTAGCGTGATCCTGTCTGCCCACAGAGCATCAAACAATTCTTTGTGCCATGTCTTTTGATTATCATTTGCTAGCTTTTTGATAATAGTTACCAAATTCTTATTGCTGGCCTCAGCTTGTCCATTCCCTTGGGGAAAATAATCAGAAGAATGAGAGAGCGTAATTCCATAACAAAAATAGAATTGCATAATTTCTTGAGAGGTGAAACAAGCTGCATTATCAGTAACAATCTTGAGTGGAACTCCAAACTTGGAAATGATATTCTCTTTGAGGAAGTTGCATACAACTTCTGAAGTAGCATGCTTGGTTGAGATTGCTTCTACCCACTTGGTGAAATAATCAATTGTTGTAAGGACATAATCATGTCCAGCACTTGAAAATGGGTTTATTGTCCCAATAAAATCCAGTCCCCATTACTGGAAAGGTTCCTCTATGATTACTGGCTTGAGAGGCAGGGCAGCCAACTTGGGTCTTCCAACAAATTGCTGGCAAAGTTCACATTTTTTCACCCACTTATGTGCATCTTGGAAAAGAGTTGGCCATTATTACCTAGCTCACAGAATTTTGTGAGCAGTCACTGGGGCAGAAAAATCTCCTCCACAAGCTAGATTGTGAAAATATTTCAAGAGCTGGGTTTGTTGTTCTTTATTTGCACAGCGAAGAAAAACTCCATCTATACTTCTCTTGTACAGGTCGTTATCCCAAAGGATGAAATTGGCAGCTTTCAACCTGATAGTTCTCCTCTCTTTGTAAGACAAATGAGTAGGACATTCACCATAAGTTAAAAAATAGGCAATGTCTGAGTACCATTCATTGGTAGTGGAGACAAAAAGGACTATTGGTGCATCTTCCACTTTAGTTTCTTCACATTATGTATCTTCTGACTTATTGTCAGCCATTAATTGGCAAAGGCCTTTACCTTTGACCAGCTTTGTCGACTTGATATCCAGATCAAATTCTTGGATCTTTGCAATCCAATTACCTTTCTTTGTGCCAAACTCCTTCTGAGTTAATATAGACTTGATTATACTGTCAGGAACTAAGGTAGTAGTATGTGAATTCAGAATATAGAAGCGAAAATGTTTGACTACTTTTATCAAGGCATAGGCGTGCTTCTCTATATTTTAATACTTCATTTCATGGGTTTTGAGAGGGTAACTCATGAAAGAGATAGGGGATTCCATACCTTCTTTGTCTTGTTAGACAAGAATTGCTGAAAGAGTATGCTCAGACGCATAGCTGTAAATGATGAAATCTTTGTGGTAATCTGGACAAACCAAGGTAGGGGTGTGAGTAATGGCGACCTTGATATCTTGAAACGTTGATTTACCTTCTTTATTCCAGCTAAAGGTAGTTTTCCCTTTCATCATATTCACAATGTGTCTTGTTTTCTCAGCAAATTCAAGAATAAATCTCTGTAAGAAATTCACTTTTTTGAATAAAGAGTGAACAACATTTTTACTTGTAGGCAAATTCAGCTCTTGAATAGACTTGACTCTATCTGGGTCAATCTTTATGCCTTCTTTGGACACAATGTGTCCAAGGAGTTTCCCTTCTGTCACTCCAAAAATAGACTTCTCAGGATTCAAAGAAATACCATTCTGCCGGTAGCACTCCAGCACTTGTTGCAAGTGGTGCACATGATCAGATCGATGCTTTGAAAAGATAGTTAAATCATCAAGATATACCACTATGAATTTGCCAATCTCATCTTTGAAAGCCATGTCCATAGCTCTCTGAAAGGTAGTGCCAACATTTATTAATAGAAAAGGCATTCTTTTATATGCAAATGTACCCCAAGGCGTGATGAATGCAGTCTTGTGTTGGTCAGCTTCAGCAACTTCAACTTGATTATAGCCTGAGAAGCCATCCAGCATTGATAACATTTCTGATCTTGTTATTGTTTGAAGCACTTGGTCCATAATTGGCAAAGGGTAATTGTCTTTCAGAGATGACTGATTCAGATTCCATAAATCTACACAAATACAGATTTTGCCATTTTTTTTCCTTACAGGTACTATGTTTGCAATCCATGTAGAATGATGGATTGGGAAAATAATTTTAGCATTTAACATTTTTTGAATCTCAAATATAATTATACCTAAACTTTTTGGATTGTATTATTGGATTTCTGCTTGTAGGGTGTTGAATCAGCCTTGAGAGGAATGTGATGGCAGATTTCATCAGGTCTGAGAGACTTCAGATCTTCATATGAATATGCTAAGACATCAATGTATTGACGGAGCAAAGAAGTGAATTTAAATCTTTCTTCAGGTGTACAACACTTACTAATGTTGACCATTTTGAGATTTTCTTTGTTGGTCAGATTCACTTGGTCAAATCTCTAAGAAAAAATCGAATCTGTCTGCTGTTGTTTGACGAATCTATCATGCTTGTCAAAAATCTTTTCAAGAGAAACCAGGTCTTTAGGAATTTTGTTTCCTTTCAGCTGTAGGAACTCTTCATTTACATCTGAACTGGATTCAAAAATTAATTCAGACTTCTGAGATTCACTACCTTCAAAATATAGGTGTTCAAAAATGTCTTTTCATTCCAAGAAAGCAATGATCTGATGATCATCATTGAATATTTGCCAATGATCAGCATTGTCAGGAACACTTGGTCTATAGACCAACTCAATGGTATATTTGTCTTCTTTAAAATTAGAATGAGGAATTAAAAGAGTTCTTAAAATAGCTAGTGCATCAACTCTGTCATTGGACTCTCTTAGAATGACAGAAATGTTGAAAACATCAAAGATTTCAATTTGGTCTCAAACTAAATTATGGTAGTTGTGTAGCCTCTCATTCTTGGTTTGATATAAATTTTTCACTTGACAAACCACTAATTTGGCATCCCCTTTGGCATGAAGAGACTTGATGCCTCTTTTTTGAGTAGCCTTCATGCCCAACAACAGTGATTCATATTCAGTTGTATTATTTGTGTTGTTGAATTGTAATTTATAAGATGAAGGAAACAAATCTCCTTGAGGAGATATCAAGACAATTCCAGCTCCTAAACCATTAGAGGAACAACTACCGTCAAATTACAGAGTCTAAATCTCATGAGACATTGACTTTACTTCAGACTTTTCCTCATCAGAGATGGAGAGTCTTTCTTCATGATCTGTATATAAAAAGTAATTACCCATACCTGTGGATTTAAAAAGGATTTGAGCTTCAGGAGCTGACATCTTGGTAAGTACATACTTTGCTTCCTTTTCAGGAAGTAATCTTTTCATCACGCTTTGGACAGGGATCCTTGCCTTAGATAGATCCATGTTTAGTTCTCCTCCCATGTCCTTGTAGAAACTTCATCCAAGCAAAATGCCATAAGATGCTGGGACGTCAGCCACTAATACAGTCATTTTAATCCTGTTGTTTGGAAAGGCTGCGAATGCAAATTGGGCATCTTTGATTTGCCCCAGCAATGGTACTTGTTTGTTTTCCATGGAGAAATATCTCTCAAATGTTTTAGTCAATATGAGACCAAGAGACTCAGCAACTTTAGCAGGCATAACATTGTCAGATGCCCCTAAGTCTATTATACAGTTACTCAGCTTGTGGCCATTGATTAACAGGGAAACATAGAAGGGTTCTATTTTTTCAGGAGTAGCTGGAGGAGTAATGACCAGATTATTTGGAATAGGCATATTCTTTGGAGAATCAAGAATTACTTTTTTAGCTTTTTGTCCTACAGAGATGGTCTGATTTTTAACATATTGAACCAGCTTATTCAATTGATCCAAATTAGACTGCAAGTATTCAAATTCAGACATTTATATTTTTGTCTTTTTGACATGATCAATTATGTCAAATGGTTGAATTGAGCTAGGTACAGATAAATGTACTTCAAATTTTTGAGTTTTAGGAGGGATGGGAGGTGGGCTAGTTTGTGAATCAAAAGTAGAAGGGGAAGGCACAATGGATGTATTTACCTTTTGAGTGATTACCAGATCTTTTGGTTGAAAAGGCAGAGCTATCCCACGCTTGACAATTGTGACTACTGGCTGTGGTTGCTCTTCTATCTTTTCTTCATCAACTTGTTGGACTGATTGATTCTTAGACCTGGTAAATATTGCATATGATCCATTTGAAGCTTCTCCTTTGTTTTCAGGTTCATCCTGGTAATTCAGGAAACCAATGTGGGAGTCGCCAGTTGATTCTTATTGACTGTCTTTAATGATATCAGCGTCATTTTCTTGATTTAATTCAGGCTGATAAGAGAATTTTGATTTTGCTTCAAGATATCTCATTGTTGAATTGGTTAGAGGAGCTTCCAAAGCAAGTTTCCCTTGTGGGGGAGGAAAGCGATTTTGTTGTCCTTGGTTTCTGGCAACATTGCCCTGATATGACTGATTTGGGAATGTCCTTCTGTATGTAGGAGCAGAAGACATTCCTTGAGCCATTTGCTTTTTGAGAGCAAGCAACTCATTTGTTAATTTCTACACCATTAGATCTGTGGTACTAGTAAAAGCAAATTCAAAAGATGATGAAGCTTTGTTTCTATTTGGATCTCTTCTTATTTTCTCTGCTAAGATGAGATCATCTTCTACTTCAGTGGCCAAAAGTTGAGTTGTAGTGAGATCTATTTGGCCAGCACGTCTTAAGAGAAAACTGACTTCAGGTAGCTGAGAATTAATGAAAAAGCATTTGAGATTCTCAACTGTAGGTCTAACAATGACAGGAATTCTGTTTCTCAACTTGTCAAATTTAGCTATGAAGTCTCTCATAGGCTCATGAGGTTCTTTCTTCATCTGTGTAAGTTGAGCCAGAAGTGTATGTGCATCTTTTGCAGGTTTGAATCTGGCTTCAAACTTAGCTTTCAGGGTATTCCAATCAGTCATAGATCGAGCCTGTAAATGTTAAAACCAATCTGCAGCAGGACCTTGTAGTGTTTCAACAAAAAGCCTGACTGCTACATCTTCAAACTCTACCCCGATTTACTCCACAAGCTATACTGAATGCTGTATTGTGTTCATCAAGATGAACTTTGCCGTCACCGTAGAATTTAGGAAAATTCTTCCTAGAATTGCGTGGAAGCTCATGTAGAGGAAGAGTAAGATTAATTGGGCCAAAAGCATTACCCCAAGGGCCTTAAACTACCATTATAGGATTCTAAAAAGGAGGGATAACAAATCTCAAAGGGGTAATTATAGGCACAACTTTATCAACAGCAGAAGTAGATACTTCGTCTGGTAATGGGGATCTGGCTTTAGTAGGAGGGAAGCTCTTGCTTCGTTGGAGATGAGATGGTAAAAGAAATAGATCAAAATCACTTTGATGTACCAGCTCAAACACAGGATCAACGACACCTTTAGCCCTTTGGCTTCATGTATACTTTGAATATGCCAGATTGTAAAACAAAAGTGGAAAAGAATTGACTTTGCTTCAGTTAAATCTTGAGGCTTTAAACTGTGCGTTCTTTCCTTATGAGTGTGGAGGTGAATGGAATGGATAGACTATAAATGGATAATGGGTATCTCCCTAGCAAAGTCACCAAAAACTGTTGGTTGAATATTTTGTCTATCAGCGTACTGGTAAACAAAATAGGTCTTATCAGCCAAAGTCAAAAGATTAGTCATCCTAATGTGTAAGTTTATCACATCAGGAGACTGCTCCCTCCTCTCATTAAGGGGAGGTTCCCTGTGAATATGCTATGTATATGTATAAGCAAAAAATAATACTCAAGGGTTGGACAAGTCATCCATCTCTCTTTTTTCAGAGATGATGTATACAAAATAAAGGAAAAACTCAAGGGAATGATAGACAACACTCCTCTTCTTTCAAAAGAACTATTCAGCTAGCCACAAGAATACTCCTGGAAATAAAAGCAGAATGTAACTGAGAGTATGGTAACCAGCAAATCGAGACAGAGCATAAAGTCTCTACTTGAAAAGCTTAAGAGTAATATACGAAGGGCAATGAAAGCTCAAAGTCTTTTCAAAGTCCTTTACACATAAATAAAAAGAAAACACACTGAAGGTAGCTATGGGGCACAAAGACTCTCCACAGATTGATTCTTCAGGACACCTTCCTGACTAATTTTACTAATCCTGCTTATTAAATTAAAATTAATGAAATAGAAAAGATATCATAGCACAAAGTCTTAAAAAGTCCCTTGCTTTCATTAACAAAATATGATCAACAGACTGAGCACAAAGTCTCAATGATGCCTCTCAGTTTGGGCAGAGTTTCGTTCAGATTGTCAAAAAGAAGATCCAATTACAATGAAAGAAAGTCCCTTATATAGCCACTTGAAGAAGGGCTCAGGAACATTAATACATCATGATGCGTTGGGAAATGTTAGGAAGATAGGCTTGAACTTTGGGGCATTTTACCCATTTGATCTTTTCAATGTAGATAAACAAGCCGTGCATTTGAAAGATTACAACTTTTAATGTCCACCTAGCGGTCTGATCTTGTCATCATCGTTCCTCCTTTCCAAATTAATTGAATCGAGCCCTAGATTCATTTGTTGTTCTATCTTTCCTTTCTTTCAGCTGGTTTTTGTCTTGAATTGTGGGAATGCATTTGGGTCTGTAAATCCAAAGGATCAACGGCTATTTCATTGTCTTTAAAATTGACGTTTACATGCCCATCAATGTGATCTCAACGGCTAGTTCATTATCTTGAATTTGATGTCAGCGTCACCCTTTGGTCTTCTTTTGGCTTTCGACTTTACCCTTCCAAATTGGACTTGCCCTTTCAGGGCTTGAGAAATGGCATGTGTCAAGTCGAAATGATCCTTCATTTTGGCCTCTAAGAGTCCCCCGCAAGGGCACCTGCCCTTCGGGGTCCTTCGACATCCCTTTGCTTTGGTAGTCCCCGCGAACAAATCCCTGGGATTTCTATTTGAGTCTCCCCCGTGGGTAATTCTTGTGGACATTTGTCCTGCAGACAATTTGCTCGAGAAATATTCCCACAGACAATTTGCTTGGGGAAAATGCCCGCAGACAAAAGTCTGCAAAAATTTGTTTCGCAAAGTGTTTTGAGCCAACAGTCACTAATTCTTTTAGACTTTTACGTTGAACCAATCGGTTGAACCAAAAATGGTTCAAGCCGATGGTTCAATGAATTAAACAAGCTGATGAAATAAACATTGAAACAAACATAATGAACTTGCCTTTGAACCAACAGTCGAACCATTTCATTGAACCAATTTGTTGAACCAGTTCAACAGTTCAATGAAGCACGTCGAGCCCTTTTGAACAAAAAGCCAATGAACCGTCCAATGAGTCAAGTGGTTGAACCAAGTGAATGAACCTGTTGTTGAACCTATTCGTTGAACCTGTTTGTTGAACCAAGACGTTGAACCAAGTTTTGGTTCAATGGTTCAAACAAAGCTTTGAAAAATGTCTTCGAACCTGTTGTTGAACCTGTAGACGTTGAACCAAAGGATGAACTGAAAGAATGAACCAACTAAGTGAAAATAAAGAGTTGAACTATTTAGTTGAACCGAGCCATTGAAATGTCCCTTTGGTTGAACCTGCCATTGAACCTTGAACTTGTTGAACTTTTGAACCAAAGTGGTTCAATGGTTCAATGGCTCGAGTCTCTTTTTGCACTCAGATGCTTGCTGATGAAGATTTTCAACTGAACCAAAGCTCTGAACCAATTCTAGAAAATGACCAAGAGTTGAAAACCAATTCTTTTGACTGAAACCACTTGCAGAAGCCTTTGAACTTGTATAAATGAACCTGCTTGTAGAAACTAAAGATACAAAGTCCATAGAAATCAACATGTAAAATCCATTGAGCTTGACTAGCAAAGTCTATAGATTTTCTGAGAAGCTTTGAAAATGAGGAATTTAAATGTCTAAAACAAATTTTAAAAATGGAAGATACAATTTTGGTCTGTAAGACCAAAATAATTCAAATGTTGTCTCAAAAATGAATGCTACTTTTGAGAGACAACAAACTTCACAGAGAGGAATGACATAACTTTAGAATTTTAGCAGTGTGCTAATAGAGAGCTTGGTGAAGGTTTTGGTACAAATGAGTACCTACATTTATTTTAAATAAAATTCAAGGGGGTTGGTTTACATAAGCATTGATTTCCCCCCACATTCATGTAGTGTGCCCACACAAATGGGCTCATCAAGCCCCATAAATACAAGGTCGGGTGTGTTTGGTCGTGTGGGCATAGCGGGCATAGCTTGCATTCTTATGTTAGACATGCCTGAAAGGTCATGTGGATGATTCAATTAAATAACTAAATAGAGGGAAAATTCCTATCTTTTTAAACCTCGACTAAGTTTTTCAAACTTGACTCTCAATTTGATGATAAATTTTTATGTTGATGATAAAAGTTTATATTAACAAAAATATTTGACATGGGAATTTTGAGGGTAATAATACGATACCATGACCGATATGGGCTGGTGATCCCATGTACCCACAGTAAAAAATAGATACTTTTAATTATATGTCTAATCAAAGGTAATTTAGAAATTTGTTAATTCATCGTTTATTTATTTTTATTTTCAATTTATTAATTACATCTTAAATATGTATATATTGAACTTAATAATTATATTCTAATTAAATCAATCTTAATTAAACAAATTAACAATTTTACACCAATTTTTTATTTGAATTAAATTTTTATTTTATATTTTATATTTTAATTTTTTAATATATTTTGATTTTTCATATTCTCTTTTTATTTTTTAATTACTTACTTTTATTCTTTGGTTATGTGTTATTGTAATTTTTTTGGTGTGAGCTAACACTTTTCCTTCTTATACATCTCCTTATTTCTTCTTTTTGTTTCACCACATTTTTTTCTGTTCTCAGACTCTTCTTTTCTTCTTCTTTAAATATTGGCTTCTTTCTTTTTTTCTCTAAAAATAGATTCAAGAGTGGGATATGAAACATCATACAATAGGGTAAATTTTAGTGGTGAATATTTATTAATTCATAAATATTTAATTTTTGAGAAATTGTATTTGGTGATTTTAGAAGAGTAGTACATAGGACCCAATCACTTAAAAATTTGGTATATAAACTTTTTTATGGGCTGGATCACCAATCATTTATAATAATTCTATAGGCAACCATTTAATTCACCTATATATAGTACATATATTCACACAGGTTGCCATCTAAGTCTCATTCTTTACCTCATTGCCAAGTTGAATCTTGAGGGTGTCCAACTACATCCTTGCATCCGCTCAATTGTCACTACTTGACTATATACTTGTAATCACCTAACTCTATTTGTCACTCGACTACTACCGCTCGATTGTGTATTGCCCATAAAATATTTATATTGTGCAGTTGGGTGACACTTACTATCATCTGGTTGCACCTTACAACTAGGCAACACTTTCTACTACCTGGTGGCATCATGCAACTAGGTGACAACAAATGTTGCCCAACTGCATGGCACAATTAGGTGATCACAGGTATCACCCAGCAGCATGATGCAACTAGCGATAACATGTGTCCCCTGATGACATGTTGACATGTTACAACTGGGCGACCCCTGATGTTGCTTGATTACATTATATAGATGGGTGATTGTATAGAAAATATGGAAACAAAAAAATCACCTTCAGAATCTACAGATTCATTAAGGCTATGAATCAATTCCACCTAAACAAACATAAAGAGATTTAAGATATGAACTTTTAAAATTTACCTTACCATACAATAATAATTTTATGTCATTACAACAAGAAAAACTCTACTCAATAAAAATAGTGTTATTTATTGAAAAAGAAATTCCATAAGACCTTTGCAATAAAATTGAAAATGGAATGAATGGTATATTAATAACTTTCAAAGGCTCCAATATCACTAAAGAAGTATGAAATTATACCAAAAAAAAAAAAAAGTCCATCGTACAAATACAAAAACATATTACAATAAGCAAACCTTTTGAATTTATAGATTTCTTGATGGTATAATATGTAATAGAAAATCATTTTACAACAATATTCTTCTCTCATTAGCTTGAGGATTTTTCTCTCTTAAATTCTCTTTATTTATTGCGTTCATTATGTTACATTATTTTTGGGTTTTTGGGCACATTTTGATACCCAGTGCCTCTTAGTGCTTAAGTTTATTTTCTTATTGTTGTCATAGATAGATTGATGGTATCCATCATTTTTTCTTGGTATAGATTAAAGCTATAGTTGTTTATAGGAAAGGCATAACTTTGGTTTGGATGTGTGCATGAGTTTTTGGTAATTTTGATGTCATGTCTATTAGTCAAAAATTATCTTGAGCTTCATTTGTTTATATTGAAACAATGAATGTGTTGTATTATGTTTGTGATAAATATTTAGGCAACAAAAGGTGTAATTATATGGTCATATGGTCTTGAGGAAGCTGCAGGACAATGGTACAGTGCTGACAGGTGGTACCAGGTGGATGACAAAACAAGACTTTAGTCAATGTCAGTAGAACCATTGTGTTTGTCTTACCAGGTGGATGATGGTCGCAACATTATCCTGTTGCTGTATGTGGAGGATGAGCTTGGTGTAGGTTCAGACATACAGGGTTTTGCTGAGCTAAGGGTAAGGTTAGTTCAGTGGCATGTCATGAGGAATTTGGAGCAGCGACATTCTTTGGCATGAGAGACATGGAGATCACAGGTTAATTTTGTCTCCAGTGGGAGCTGATGTGAATCAGGTGTTGGCGAGGTTCATTACGCAAGATGCAGAACTGGAGCACACTAAGGGCTGGACAATTTAGTGTCTGAAATCACATGAGGTCTGGTATAGACCTGAGTTTTCCCAAGTAGTGAGAGTTGTCAGAGAGTTAGGAGCCAATTCGGGGAAGTGGGTTCTCAGGTATTTGAGAGGGACCAACAGCAGGGATTCATGCTATGCAGGGTCAGGACTTCACTACATGGGTTTGTAGGTTCGGATGTGGCAGGTTACTCGGATGACAGGTGGTGAACCACAGTTTGTGTGGTGGGTGGTCTTCAAAATTGATCTTGAAGAGGGATACAAGCTAGGAAATAGATTAGATGGAGTACAGGTACAGGTACAATGCAACTATTTATCTCCAAGTGAGAGATTGTTAGGTTATAGAGCTAAAAGCTTCACTGATGCAAATAGGGGAGGAGGTTGCTGAAGGTTGCTGAGTTGCAGAGCAACCGACGTCGGTCTGATCAGCCGACGTCGGCAGGATAGTGAAGAGAAGCAACCGACGTCGATCAGGGATCGACCGGCATCGGTCACCTCCAGGCATACAGGGACCGACATCGGTCGCCTGTGTGGTTCAGAACTGCAAGTTTTACAGGTAGTTAGTTAACGAACCAAGTGTTTGCATGTTAAGAGCCAAATTTAGACTAGAATCTACGGATCTAATTATTGTAATTAGATGTCTAATTATTGTTTGCATGAGATCTATTTAAGAGGCTCATAGGTTGTATTGTAAAGTGTTCTAGTTTGAGTTGAGCAAAGTTAGTTCCTTCTGTGTGTGAGGTGAGCAAGGGTGTTCCTCCTAGTTCCACACATTACCAAGTGTGGGTGCTGGTTTTGGAGAATCAGCAGGATTCTTCAGGGGTGTAGGATCTTGGTCAGCAGGTGTGCATGGCTACTTTTGGAGATCTACATGGTAAGTAAGACCATTGATCTGTAGGTGTATGTGTGTGCAAGGTCTAAGGTTCACAAGTGTGCAGAACCAGATTGATTTGTAGGTGTGCAAGATCAGATAAGACAGCAACACAACAGGGAGCAGAATCAGGTGGGATCTACTTGGGGTATAGTGTGTACTCAGAAAGAGAGCAAAGAGGAAGGCAAGGAAGATCCTTCCATAAGTGAGATCATTTGGGTTGCAGGTTGTTGCAGTTCAAGGGAGATCTACTTGAAGTACATTTGTGTACTTGTGGAGTGCGTGGAGCACTTGTGGAGTGCGTGGAACACTGGTGTACTGACAGTAGTGGATACTGACTGGTTGGAGGTGAACACCAACTCTGTGTTTGAGTTGTGTGTTGGGACCGTAAGAGAGAGAGCTTTGAGGAGATAATTACTGTACACTTGAGGTGTGGGAAGCCTCTGTAAGGTGGAAGAGAGTGGCGTCTCTTTATTGTATTCTTTTCTAGATGAGTATTAATACAAGTTGTGTATTGTCTCTCATATTCTGTGTTATTTTTGAATTCTAGTTACTTGTGATTCTGGTTAATTACCGCATGTTAAGTTGCTTGGTAATCAATTGTGTGCTTCCGTTATTTCCCAACACTCCTCTTTCCTCTTCAAATTTTTTTTTATTAATTAATTATGAAAATCCTTCAAGGTTTAACTTTTAAATTGATTAGTTCCTTTCTCTTCAAAGCATTCTTTATTATTTCATGAGTTTTCACTTTTATTAAAATCTATTGATCAAAGTGTACTTTATTTAATATTCTACAAAATGTTTTTTTTTTTAATTTTTTGCAAATTACTTTATTTTTACAATTGTTTATTACTATTCCCATTAGATCGAAACACTTTTTCATACAACCAAAAGTAGAAAGGTTGTTCATTTGAATTGAATGAGGGAATCATTTATCAGATGATCGATGTACAATACACATAGTTTGGGATGCTCCTATATTGACTTGAATACCCAATCAATTGAATCAAAACACATTTCAATTGCTTAGTTGGTGAGTTGGTTGATGAGACATTATATAGGGTGGATATAGATACCATGTGTAGAGAGGATTAAAAAAAAAGTTGGTCAAGCATTAGTCCATAAACAATGAAACATGCATAAAGAACTAAATAATCAAACCTATCTATTCCTATGGGAATTACAAAGGATAGCAAGAAATAAATGAAAGAAAGCAACACCATATTACCTTCCCAAATGGATTCACCATGCCCATGTGGCTCAAAAACATGTTCTCCCTTGACCAAGCATCCTTGTCTTTGTCAACAATGGTGGTAAGCTCCTCCAATACCTCAAGAACACTCCACAAAACCTAGGCTCTTGATGTGGAATCACTAAACTAGCCTATCAACGAAGCTTTATAGAAATAATTTAGAATTATAACTTTGCAATGTTCAAGCTTTGAAGATATTTGAGCATAATAACCTTGCACCAAAATATCTTAGAAATGATGTCCATGGCCTCTCTATCTATAGAATTTTGAGATTGGTCAGGATCAACCTTAACCATTCATCTTGAGATGAAGATGTGTGGTTGAGGATAATCCTATTATTTGAAATTAAATCCATAATTATCCTCAAGATGACCTTGGAAGAAGGGGCATTGAAGAGGCATGGGAGGCATTAACAAGGCATGGGTGACCCATAATCTTGATATTTTATGTACTTATGGCCTAGGGATGTCTTCCTAAGAAATGATGTCACATGATGATGTCGATAATAAGAATCAATTTTCAAAAATAAATATTCAACAACTCTCATGAAAAATCCACTTAAGCCCTTGATTTGGATTAATTAGCCTTAAGCAAGGTTAATCAACATTTATGCAATTATTTGAATATTGACCCTCAACTAATCAAAATGGTCAGAAAGTCATATTAATGGGACATAATTTGACTCAAGAAGAATTAGAAGGTGACGCTAGGTGCGTTGGAACCATATTCTCATTTAAGATGTTTCCAACAATAAATAACAAAGGTACATGATGTATACTAATGAATTTAGAAGAAAAGAGTGATCTAGAGCACAAAAGGTGAAATCATCATTTTGACTTGAAATGAATTGATCAAAGTTAGCTAGCTCATAAATTATATTACCATATTTAGGGATACTTTAACCTAAATTGGCACTTGTAAATGACAAGTTCGAACCATTTAGCGCATTTTATGGATTTTGAACTAAAATGTGTATTTGAGTGCAATTCAAGTAAGATTGACAATTTCAACATATATGGTGTTAGGAATTAGATGTCTACATTTTGCCCCTATTTGAGAAGGCATAGCGAGACATTCAGGTGAAGCAACATCTTTTCAAAGAAAAGAGTTGTCAAGAAGAAATTAGAATAGACCCATGATGCCCCCTCGAGAGGACAAACTAAGATCAAAGAGAAGGATGAACTCTTGAAAAGAGATAGAAAGTGAGAGATTAACCCAAGGAAAAGATCACATCCAGATTAGCTAATCATTGCACACATGATTACCATCAATAATCAAAATATAAATAGAGGTATAACAGGCCCTAGAGATGGGGGAAATGGTAAAGATACAATCCATAAATGTAAGGGACAAACTTTAAATGTACCCAATTTGAGAGTACAAACTACATGCTTACGGCATTTATCAATCTCAAGACAAGTTGCACACTAAAAAATTGCCATCATGGGCTTTAATGTGGAGAGCTTGAAATTAGAGGAAAAGGGAGAACTTTCTGCTTCAGGAAAGCAAGCACCATTAGAACGGGGTCTCCAAAGAGAAGATAATAAGAAGTGCCCCAGTAGAGCAAATGTGATCATGATAAAATAGTTTTGCCTTAGTAGGGAAAATCTTGATCATTGATAAAAGAATAAATAATGATTTTGCCCTTGTAGAGCTGATTTGATTCAGATGTAGTTTAGATGTTGTGCCCCAGCATGGGCAATTGGAAAGCACAATAGCTCAAGGTTATAACCAAAAAGATAGGTTAAAGTGAGTGGATGCAAACGTACATGTGATGGTGTAAAGGCTTAGAAAGCCATATAAAACCACGCATATGAGAATGCACAAAGTGATGAGAGAGATGAAAAGAAGAATGGAGATAGTTGAGCTAACCTTAATAGAAATTGAGCACTGCATACATAGTTCCATGGACTCATGTTCCAACATGGACTTCAAGCTAATTTAGTTCACCCAAGTTTGGGAGAGAATGGAATGAAGAATGATGAAAAATGACCAAGACTTGATTAGACTCACAATGTATGCAAAGAGATGCACGTCTAAACATAAACTTGAGTACTAAAATGCATGCTACCTAGAAACCTAATTCCATATCATGAGCTTAGGTTTTGCAAAGTGTTCTTGAGAATCGTTCATCAGAGCTGATGTTGACGTTAAGACTTTGAGACCTGAGCACAAAGTGCTTGTTATAGCAAAATAAATTAGGCATCAGAAGTATGAATAACTTAGAATGACATAATATTCCAATTGCACTGAGCTAGTTTAAATGTGAATATCTATAACTAAGGATAATGGTAAAATAATAACCAATACCAGAGTTACAACAATTTACATTTAAATAAAAAAGATAAAGAAAAAGAAAAAGACAAACATAAATGAACCTAACTTGAAATAAAGATATGATCTATCAATACTTAAGTAGGAACAAAAAAAAATTAAAAACAAAAGGCAAGAACATCTTAATGACATGAGACCAAGATATGAATAATCAAGATCCATGTGGACCATCAAGGCATTCTTAAACACAAAAAGAGAAAAAACAAAATTAAATAAAAAAACAAGACAAAGAAACACAAGCCCAAGAAATAAAAAGAGAATAAAAGAAGAAATAAAAAGAGAGGAGAAGAAATAAAAGGAGAGGTGAAAAAGCACAAGAAAACACTACAAAACACCAAGAAAACTCAAATAAACATACACAAACTAAAACCAAGTTAGTGCAGTTAAAGACAAATGTTCATGCATGTGCGGTAGAGATGTTACTTTATACCACATCATTACAAAGAACAATGATAAAATAAATGGGGGAAGAGAAGAAAAAGAAGGGGTCAGTTGAGCTGACTCCAGATGTATAAGACAAGTAGACGTTGCCTACATATTTCTATAGCTGCATATTCCAACATGAACTTTAGGGCAAATGTAGTTCTACTAAGAAATGAGATAGAAGAAAAATGATGATCAGACCAACATGATTAATGTTATATAAAAAATGAAGGATATGATAAACAAATGAGAATGGTCGGGCAAACAAGAAGTTGATGAGACAAGAAAGGATGATCTTACAAAATGGTAAGTGCATGGGATAAGGTGAAATAAACTGGTGTTTTTGTGTTTGTAAAATGGCAAGAGTGTTCAAACTTAACAGTTACTCACAAAACGATGAGAGAGTTCAAACTTAACAGTTGCTCACAAAATGGCGAGAGCGTGGGATGGTGAAATGGGAATGTACAAATGTATAAAAGCATGAGACAATGCTTTTATTCCTTTGTGGATCATGTTTTGATTTTTTTGGTATTTTCAAAGTATATCTAATGTTTTTGGTGTTTTTGGGATAAAATATGTACAAGGTGGGGATATCTAGTCGAGGAGATGCACGTCCTAAGAGTATATGTTCCAATAAGACAACTAAGCTAGTTGTAACAGTCCATGCTCGCAAATCAGTGAGAGCAAAGATCTTGATAAAATAAGAAAGCAACAAAATACTTGCACTGAGAAGATGCAACTGTTCACCTATCAGAAGCTACACAAGATTGTCTTAGCTGAACTAATTTGTAG
The DNA here is from genome assembly GCA_037957365.1 of Torreya grandis. Classification (NCBI taxonomy): domain Eukaryota; kingdom Viridiplantae; phylum Streptophyta; class Pinopsida; order Cupressales; family Taxaceae; genus Torreya; species Torreya grandis. The sequence goes on from JARHVA010001497.1 coordinate 1,437,239, forward strand.
AACTATTGCTGAAGATGTTCATAATGCTCATGAGACATAATTGAGATCATACTTAGTCAACGGACAAAAAGTGTTCAAGCTTATAACATGTCCTAGACATAATAAAGAATATGCATCTTAAAGAGAGCAATCCAGAATGGGATGAAGAATGTGTTCAAAGTGCCAAGAGTTCAAAATCCTTTACTATCGAGATTCACAAAAAGTGGACTAAGGTAGTATAAAATGCACTCAAGGTAAGAGGAAAAGGTGGGATAAAATTATGACAACATAAGTTACCCCCAAGTCAGGGGTCTTATAGACAATGGTTCAAAGTTATTCATGTATAAAATCTCTTAAGGTGTATGATGTTCATGGGATCTGAAAGTTCTTCACCATTAGGTTTAGCCAATCAATATGCTCCTGATCTATAGTTTACCATGATAATGTATGGTCTTAACTAATTAGGTTGAAATTTGCATTTCTTTTTGGGTTCAGCATTCATGTTCTTTTGGTTTTATTTCAAAACTAAGTTACCAATCTCAAATTCTTGAGGGAGAATGTCTTTGTTGTAGCTTCGTCACAATCTATTCTAATAGGCCTACAAGTTTTCTAGGGTATCCAAATGCTTACCATCAAAAAGTTCTAGTTCTTGTAGCCATGAGGCTCTATAGTCTTCATCATCTTTAATGTGGTCCAATGATATTATTAATGATGGAATCTCAATCTCAAATGAGATGATAGCTTCAGTGCCAAAAACAAGGGAGTATGGAGTAGCTCCAGTTGGAGTGTGATGATTGGTTCTATAAGCCTAGAGGGTAGGAAAGAGTTACAAGTGCCAATTACAACCAACATCATTGACAATCTTTTTTAAGATTGCTAAAATGGTTTTATTTGATGCCTCATCTTGTTCATTACCTTACGAGTTATATGGAGTGGATTTATTCTGCTTGATCTTGAATTTTGCATAAAGAGCTTTCACATCTTAGTTTACAAAGTATTTGCCATTATCAGATATAATACGGGCTGGGATGCCATATCGATATATGATATGGTAATGAATGAATTTGGCTATTTGTTTCTCGGTAACATAAGTGAGAGGAATGGCCTCAATCCATTTGGTAAAGTACTCAGTTGTAGTCAAAATGTGCTTATGGCCATCTAAAGATGTTGGGTTAATTTTTCCAATGAGATCAAGACCCCATGTTGAGAATGACCATGGTGTTGTAATTGGCTATAATAGTAAGGAAGGTGCATGTATCAAATTGCCGTGTTACTAACAAAGAACACACTTCTTTACATAATTACAAGCATCTGTCTCCATTTTAGGCCAATAATAGCCTATTTTGAGAAGTTTCTTTGCTAGGACTACACCATTGGTATGGGCCCCACACATTCCTTCATGAACCTCCTTAAGTGCCAGCTTAGATTCTCCCAAAGATAAATAATGGAGAAGCATTCCATCATAGCTTTTTCGATAAAGCATGTTTCCAAGGAGGATATAACATGTTAGGCGATGAAGGAAAAGTTTTTGTTGGTTATTGGAAAGGTTGGCAGGAAAGACATGGCTATGAAAATAGTTATAAAAATCTTGGTACCATGGTAGCTCAGGTGAGAGATTAGGTCCAGTAATGGTGCATATCCTCTTTGAATCTGATAAAATATGTGTTGCTTGAAGAAGATTTTTAATCATGAACTAATACTCTTTAGCACTATCATTCATTTGAATCATGGAACCAATTATTGCCATGGCATCGACAGACCTATTATTGACTCGTGGAACTTGCTCAAACTGTAGAGATTTAAAATGTCTTTTAAGGTTATCAAAAATTTGCTTGTAAGGGACAAGCTTATCATCTCTTGTTTGATATTGATCAGTTGTTTGATTTATGATTAGTTGTGAATCTCCATAAACCATTGAGCTTTGAATATCCCACTGTATGGCAAGACGGAGCCCTGCAACCAATGCTTCATATTCAACCATATTATTTGTACACTAAAATTGTATATGGAAGGCTTTAGGGATCAAATACCCTTGTGGCATTATCAATAATATGCTAGTTCCATATCCTCAAGATGTGAAGGATCCATCAAAATAGAGTGTCCACTGCTCATGCTCTTGTGATGTTTGTTCTATTGTCATGATAGAATCATTTGAAGGTAAAAGTTGAGAGGTTGAGTGGTTGTGATAAGAGCTTTTGCAAGTTAGTTTGCAAAAAAATGCACTTTGATTGCCTTCTGATTCTGGTATTTAATATTAAACTCGCTAAGGAGCATAATCCATTTAGCCATACATCCTTGGAGAGTTGCTTTAGATAAGAATAACTTGAGAGGATCTACCTTGGTGATAACAAAAGTTTTGTTATTTAGCATATAATGTCACAATTTTTGAGTGGTAAACACCATAGCTAAACATGCCTTCTCAATAGGCATATAATTATGTTCATAGGCTACCAATGTGTGGCTTAAATAATAAACCACGTGTTCCTTACCATGATCATCATGCTGAGCCAAAAGTGCCCCTAATGCATATTCTGTGGCTGATATGTAAAGAAGTAATGGATTTCCTTGTGTTGGAGGTCATAAGACCGGTGGATTGGCCAAGTATGTTTTAAGATTTGCAAATGCTATCTGACAATCTTCATCCCAATGAAATGTCACTCCTTTCTTTAAGAGATGGGTAAATGGGTGGCACTTATCTGCCAGTTGAGAAATAAACCTGTGTATAGACTAGATCTTACCTTGTAGACCTCACAATTATTTAAGATTGTTGGGTGGAGGCATTTCCATAATAGTGATAACCTTTGTAGGGCTGACTTCAATCCCTCTTGTGATACAATGAACCCTAACAATTTTCCTGATGTGACTCTAAAGACATTTCTTAGGATTCAAGCATACTTTTATGCATGAAGCCTTTCAAATATTCTTCGTAAAATGTCAGGGTGTCCAGCTCTTATTCTTCATTTTACTAGTATATCATCAACATAGTACTAGATAATGTCATGCATTATGCCATGGAAGATGATAGTCATTGCATGTTGATATGTGGCTCCAGCATTCTTCAAACTGAATGCCATGACTTGGTAATAGAATGTCCCCCATAGAGTGGTGAATGTGGTCTTATGTTGATCTTTAGGGGCTATATTGATATGATTGTAACCACAAAATCCATCCATTAAGGATAACATCTTGTACTTGACAGTTGAGTCGATAATCATGTCGATGTTGGGCAAAGGAAAATCATCTTTGGGATATGCCTTGTTGATATCATGAAAATTAGTACAAACATGTATGCTTGGGGTCTGTTTACTTACTGGCACTATATTAGAAATCCATTCAGAGTAGTCGAATGGTTTGATAAAATTGGCTCCTAACAACTTCTCCAACTCGACCTTAACCAAAAGGGAAATGCGTGGATGCATCTTTCTTAAGTTTTGCTTAACTGGTTTAACATCAAGGTGAACAACTAGATGATGCACAACTAAATATGGATCCAGGCCTAGCATGTCAAAATATGCCCATGAAAATATGTCTATATAATCCTTAAGAAAGGATATAATATGTTCACATTCTGCTTCAGTGAGGGAAGCTCCAAGATAAACATTTTTGGGATCCTCATGGGTTCCCAAATTCACATCTGTTGTGCTCTCCATAATGAGTGTGGATCCATCTTCTAGAATTGTAGGCAATGTATGGTTATGATCATCTTTTTTTGCTATATCTTCTTTTCATTCCTCCTAAAGATCTGGATAATATAAAGAATTAGAGTTTGCCTTCTCAGGTAAAGACCAATTGGCAAAGACCTCTGGAAGCTCAAGAGCAAGATGCTCAAATATTTGATGTTATTCTGAAGAGATGTTTGTACTGGATATGGAACTTGGGATAGATGGACTTTCTACGTTCTAAGGGGATGAACAAACTTTCACATTTGGGAGCACCTAAAACAGGTTTTCACTCAAAGGCTTGTCTTTTTCTTTACTTTTTCCCTGATCAACGAGTGCCTCAAAGAGGTTTTCACCTACAGATCTCGATGTTTGTTCTTTATTATGACCAAGAAATTTTGCCTACTCTCCAAAGTAGGTAGAAGGATTCAATGAAAAATCAAAACCCTATTTATGATCACTAATGGGGAATGCATCTCATAGGCCCATGTATTCTGCAATTGATTCTTCATTTTGAAACTCATCAAGGCATATGACCAAATTTTGTTGATCCCAATCTATGAGTTCAGGATGGCACATGCATAGGTTACAATGAGGGTTTGCTTTAGGATGAGAAGCACCAATGGTAAAGATATAATGTCCTACTTCAGGAAGGGAAGCACCACTAGGATGGGTTTTTACTTCAGGGCGGGAAGCTCCAATAGGTGTTATGGTCAATATGGCATTTGAATCAAACAAATTTGAATCAGCAAGCTCATTGAAAAGGCTATAATGGGATGTTGCATCATTGTTAGGAGTCTCATTACTAGTCACTTTGGAATAATCACTACCAAATGTTATGAGGTCATTCTCTGGCGGTTTAAATCCAAGACCATGTTTCCCATTGACAACTCCAACTAATAAGGGTTTTAAAATTCCTTGTACTTGGGGGCAAAGGCCTTTCCATGTATAGTCAAAATGATCCATTATCCTGTTAGGGATAAGATACTTTGGATTATGAAAATAATCCTTAAGGCCCTCAGAATATAACCAATCTCCCTCGATAAAAGCCTCTCGATCTTTCTTTGGTGCAATTGCAAGTACAAAAACCATAGGAGGTTTTGGTTGCTTCTTTTTTGGTTGCCAAATTTGATCGGCTCTGTTAGGAGTCTAAATTTTTTAAGGCTTACTAAATGTTTTAGGGGATTTTGGTAATTTTACAATATGGAGGACATCCTTAAGATGATACATTGAAATGCCTACATCTTTAATAATCACCTACTTGGCCAAAGCTATGAGAAATGGATCATTTGAGGTGGAGGCTAGATCACCAAGGTCTATATAATTAGATGGAGATGGATGAGAAATGATGGCTTTGTTCTTCTTTGCAATGAATTCAGAACTTGGGCAATAGTTATAATTTTGAAACTCTTCTTTGAGATGTTTGCAATACTAGTATGGCATCTAATCAATATGAATAGTAACCTCGATCCCATCATGGGGAAACTTAAGGCATTGGTGAAGAGTAGATGGAACTGCCAGTACTTCATGGACCTAAGGATGACTAAGAAGTATGTTATAAGGAAGCTCAATATCCACAATATAGAATAACGTGTGATAAGAAATAGCCCCAACCAGGACTAACAACCAAATTCTATCAGATGACTCCCTCTCAGTGTTGTCATAAGCCATTATTGTAATAGTCTTTGTCCATGTAACCCAATTGTTTCACCAATTTAAGAGATATGATGTTCAGCCCTAAACCATTATCTATAAGAACCCACTTGATTTTGTGATCCACAATGATCATCTCAATGTATAGAGGGTTATTGTGGTTTGGGCCAAGGGCAGACATGTCTTTTTGATCAAACGTGATTTGCCGAAATGAAGACAAATGTCCAATTAGGTTCTAAAACTGATCAAGGTTTATATCATTAGGCACAATAGACTCTTGTAAAAGTTTGTTGAGGATGGTTATATGGACATTAGATGTCTGTAAGAGTTCTAATATCAAAATTTGTGTAGGGGTTTTGTCTAATTGGTCCATTAGATTATAAGGCCTTTGAATTATGGATTGAACTAGTTTAGTCTTTGTTGGAACTGTATTCAGCTTTGGAACCATTGGCACAATGTTCTCATTGGGTTTATGTAAATAAGTGGGTGAAGGGCCCTGGATGGTAACTCGCGGGTGTCTAGTTGTGATTGCACAACCTAGAGGTGGCAAGGAGTCATTATAATTAGACAGACAAGGTAAAGGGCCTTGGATGGTGATTCATGGATGATTAACGGTATTTTTATAATTTTGGGTCAGCGAGGAGCCTCTAGAAGAATGGTATTATTGTTCAGGATTAGTAACTTGTGCAAATGGAGTAGCAACATGATGATGTGAACTTGACATGGTATTACTAGGGGGAGAGGGCGTTGACCCTATAATGATGGGTCTCGTGTTCTGAGGAACATGAGATTGGCCACATGATGTCATAATAACAGTGGCAATGTGGGTTGCAAAAATGCATCCCACAGTGTTATTGTAGTCATAATGTACATTGTTATAAGCCACATTATTAGTGTGGGGATCATGATCTCGATTATGCTCATTACGATTATGGCCTTATTGTTGGTTCTGATTCTATCTTTGTCCTTGATTGTGATCATTTTGATTGTTTTTTGGTGGTGGTAAATCATGTTGAGGAAAGGGGTCTTTATAAATTCTCATATCCTAATTTGTGCCTTGATTAGGAGCCAACTTCATTTTTAGCTCACTATTTTCAATAAATTCCTCAATAATATGTCACAATTGAATGCAACGATATCCACTGTGACCAGAAACATGATGAAAGTTACACCATTTGTTCTCTTTGTACTAGTCTAGTTTTGGTTGATCTTGAGGAAATGGCCTTGATATTGGCCATATAATTAAGTTACCTGTAATGAGCTTTTGTAATACTACTTCAACCGATTCTCCTAACTTGCTAAAGACTCTAAAATTGTTATGAAGCATCCTTCGTGGAGGTTATCTTTGCAAAGTAGGTAACGAATTTGAGGGAGTTAATTATACATTTGGAGGAGGCATAGTCTATACCATTTGTACATGTCTTATTTCTATCACCTTATTTCCAACCATGTTCTTATTTTTGTGAAAGCCCTAAGACTTATCCTGCGTAACTGTTTGAGGAGCTGGTGATTTAGTCTAATTAGACGCTTATCCTTGTGCAAAGATCTTAACAAGGCCCCTAATAATAAGAGCCTTATCGATCTGCTTTCCTTCATCAATAATTTCTTCAAATGAGTTAGCACAAGCTAACCGTAGATTATGCACAACTTTAAGATGTAAATTTTGTGCAAAGATATCAACCAACTATTTGTCTAGCAAATTATGTTGAAAGTGGCCCACCAATGTTATCTGCCTTTGTAGATACGTAGCAAAACTTTCACCATCATGTTGTTTAGCTTTGCATAAGTCAGCAACAATCAATTAATGTTCTATGTTGTATGAGAAATGGTTAACAAACTTTTATGATAAGTCATTCCAATCTGCAATGGATCCCTTGGGTAGTTTATGTAGCCAATCAAGAGCTTGCCCCGCTAAACTTCATAGAAACAGTCGTAACAAGTACTCACTACTATAATCAACCTCTTGACACAAGATGAAGAATGCATGTATGTGTTCACATGGATCTCCTTTCTCTTTGTATATGTCAAATTTAGGTGCCTCAAAGTGAGGTGGAAAGGGGTTTTGGAGAATAGATAAGTCAAATGGATATGGGCATATCTCATCGAATTTGTACTTTTTGACTCTATTGTTCATCTCCAATCTTTGGACAATTTCCTTCATAGAATTCCATTCTTGCATGTTTGGTGCACCTGTGGATTAGATAATATGTTATTGGGGTGGAATGTGCCCATGGTTTTGATGCTATTGTGGGGGGAATGTGTCCCTAGTTTTGTTGATGTTGGGGTGGAATGTGCCCTTGGTTTTGTAGTTGTTGGGGTGGAATGTACCCATGATTTTGTTGTTGTTGGGGTGGAATGTGCCCCTAGTTTTATTGTTGTTGAGGTGGAATGTACCCCTAGTTTTGTATGGATCTATAGGGAGTGTATACCTTTTGATCCATGATTTGGTTTTGATTTGCTTCTTGAATTGAGAACATAGGCCGTTGATTCTTGGATTGTAAAACATTCCCTGAATTTGGTTGTTTCACATTTTATTGATTTTGGAAATGTTTATGTTTATTTACCAATCTTTGGTTTGTTTGAGGGATTTCTTCAATTTAAACTGAATGTTTGGGTTTCTGAGTTTGTAAAGTAACAAGAGGTTCTTGATGATTGAAGAATATACGTTTCGTGTCAAATGGAACATCTTGTAAAGTCTCTTGTGACTTCAACTGTTCATTTAGATTACCTTTATCCACTATGGTAATGTTCTCATCCAATATTTATTGCGTACTATCCACCATATCTTTGTGTTCTTTGGAAACATTATGTGAATTTAAGTGGCAACTAGGGAGTCAGTTAAGTCTATGACAAGTTAATCTGCATATCATTGACTTATTATCTTGATCTTAACTAGAAGATCTAAATTTGTGGGTTTTGACTCTGTTTGTATTTCTTTTCCTTTGTTAGAAAAAGAAGGTATGTCTATCTGTGCAAAAATTTGCTCTTACCATCCTTGTTCTCCTTCTCTAACCAAGGTAAGCAATTGTTCCATAGGAAAGTCAGAAGGTAGACTAGTACCTAATTTTATCAATCTAAGAAGGGCTTCATCTTGATCTTCTCGAGGTTGATATTCATTGTAATCATCTTCAAATGCTACTGTTGCAAGGATATCATAAAAAACAATGGGGTTAATTTTGACCATCATAAAATTGCTCATCCTCATAACTAAGGCCATAAGAGGCCCCACTATGAGTGAACCTTTGAGTCATTTCTAAAAAGAGTTGTTATGTGTGTTTGACTAACTTTAAACCAATGTTCGGTCACTAATCAAAGTATGCTTTGGTTCTCATTTAAACAAATAACCAAAGTACCAATGAGACTATAAGGGAGGGTGGTTTGAAACCATGCACAGTTTAGAAGATTTGGTTCATGAAATTACTCAACCTATGGTAAAGTTGAAATCATATAGATGAAAAGAGAGTAATGTAACTCAAAGACCCAAGGTGAAAACTAGTACACCAATGCCTAGATCTTTGTGATACACCCACACTACAAAAGCTAGTTTCAACTTCGACAAGTTGACCCTAGAAGTTTAGAGGAAAGCTCTCCAGATTATGAAGAAGATAAAATGAACTAAGCAACTCAAGATGTAAAAACATACATGAACCACTGAGTATAAAGCTAGGACCAAATAGGTAGCACAACATCGCCACATGATTCTAGTAGGATAAAATATGTTTTATGACCCAAAGTGTGAGTGATACGCAAGATAACTTGAGTCCACTAAGATGATAATGTGATTTTGAGTCTTAATAAATGACCTTTAATCCAAATAGAAAATTGGACCCAAGTTAAAACAAGCGTAGTGCACAAATGACAAACTTACTTTGACGCACCAACCCTTAGAACTTAAAAAGGTCTAATTTCGAATGTGGATTATAAATGAAGAATTTAAACAAATTAGGTAAAATTTTTAGACCCAGTTAGGCAACATGACTATGCCAAAGTGGATGTCATGACACAAAGCTTTTGATAACAAATTAAACAAGGAAAAGATGAATTTTCCATTTGGATAGTGTAATGCCTCCCTTGCTCAAGAAAATTGAGGACAATGTGTTTTGGTTAAGTTCATTGAGTTAACAAGTAATTTTAGACACAAATCAAGACCAAGTAAGCTAATAACAAAAAATAAACGTCTTAAGTCTAAACTGACAAGGTATGGCAAAGTGGGGTCTACTAAACTATCAAGTTTTGAACATTTTAAGGGAATCAATTGCATAATGACTTTCACGCCAAACAATGCAAAAAAAAGTACCGATTTTGAGTTCGTATCACTTGACTTGTTGAAAAAAGGTCTAGTCTTTTATGCAACCATTACATCCTACTATTCGTTCAATGTAGTGCGATGTTCAAAATGCCACTACGTCTCGTGTGCAACTCTAAAAAGAGTCAAATGAAATCAATGCTAGGAAGTGAAACCCTGAGTCAAAGCTTCCCTAAAAAACTTGTGGGAGGTGATGAAGTCCCCCTCGAAAGCCAAGTTGTATAAAAACAAAGAAAGCATAATAATAGAAAGACTTTAGGGTCATTTTCAAGATAACCCAAACTTTAGCAAATTTTTGGGGAGTGCTTTAAGCGACCTTCTTTCTAAGCCTTGGACTAGGCTATTTGTAATAAGAATGACACTTTTGATTCCAAGGGTCCCCTGCAGGGGACAAATGAAAGAACATACATGCAACATTTCTCTTTTTGCCAAACAAGATTAATCTAATCAACTATTGAAGACAAAAATGACAAGTGTGTTCAATTTTAAGCCAAAATGAAAGATTTGGTGGTGTTCATTTGACCCCTTGGTCTTAGTTGTAACTTTAAAAACTAATGATAAAAACACTTATTTAAGCACCTTAAATGTTACTTTAATCACCGAAATAATGTTTCTAATTCATTTTAAAGCATGTAAAATACGTTCTAAAACATGATTTATCAAACTTGAAATTTGTTAGTTACTTGTCTACCTAAGACATCACCCCAAAAGCAGATATGTTAGATTAGAAAAATTTTAAATGAGTTTTCCAAATTTTATAAAAAAATTATAAAACTTAAATCTAAACTAATGTCAAATTTTAAAAATTTAAGAGAAAACACGTGGTTTTAAAAAAACATCATTTAAAATGGAGTCTGTATGACCTCAAACCAAGCATTTTAAAATAGCTCTCAGGTTTGTGTTTTTAAGAAAACACAGTGACCGATGTCAGTTATATACCACTGACGTCGGCAATGTCCAACCAAGATCTAATTGATTTGGTGTTGCTAGTTACCATCAGTTGAACCAAGTAACTGATGTCAGTATTTCCTACCGATGTCGGTTACTATGTAAACCTATGGCAATAAAAAATGATAAAATAAAGTTAGACAACTAATTTACAAGAGTTTTAAAGCTCAAATAAGTTTTTTAATGTTGTAAAAGGATATTCTTTAGGTGTGAGATGCGTCTTGTCTTGCCAGGCGTGCTAAGATGTAGAGAGGATTACAAAGCAAGTTAGTCAAGCATTAGTCCATAAACAATGAAACATGCATAAAAAACTAACCAAGCCTATATATTCTTATAAGAATTACAAATGAGATCAAGAAACAAATGAAAGAAAACAACACCATATTACCTTCTCAAATGGATTTACCATGCCCATGTGACTCAAAAACATGTTCTCCCTTGATCAAACATCCTTGTCTTTGTCAACAATGGTGGTAAGCTCCTCCAATGCCTAAAGAACACTCCACAAAATCTAGGCTCTTGATGTGGAATCATTAAACTAGCCTATCAATGAAGCTTTGTAGAAACAATTTAGCATTATAACTTTGCAATGTTCAAGCTTTGAAGATATTTGAGCATAATACCCTTGCACCAAAATAGCTTATAACTGATGTCCATGGCCTCTCTATTTATAGATTTTTTAAATTGGTCAGGATCAACCTCAACCATCCATCTTGACATGAAGATGTCTGGTTGAGGATAATCCTAATATTTGGAATTAAATCCATAATTATCTTCAAGATGACTTTGGAAGAATGGGTATTGAAGAGGCATGTGAAACATTAACTAGGCATGGGTGACCCATAATCGTGATATTTAATGCACTTATGGCCTACGGATGTCTTTTCAAGAAATGATGTCACCTGATGATGCAGACAATAAGAATCAATTTTCAAAAAGAAATATTCAACAACTCTCATGGAAAATCCATTTAAGCCCTTGATTTGGATTAATTACGCTTAAGCAAGGTTAATTGACATTTATGCAATTATTTGAAAATTGACCCTTAACTAATCAAAATGGTTAGAAAGTCATATTACTGGATCGTAATTTGACTCAGAAAGAATTAGAAGGTGACGCTAGATGCATTAGAACCGTATTCCCATTTAAGATGTTGCCAACAACAAATAACAAAGGTACATGATATGTTGACAACAACAAATAACAAAGGTACATGATGTGTACTAATGAATTTAAAAGAAAAAAATGATACAAAAGGCGAAATCATCATTTTGACTCAAAATGAATTGCTCAAAGTTAGCTGGCCTATAAATTGTATTGCCCTATTTAGAGATACTTTGACCTAAATTGGCACGTGTAAATGACAAGTTCGAACCATTTAGCACATTTTATGGATTTTGACCTAAAATGTGCATTTGAATGCAATTAGAGTAAAATTGACAATTTCAACACAGATGGTGTTAGGAATTGGATGTTTACACCGTGTAAATGATATGTATGAGTATGTTTTGATAGTTGGATAACTAAGTCCTATATCTAAACCTTATATATTTATTGGATTAATTTACTTAAAAATAAAAATTTAATGTTATGAATTAGATTTATTATATTTATATATTTATTATGTAAATAATTAAATGATAATTCATTAATTTTTTATTTATAAAAACTCATTTAGATTATTAATATAATATTATCTTTAAAATATAATATATTTTATTAATCCAAAAAAAACTCCTATTTAAACTTTTAATTTATTATTATGTAAAGCAAATATAAAATTGGTATTCATTTTATATCTTATTCCCATTATATTTTGGTACTTTTTTTTGGTTCCATTTATTTATTGTTTTTATTGGTTGTTGGCACGTTTGACCTAATTTAAGGGCAAAAGGACACAGTATTGAAGAAAAGCAACTTATCATTTACAAATTTGCTTATGGAACTTTTAACATGGCTTAAGTACATTACAAACATGAATGATGTGATCTCTAATTTAAAACAAAATCTAACTCCATATAAGTACCACGAAATAATGAGATTTGAAGTTAACCTTTTTATAGTGCATAACTTGTCCTCTTAGAAGGTACGCATTGGGACAAGGCTAGGCTCTAAAAAATTTGTTGTACTTTTTTGGTGTTGTATTTTTTTTTAATTAAAAAATGTAAAATAAATTCATTACATAGTTTTTTTTTAAAGAATTTTGGTTCATTTTATAGATGTTTGAAGGTCTATTGTTTTAATTTTATTAACTAGATTTAATAGGGGTTATATCATTTTATTTACTTAGAATATTATTTAGTATGTTTTAAGTTAGTGTTTATATTATGTTCACGATGGTGGTGGTTAATTTTTATATCGTCTTCATTTTGTATTGAGAAAATATTAGTCGTTAATCTTTCTTAGAATTTTAAATCAAAGATTAAAAAATAGAATTTGTTTATTTTTTTCATTTGGGTCTCCCTTTTACCAATTCAGGTCCCATGTTGTTCGGATTGGAGAAACCATGAGTGGTTCTTCCTTTGATCTCCCTAGCACTGGCTCATTTGGACCCCTTGCATAATGTCCCTCTTGAGGATAGAATCCCTCTCCCTGTGATGGGAATACTAGTGTTGAGCGAACGTAAATCCACCATGCCCTCATTATTTGTATGTCTCTCATCCTCCTCCTTGTCATATGTGGGTGTGTGATTTTCGAAGGAGGGACCATCTATTTTTCATCTCTTAGGGGCATCTTTTGGTCCTATGTTAGTAATAATGGGTAGGGGCACATCTTGTGTTAGCCTAAATTATATCAATACCCTTTCATACTCAAATCACTTGAGGATGTGTATAAACTGACACAAATACCATCTTCTCTGCCTAGTCCATTGCATTCATGTCACATCCTCATCCCGGCCTAAATGATCTATATATGGTCTCCAAGTGATGTCTACCTCCCTTAAGGATTTTATAGTCCTCCTCTAGTGTGACACATCTAGGTCTCACAACCTCTTATGTCCCACTAGATGCCATTTTCATGCCAATAGTCTTTCTCTATTCTATATGGTAGTGGCTAAGCCAATAGCCTTAGTAATTTTCAGTTACTCAGATGTACACCACTGTCATAATCTCCCTACTACAATCCCTTCATCTTATGTCTCGTACAAAAACATATAAAGGTCCTCGTACAAATTAGTGATCATGTAATATCACCATGAGTATATGATCTACCTCTTATTCATATTCTCTGTTATGTGATGGGGATCATTTGAAAAAGATACACCCATTGTGTCGACAACCATAAGTGCGCTGGACAATAAATCTATGTAATTTGAGAATCATGGCTCGTTTCCCTGAGTAGTGATCTTCAATAAAAACCCTCCTCCACCCTAAGGATCTCCAACTCTCCCTATATAGTAGTTATGAGCTAATTGATGCACCTCCTTAGCAAGTTTCTCTCTCTTCACATATTTCTCTTTGATAGGAAGCCTTAAAATTTTCCTTACATCCTTTAGAGTCATTATTATCTCCCTTGTTGTTAGCTAAGATCTATAGGTGTCGTTATTCTACCACTCAAGCAAAAAGGTAGACATGGTGTGGTCAAATCACATCACAAGTAAGCATGCTATATGGCCCAGGGCAATCACATTAATATGCACCCACTTGGCCTCCTCTAGCCTCAGTGTTTGTATTGTTTTCAAGACAATGTCATGGGATAGCTCCCATATGTGTATGATATCTTGCATCACTACAAATCAAAATAAAAAACAATGTTTTTGCTAAAATAATATTTTTGCGATATCAAATTATATAGCTACGAGTATTTCAATATTTTGAAAAATATGTTAGGATTGTGTAGTCTTGACCAAAATCACACGGAGTTGACTAGGACTATATAAATGTTGACCATGACCACACAAATCATGTCAAGACTGTATGGTATACACCAGAGGCCTACAAGTCCCAAACTTAAGTAAAATAGTCCTCTATGCCACACACATACACACACACACACATAAAACCAAATCACAAAAACTAAAAAACATCATGATCATAAATACTTACTAGCCTCGACTCTTCAACTAGTGTGATAGTTACCCCCACACAATCTAATCGATGAGCAAAGAATGGTCATTAAGTGCCCATGGTAAAAAATCACTTTTAATCTTTATTTATAAAAATAAAAGGTAAGAATGAGGCGAGATATTTTATTTCCACTTTCATTTTATATATGATGGGGAAAAAGCCCTAAAAGACCATCACTATTCATTTTCCACTACTTCACTCGTCCAATCAAATTACTTCAATATATTGATTCATGTTACCTTAGGGAAATATATCAAACACTTAGATTTTTGTGTTAATCAATTTGTTATCTTATATATATTGTGAGGCTTTATTATTATACATTATATTTTATAGCATTTCCCTACATAGGTAATATTCTTTTATCCTACTCTAGATATGATTTTCACCATGTTTCATGTGCCCTTCTCAAATCTCAAGAGGTGCAACTATATTATATATTTATCATTCTCGTTACTTTGATAATTGCTTGTGTTTCAATGCACATATTTCTTAGTACACATATTTTTCACGATGACTTGGATTGGAGGCCCAAGACTAGAGGGGTGTCTAACTTCAATTCCCAATGACTCAAATTTTACTCGAATTATAATTAGATACATAGGATTTACTGAAATTTTTTTTAGACTCAACTTCATCATTTTATAACTGTAAAAAATGGTATTTTATTTCAACTTTTCTAGATTTCAATATTTATTATCATTATTTAGCACTTACCCACATGTAGGTAGGTAAAAATAAGAGTGATTTTACATGTTCCCAAGTGCATCAGTTTTAGTTCCAAAAATCTAGGTGTGTAGTTATATACCTTTTATATATAATTTTCTACTTTGATGTGTGTACTTACACACACATCAAAGGAGGGTAAAATACAAAGACCAAAAATATCCCTAAAGTATTTATTAGATGTTAATTCATATGTTTTTAGTGTATTTGTATATTTTTTAATTATTAATTCAAATTAGCCATTATAGGTGTGATTATCGACTTTTGATGATTCTTCCTTTCTTCTCGCCCTCAAACTTCGCTCTTCTCGTATTTTTGGGTCTTTAAGCTAGAAGCAATGGCACTCGTGACACTTGTGAGAAACACCAACGCTCTTAGTTCCTTTCCATTTGGTCTTGTCTAAGTCATGGTTTACTTGACTCTTTTGTCATGTCTCTTTTCTTCTAGTTATTTGATATTGGTTTGCGCATCAATAAGGTCCTAATATAAATTTAATTATCTATAAATACACAATCATTGCAGTTTATTTGACACAGGGTATAAGGAGAACATTCACAAGAAACAAAATGAAAATTCACATAATTCTATTAACAACATTCAAGAACAAATCAAGTAAGTATTTGATCATTTATCATATTTTGAAGCCAACATTTTCTTGTGGGTCACTTTTAGTACAAATCTAAGGCTTTATCTACGTCACACAATTTATATTTTTGAAGTCATTTATTTTAAGCAAATCAATATTTTCTACACTACAATTCGCACCTTTTAGGGACTTGACTAATACCAAGATAATTATAATGTTCACCACCTCCAACATATGACATTGAAGTTGCATAAATTTCTTTAAAGTCTTCAAATATAACATGGACATTGGAGTCATTATAGGGAAATTAAAGAAATCTATTTTATAAGTACACGCGAATCATAACGTGTATGAGATTAGAACCAGGGGAACTCAATCATCAATTTATTTTAGAATTGTCAATCATTTAACCAAAAATAGTAGCACTCCTGATCCTTGACTACAAGTGGTGACACTACTAATACTTGACTAAAAGCACAAACAGTCTTGACATATGTTCAAAATCAATTCTAAGTTTACATGAAAAATTTCAAACATACCCAACAATATACTTATAAATCAAAATTTAAATGAAAATATGTAAACCAAATATACAGAAAAATATAAATTTGACATTTGCTTTTGATCTTATTCACAATACACTTTAGTACCACTATATTTAAAAAACAAAATATTCAACCATTAAAAACAAATATTATAATTCACAAGTTTTCTTATGGAACTTTTATATAACATACCTTACATTAGAAACATGGGTCTCTCATATAAAACAAAAGCTAACTCCATATAAATACAACAAAATAATGGGATGTGAAGTTTACCTTTTGATTGCATGAAGTCGTCCTCTAAGGCGGTACCATTGGGAGAAGATCTCTAAAACGTGGATGGACTTGAAAACTTTATTTTAGAAAATGACTTTATCCTACTTTGAAGATATTGAATTTATTTTTCATTTATTTAATTTAACTCTGGTCCACTTCAAAATTCTAGGGATCTTATACTTTCCTCAAAGGAGAAAATGTGTCAATCTCATTGAAAATATGAATGTTTGATAATGAAAGTTAGAATGGACTAATTTAAAGGGTAGTTTGAACAAAATTAAATTATTTTAATATTTAATGTTCTTTTTATTTCATCATGTTATTTTATTTCAATTTTTATATATTTTGAAATGGTTTTGTGGTATTTAATGTGTTTTCAATGTATTTGTCGACTATTAGTCAAATATAATTATTATTGATGTGTATATTGAGTTTTGATGATTCTCTTTTTTCATTTTATCTTTTTAAATATTTTTTTCTCTTTCTAGTGCATCCTAGTTTCTTGTTAGGGACGACTTCATACTTATCAAGAGTGCCCAATGCTCTTAGTCTCTTTAGTTGATCATTACTATGTGAAAGTGTAACTGTCTCTTTTTTATCTTTTTTCGTTTCTAATCATTTAATGTTTATTTGCCATGCTAATATAGTCATAATTTAAATTCAACGATTTATATACACAAGTGTCGTAGTTCATTTATGACAAGATGCTATATTCACACATAAAGAAATCTTAAGCACAGAAGAACGATTAAATAATCATTAAAACATTCATCAATGTCTAAAGCTAGTATTTTACTCTGGATTTTGGTGCACAGAGTACAATTTTATCTATGTCATGCAATTTCTATTTATGAAGTTATTTTTTTTTGTGCAATTTTTATTTATGAATTTAATTTCTTTATGTAATTTATTGTTTTTTGGCATTACAATTTTCACCTCAGGGGCTTGCAAAACATATGACTAGTTAATTCACGCTACTCATTAACCCCAACACATACCCCTAAACTCACTTTGTTTTTTATGGTCGTTGGAGCAAATATATCAGAGATTAAAACTACAATGGAGCCATTTTAGGGTAAGAAAGGAAATCATATATTGCAAGGATATAAGAGTTACAATACACAGATCAAATGAAGGAAATGAAAGATTGAAAGTAGACAAACCCAACCATTAAATCAAAATTTCAGTTATTTGTTATTTATTAGAAGTGCCACCAACATTCTTGACACTTGTCGAAAGCGTCCCTAGCACTCTCGACATCTTTTTAAGCATGGAGAAGTTGAATGGTCAATCTTTATATTAAAGTGCTCATGTGATATGTCGCTGATTGAGTTGGTTGTTTATGTTGGCTTGATGATTTTCGAGCGCTGGGCCTCTTGTTGTATCTCAAATCTGACTCGTAACTCCGATATCTTACAAACTATTTTTAACTGATTCATAGCTTGTAGCTCTCCTTTTGTAAATTGATTATTTTATTTTTCATTCAAACTCATCACGATTTTCAAGTCAAATCATAAGCTTCACTTTTACAGGTAGGATTTGTCCTTCTACCTCTTACATTAAATGAAGCACATAAAAGTTGTCCCTCGACCCCATACATCAAGTTGGAGATTTATTTTCGTAAATAACCTTTAATTTATGAGAGATATTTAAAAACGAAAAACTCCCATTCAACATTACCTCTCAAAAGTTAGAAAACAAAATTTTAATTTTTTTTATATATTTATTATAAATCAAATATATATATTGATAATCTTTCATAAATTTTGAAGGTACATCAAAATTTAATTTTATCATTAAATATGGCCTTTAAAAAAATTTAAGAGTATTTTATGGTTTAAAAGTTAAAAAAATATTTATATAATTGTCAACTTTAAATTTTAGATTGAAATTAAATTGAGAGAGAAGATACTTATGGTTCATATAAAAACTAGTTCTTAGAGGTTTAGGTGTGAGACACCTATATAGATAGATGCCTCCTATAAAAGAATTAGAGGAGAGGATATGCATTTTGTATACCATAAAGGTAATGGAAGTGAAGAAACATTTTATCTTTAAATATCTAAATCACACAAATATTCAAATCAAGTATACATAAATATTAAGAGTTGATTCTATCTCAAATTATTTAAAGAACCCACAATAAAAAGATTAAGTATATTTTTAACTTAAATCAATAAAAGAAGAAATAGCCTTCTCAAAGAAACAATACAACCTACAAATCTTTGAGTAGTTGAAGCAACTAAAACAATTTATGGTACTATAAATTGATAGATCTCATGAACGTAATTAATAACCCACTCTTCAATATAAACTCACTTATATGTTCCTTTCAATAAAAATTTGAAAACATTTAGAAATAAATCTTACTATATAAATGAATGAATACCGTTTAATTTTAAAATGAAATTTGTAAACACAAAAAACTTTTGCAAGATGACAAAATACACTTATGACTTCAAAAATTAATTTTAAAAAACTATGAAAAAAGAATATATTCAAACTAACTACTTACACATCCTACAAAAATGTTGAAAATTTTGGAAAATTTTGAATTAAAATCCACAATTAGAAAAAAAAAAAACCCTTTGAAAACATAACAATAACAGAGATTGAAAATAAGATCCAATTGACAGTCGTCACATTTTCAATAATTACTGGTTTCTTTGACTATACTTAGTATTCTCGCAGTCTCATAAATTATTTTGGTACAGTGAACTTTATTAAAATCTATAACTATCTATCAAAGTGTTTTGACAATAATGTTTATTAAAATCCGACACCCATCTGGACCACAAGAGCATACCAATCCCAATCAATGACTGGTTGATATTGTCACTCCAAAGTCTTTGATGGAATCAGTCAAACAAGTAAAAGTAAAATTGAATGGTATGAGGTTGAACACATTAGGAGGAAAGGCTAAAATGGGTCCATGCAAACAATACCCCCCAAATAGCAAAACTGGTTTAATTAGGAGCCTTGAAATTATCAAAACTCTGGTGTACAAAAAAAATCAGCCCTTGGGTCATCAAAACATATTGGGATTCGGTCTTCTGCACAACACACCTCATTTCGTCTCACTGTTTTGTTTCTACAGTTGATTAGTACAATGAATGTTCAGACATGCATTTGGCTTCAAGTGGATTAATATTGCTCTAAAATCTTCAAATCCAGTCAGGACACATTGTGAAGGTCAAACAACCACAAACATAGATGTGGGTCTGAAGATTCCTACTGTGTTGACTCCATGGGCAATTGTTTGGGAGCTCCTGTGGAAGCTGGCAATTGTTTGGGAGCTCCTATGAAAGCTGAGATGATCTCAGCTCAGTTTAGCACATCACCATCTGGTAAGAAAAACCTGAAATTTCAGTACTCTATTTTTTGTATTTTGATATGAATTCTGCTGTGGGGCATAACCATGTGGCTGATCTGCAAACCCATTTTAAGTAAAAAAATCATATCAAGTTCTTTATATGGGGATCAAATTTTTTGAAGTCAAATTGCTCTGAAGTTTTTTTTGTCTCAGGGCAACTTCATTATCTGTTTTGTAGAAGACAGGCTTTTGAAGATTTAAACAATTGTTTTCTAAGGCATTTTTGTAAGAGTGTAACATGTTCATATTGCATAGGGAAGATGAACAAGTTTGGAACTTGAAAATGGAGTTTATAGATGAAATTAACCAGTTGTGGAGGAGAATGAGTGGCAATTTTCAAGCACTGGTCTCTCAAATCCCATGGTGGTATCTATCCTATACAGAAAACATAAAACCCAATGCGACAGGAAGGTTAACCTGGGTATCTATATACTAGTTTTTTGTGGCGGTCCTTTGTTCTATTCAACGCAACTTCTGGCTTTAGAGGCTTTTAAGAACGATACCTTTTAAGTTTTTATGCATGTTGACCCTGGTGCCACCAAAAGCCCTGCCAAGTCTTCAAGCCTACGCCCAATAGAGCCGCACAAATCTTCTTTCCGGGTACGCAGAGATAAAACTATTGTGTGTTTACTGTTAGCTGGGCTGGGATGACCTATTGCAACTATGTGTACTCCATGGGACACCAAGATCACCTGGCCTCTGGCAACTGTTGCGAGGTTAGAGTATTGAATGTATTGCTATGTTGTCCCCTCTTTTCATTAGTTTAGTAGTTTAGAGAGAGATCAGTTTAGTTTATTACAGGCTGCTGAATAATTTCTCTACAGCCTAGCTTTGAACTTGGATGCCCTTAATAAGCATGGGTCAGTGTATGAGCCCTGAACCTTACCGGGTTAAAATTAAAAAAATCAACACTCCTATGTTCATTAATCCGTTAAGTCAACTAGATTTCTCCATGTGATCATATCCCCTTAGATCTTTTCTAACCGGCTTATGTTTATCTGTATTATGATTTGTTGCAGGAAACTCAAAGTTTACCAGTAAAGATGTCAAATCCTCTAATAATTCTACGCAAAGCATGTCGTCTCTCAGTAACAGGACAGACAGTAGTAACTTGTCAACTACTATGTCTGAAGGTCAAATTCTACCTTCAGCTAATCTGAAGTCCTTCACCTTTAATGACCTCAAGAGTGCAACAAGGAACTTCAGGCCAGACAGTCTATTAGGAGAAGGAGGCTTTGGCTGTGTTTTCAAGGGATGGATTGACGAACAAGGTCTCATGGCAAGCAAGCCAGGTGTGGGTATGGTTATTGCTGTGAAGAAACTCAACCAGGAGAGTTTGCAAGGTCATAAGGAATGGTTGGTAAGTGCTCTTTTAGAGCGGAGCTTTACAACATAATTGCCTTTGTCATTCCTCACCTAGTTTTTACTTTTATAATATGTTGGCAATTTGTTTTTCTAAGGTACATCAGCAGATTCACATTTTAAGGCTGACAAATGAAATGTGATACGAGGGCATGACTTGTTTTGGTTTTACCATGTGAATAGACAGAGGTGAATTATCTGGGTCAACTTCACCACCCTAATCTTGTGAAACTCACTGGATACTGTGCTGAAGATGATCATCGCCTCTTGGTTTATGAGTTTATGTCAAAAGGGAGTTTGGAGAATCACCTTTTTAGAAGTGAGTACACTCTCTCTGTGAAAATGCTACCTTCTTGGCACAAATGTTGTCCACAATGGCATCAAAATTGGTCACAGTATTTATTTGAATTTGCAACAGCATAGATTCATTTCTATGATTTGTCAGTTGTCGGTTTTGTATTTGGTTTATTTTATCAGCTCATAAAAATGAAGGGTCCAATTTTTGCCTTGTCTTGAGTTTGGTCATGGTTGCATTTCCTAATTCTATTGCAATTTATTGGAGACTATCATTTTAGAGTTCACTCATAGGTTTATTATAATTAACTCTTGATTTTTAAGAACTGTAACAATTACATAAACATGCTTGGTTAAATTGGCACAGTTTCTTATATGGGAACAACTTGTTTTTGGCTGTCCCTGAGATATGAACTGTAGTGACCTATTGATGTGGATAATCTGGACTTTATGATGTTTCTGGTTTATTGTTTTGCAGGAGGTTCCAACTACCAACCAATTTCTTGGGCTATAAGGATGAAAATAGCCATAGGTGCTGCCAAGGGGCTTGCTTTTCTCCATAATGCAGAAAAGCAAGTAATATATCGTGATTTCAAGACATCAAACATCCTTCTTGATTCCGTATGTTGAGTTTTGACTTTCACATCTACAAAATTGTAACTGGAGTATTGCTTCCAATTGCTTCCATTCAATCTTGCCTGGAGTATTTTTTAGTTAACTCTGTGCTTGATTTTGTTACTTCTGCAGCATTATAATGCCAAACTTTCAGACTTTGGCCTAGCTAAGGATGGTCCAACTGGTGATAAAACACATGTCTCTACAAGGGTCATGGGGACTTATGGTTATGCTGCTCCTGAATATGTAGCGACAGGTGATTGGACTTTCTGGATCTTGGGCATTCATTAAGCTAATGCTATTTAGTGTGGATAGTTAATCAAATGTGATATAGGAAGTAGTTTCTCTTTCTGTTTCTAATATATATGTTGTGCTTAATCTGAAGCGTTTCCGACTCTTCTTTCCATTGAATGATATATGTTTTCAGGCCATTTGACAGCTAAGAGTGATGTTTACAGCTATGGAGTTGTTTTACTGGAAATGCTATCAGGCCGTCGAGCTTTAGATAAGAACCGTCCTGCTGGTGAGCAGAATCTAGTAGAATGGGCTAAGCCATATTTAAATGATAAGCACAAATTGTTTCGTGTTATAGACTCTCGATTGGAGGGTCAGTATTCGATTAAGTGTGCCAAAACAGTATCAATGGTTGCTTATCAGTGTCTTTGTACCGAAGCAAAATTCAGGCCCACTATGACTGATGTGGTTGAAACACTAGAAGAGTTGCAGGATACCAAAGACACAGCAAAGCATTCTGATACTGAACAATTCGGAAAGAGACAATTATTCACGGATGCAAACAGGCATGCTAATGAACAAAAGAACATGATGTATCCTTCCTCTAGTTACCCAAGACCTGGTGGCTACTCACATTATTTATATCAACGGTCACTAAAGGCAAAATAATGCAAGCATAGCAACAGAGTGAGGATGGTATGCAAACTGTAAGGGGTTTGCAATTTTCACTTCTTCTGTTTTAGGGAGTTGATGTCTCTATTTAGTGGCTTGGTTGTTCTCTTCCCTGCGTATTTTCAAAATTTTATTCAGCTTATGCCATGTTCGTACTCATGTATTGGTCATCTTTTTGGCTATGCATTGTTTTGCAGCAAAATACAGATAATAAATACAGCTGGTGACTGATTAAATTAAGTTTGTATAATTTGTATAGATATGTGCTATATGTTTTGTTAATAATAGGTGTTCACTGCTACTCTATAGCTGGCAGTACATGGAAAGTTATTATGGTCACTAGGCATTGTCATAACTAGTAGGAGTTAGAGGGATATTGGTGTAACAAGGATTCACCAGTTTACATCATTTGTTTAACTGATTTTGAGGTATCTTAACAACTTCAAACTGCTGCTGCGCTGTTAAGAATCCCTCTAGATGGTTCCATGTATATGGAGAAGAGAATGGAGAAATTTGATCAGAGAAAACTAAACATAATAGTTACCAAAATTTTTAAGACCACAGGTACAAAATTAGGCATCCAAAAACCAAAAAAGTGCAAAATTGGATATTGCAGAAGCCTAAAAAATAAAATTGACATTAAAGCCTACATGAAACAGCTAGCTGAAACCATTCAGTTTCAGAAATAAGCTAACTTAAAACATACAGTTTCAGGACGAAGCTAACACTAATCAGAACAAATCAGATTAACATGCAGGCGCTTTATCTCTGTCCATCGACCCCACTTGATGAACATTAAGTTTGAGGCGACAAGCAATTGAGCCTATGTTTCTAACTTAGAAATCAACTTCATTTGGTTTTCTTTAACAGCAATTAACTGTAAGGACAGATCATTGCCGTATTCAGGCATGAGATTACGTTCGGTGTCTGTATGGTTTTTGCTGAAGAAGTTTTAAGTAACAATCCTTACCAATGATGTAGGTCCCAAATTCACGCACTAAATTTGTTTCCATTATGAAGACATTTTACTTGGAATGTGTAGTGGCAATATCTGGGTATAGGTTTTCAAGTTTCCCTGGCTGATTTTCAGAGCTTACCTTCACCTCTACCTTCATTTTAGAATATAAAACCCATCTTGGATGGTCCTTTTGAGTTACCAATGGTTTTGGTGTCAATTGGGTCCATTGGGTTATGTATACCTTGTGTACTTTGATACCTTGTGTTATGTACCTTGCAAGTATAAATATAATTTATATTAGGGTTAGTGCCTTACATTGGCTCGGTGCACCCTTATGTTGATAGCTGTATATAAAAACAATGCCTTCTATCTACTCATCCATCTTATCTGTTCATTCTATTCTATTTATTTGATTATTATCCTTTAAGATGTCTTTCGACCCCACCCCATAACTAAGTTGTGTTCTCCTCTATTTTGAAGTATTTTATTATTGTTCAATTATGAACCTGTTTGTGTAAGCTCATGTGGTATCAAAGCTTAGGATTTGAAGTATGAAAGCCCTAAGGCCTTTTCCCTTTGCTGCTGTGAGAGTGTGCGGAGAAGAGGTGAGGAATTTTGTTACAATTTATTTCTGTCAAGGGTTCTTTTTAAAGGAAAAAGAAGATTCAACAAAATTTGTAGGCAAAGACGATATTCTAATTTCAGATTTGTATTCCTTGAGGAGTTTGGAGATAGTGGAAACTTGTTTGGAAAGAATTGGATTTGTGTAGTGCTCTCGCACAAGCTTTTGTCTTTGAAGAAACATTAGGGTTCCTAGAGGAACTCCTATTTGGGTCCAATGTTTACAAATTTGATTACATTTTTGGATTCCTTGTGGACAAATATCAAGGGTCCTTTTTTCGTTTGTCGAAAAATTCTTCCATTTTGCACTTCAAATTTGTCCTAGAAGATTTCATAGGTCTGACGACTAGACGACAGGGGACCAAGCAGTGAGGAGAAAGGCATGATCGTGTGTGGCACATAACTAGGGGCATAGGGGTGATGGGTGTAGCAAGACACTAGCTCATCCCCTTATAGGGTGTGAGCGTAGGCACAACTTGCTTGTTAGCACATAGGTGGCACAAAGGCGCCTGAGTTCTGGAGGTTAGGGGTTCAATTTCCCACCCCGACCTTGCTTGGATTTTGTTTGTTGGCGGTTGGTGTCGCAGTTAGCTTGATGTTGGCAGTTTGTTGATTGACAATGATTAGCTTGATGGTGGCTATCTGTTGATTGGTGTTATGGCTTGTATGTTGTGCCTGTGTGGTGGTTGAGTTTGCAATGACTTGGCCGCTGCATGGCAGGGAGTGTGACTTGGATATCTAGTTGGCATTTTACATTTGGCAGTGCCACGTGGCACCCTGTGTTTGGATTTGAACGGTTCCATACAGTTGTACATGTGATAAGGAATTTCAAAAATTTCTTAAAAATCAGGTTGAGTTGGCCAGCACATGTTTGAGCGTCCTTGGAGGCCAAATTTTTGTTATTTATGCATTTTTTGTTGAGTCAAAGTTCTAATGAATCACAATAAGGCAAGTGCCAACACAACAAAGCAGTAGTGCATAATCAGTAAGGAGGATTTGCACAGTCAATGGACCTGGAAATGACGGGGAAAAATCAAGTGCCTTTCCCACCAAATTTGAAATTTGAATTTTCTCACCAGTTAAAAATTTGATTTGTGTTTTTTGGGGGGAAATTGAACACTTGAACTTCAAAAGGCCATAATTTTTTCATAGCGCTTTGTTTCAGCCTGTTTTCAAGCTTCTAGAAAGCATTTTCAGAGCTCCCCACAGTGGTGTTATTATTTTTAGTTTTTACACATTTCTTGAATGGTCTTAGGATTTTGGAAGATGGAGGCGATTCTAGGTGGCATTGTGTTGATAGGACATAACAGCCATATATGGGAGTCATCCATTGAGATTGCATTGAGGAACAAGGGTTTATAGTGGATTGTTATGTGGACTAAGAAATCCCTTTCTGCTGAGGAGGAGAAGGATGCATACTTTAATTCAGAAGATCAAGCTGTTGGGATGATGATGACCCACATTGAGCTTTATTTTTGCATCAAGGGGTCAAATAACTCAAAGGAGATGTGGCATGGCTTGAAGAATATGTTTGGTCAAGTTGATTTATCGAGATCACAGTTTGAATAAAAAATTGAAGAAGCTTGATCCATTATCATTTGAGAGGATCGAGAATTACCTAGCTTGTGTGAAGGGTCTTCTGTTTTAGTTAGAGTGTGGAAAGGAATACAAAATAAGTATGGTGAGATAATTGTGATCATCTTGGACAATTGGAAGTCTCCCTATGATGTGTTTCTTTACACACTATTCTCAGAGAGCTATGATGAGGGAGGAAGGTAAAAGCATGTATTTTGCAAGTATATGCTACTAGTTGATTGCTGAACAAGAAAAGCTCTTCAAGATAAGGGCTATTGGTTTGAGGGAACAAGCTCATTGAACTCAGGGAAATGTGAATTAAGGTTCCAAGGTGGTGCAAAACAACAATATAGATGAGGACAAGAGTGGTTCTCATGAGCGTGGTCACAAGCATGGTCACAAAGGAGAGAATAAAAAGAACAAGGAATGTTCTTATTGTCGCAAGCTAGGATATGAGGTGAAAACCTGCTGGAATAATATGTGAGATCTTGAGAAAAAGATCAAGGATCTCAAGAATAGTCAAAGAAATCCAAATAGTCAATTGTAAGAGTAATGTACTTGTTGCATATGCTTCTTAGTATCTTTGTACTCACACTTCAAAGTGTGAATTTATCATTGATTATGATGTACTCATCGTATGGCCAAGGATGGTAGTTTGTTCCAATTGTGTGCCAACGTAGATGATGAGAGGGTCCATTTTTCTATTATTCTTATTCTTGGTAGTGGTAATGTTGTGCTAGAAATCTAGAAATCAAGAAAGAAATAATATTAATGTCCATAGACGACCACAAGGTCAATGGGACTCGAGGATACAATAGTTAATAATAGAGAGTTATAGGAAGAGAGAATCCTAGAAGCCAAATAAAGGAATAAAAGTACATTAACTAAAGTAGTGTGCCATTGACATAGGTGGTAATGAAACCAATACAAATAGCAATGAAGGGAGAACAATAGCTTCCAAAAGCTTGTGTTGATGAAGAGTGGAAGGAAACCTCATTGAATATTTGTTTGTGCTTGAAGTGGAGGAGTTGTTTGAGCCGTGATTGATCACTGTGAAAAGATTTGATTGTGCTTGTTGGGGAGTACCCTATGCCGAGGGGACTGGGTGGGAGATCTTAGGAGGAAGCACAACACTTCCTCTAGAATCTCCCCTAACATTCAAGGCCAATGTAGTTCTTGTAGTAGAAAAGAAACTCCTAATATGAGTATGCCCTTGTGGGTTGAAAGGCAACCGACAAGTAGTAGATCCATGTCATTGGAAAGGGTCAAAGCCACTCCAACGGGAGGGAGCGGAGCCACAATGCCAAGGGAGAGTAGGTTGAGGGATGTAAGTAGTCTGAGTAGTAATGTTGTGTTGAGAGAAGCACTGCCAATTGATCTATCATCTTAAATGTGGGAGGTATCGGTGTCCAAAGGGCACTTAGTGTTACCAACCATCGGGATGGGCTAGAATAAAGAGTTGATCAACATGGAGGCTTTACAACCTCTAGGCTTCCCCTATAGTGATTTGTGTTTGAGGGTGATGCACTCACGAAGATAAAGAGGTAGACACCATTAGTCGAGGGGACTAGGGTGGGAGATCCTAGGAGGAAGCAAAGCACTTCCTCTAGAATCTCCCCTAACATCCAAGGCCAATGTAGCTCCTGTAGTAGAAAAGAAACTTGTAATATGAGTATGCCCTTGTGGGTTGAAAGGCGACCGACAAGTAGTAGATCCATGTCATTGGAAAGGGTCAAAGCCACTCTGATGGGAGGGGAGCGAAGCCACGATGCCAAGGGAGAGTAGGTTGGGGATCTAAGTAGTTTGAGTAGTAATGGTGTGTTGAGAGAAGCACTGCCAATTGATCTATCATCTTTGATGTGGGAGGTATCGGTGTCCAAAAGGCACTTAGTGTTACCACTAGGATGGGCTAGAAGAAAGAGTTGATCAACATGGAGGCTCTATAGCCTCTCGGCTTCCCTTGTAGTGATTTGTGTTGGTTGGTGACGGCCTCACGAAGATAAAGAGGTAGACACCATTGGTTTGGATATCTGAAAAAGTAGATAGAGTGTTGCCTAAGTCCCTGTAGAGGCCATGATATCTTCCCTGGATCTCATAGTAAATGGGGCATCTAAAAATGAAGTGTTCTTTGGTCTCGATCTCCCAGAAGGAGAAAAGATGACAAATCTGGTCTTGATGGAAGATGTGTTGATTAGTTTTAACCTGTAATTGGCGAGAACACACTCTCATTTGGCCAAGGGGAAACCTCAAACCAAGGGACCAATGGCACTAGAAATAATGAGGGCGACGAATAATGCCATCAACTACTTGTGAGAAATGCTCGGCATGCTAGCATGCTTGGGGCTGAGCAGCTCAAGGGGGAAGATCAAGGTGGCTTGGATACACTATCTGTAGATATCCTCTTTGGCAACTCTAGTGATGAATTTCTTTGTAGGAAGGATCCCTGGGGGCAGGGAGGGGGGGGGGCGTCAAGGGAGTAAAGGAAAGGGGGTAGCCTATCAATAGAGATGCCAATAAAAAGGAGCAACCTAGTTTTAAAGTACCAACAGTGTCAATGTTTGGTGGGGACCAATGAAGCTCTGAAGAGCAAAGTGCTAAGGATGGATGTCTCTCATGACGAAAGGTTTAGTCCACCAAGGATTTGAGCCTGTGGATGTAGAAAGTAAACCTGAAGATAGTCTCATGGCGTGCTAGAGGATGGCATGATTGGAGATGTATACCATATACCAGATTTGAGTGTGAATATTTTGTTTGTTTATCAACTAACTCATCAAGGAAAAAAAGTTGAGTTTTGGCATAAAAAGTTTGTTGTAAAAGACATAAACAATAAGTTCTTTTGGTTACAATAGGATTACTTGATAAAGAAGCACAAGCTTACAAGCTTACCAGATTTAGTGATGTTCCTCAAAATAAGGGTCCAAATCCCTGAATGGCGAAAGCAAATGATGCAAGTCAATTGTGGGATGAGAGATGGGGACACCTAAACTATGGAAACATACAATTAATTCACTGTAAGGATACGATTTGTGGGTTACCTTTTATCTCTCTATCGACAAGTAGATGTGAAAGATGTGCTCTCGGAAAATATCATTTGGACAAATTTGAGAAACGGAAGACATGGCATGCCAAGAAGCATCTTTAGTGGATTCATTCTGATTTATGCACCATCAATCATCCATCTCTTTCTTGATGGAGGTACGTATAAACTTTCATTGATGATTTATCTAGGTTTATAGTATAAAATCCAAGTTTGTTGCATAATGGAAATTCATCGAATGGATGGCTATGGCTGAAAAGCAATCTGGTCACTTTATCAAGTGTTTGAGATTGAATGGAGGTAGAGATTATGTTAACCATGCTTTGGAAGAGTACTGTACCAAGTGTGACATTGTTTGAAAACATATTGTTGCTTATACTCCTGAGTAGAATGGTGTATTTGAGAGGAAGAACAAAACTTTGGTTGACATGGCATGTTATATGCTCCTAGCCAAAGATATGCATGAAATTTTTTTTGGGGTGAGGTGATTTCTTGTTCTAATTATATTGAGAGCTGGGTTCCTACAAAAACCATTAGTGATATCAAACCATATGAGAAATGGTGTGATGGGAAGCCTTCTGTTGATCACTATAGAGTATTTGGTAGTGTTGCATGGGCCATTTTCTGGATGAAAAGCAAAAGAAACCTTGATCCCAAAAGCCTTAAGTGCATAATGATGGGCTGTTTAGAAGAGTCCAAGGCATATCGATTGTAAGATCCATTCAAAAGCAAAATCATCATTTGGAGAGATGTCATCAGTGATGAGGTGACTCCATTTGAGGATGCACCAAAGTGCATGATATTCCAATTATCTAGATTGATTCAATTGAGGAAGCAACACATAGCTACAATCTATGGGATCTTCTGTCATGACTAATGAGATTACCTCGGAGGATGACTGATCTGAATTTTGGATCAAGTAGATCATCCAACTCGGTCAAGATGATTGACTTTTAACATGGGTTAACAAGAATCTGCAACACGCCAAGCTACTGGTTTTTGATACAAAGGCTGAAATAGCATATGGTTGGCATTTGAGGGTACATAATTGGGTTCTTCTCAAAAAGTTACACAAGTTCAGAAAAAACAGCATGTGATTTCTAGTTTGAATGCAAAAGTTATGGGCTCCGGAACTTAGAGGACTTTTCTTGGTTGCGAAATTGCCGGTTCATATAGGTGGCAGTTATGCAATCACTCTGGCAGTTTTGCAATGTTAAGTGTCGGTTACGTAACTGTTGTGGCAGTTTCACCCTATATCAAGCAGCGGTTTCGCCCACATGTAATGCACAAGAAGATGTAGGGACAGAGAATTGTTGGGCTTCACTTTTTTGACCTTTGGGCTTCTCATTTGAGCCTATGGAATGTTGCAAGCATTAAAATGAACTTGTGGGGGGTTCAAAGAAGGGTCAAGCACATGGGAGTTTGGTTGAAGTTGATCAGAGGTTGACAAAAGCTAAGCACAATTGAGTGAATGGGAACTCAATCAAGCGTAGAGAAGACAGTCAAGTGTCAAGCAGATTAGAGTTGAAGGCTACACAATTGAAATGGCTGAGTGCAGTAGTCTTTCTTGTTAAGAAAGCAAGTTATCCACAGTAGATTGCAATTAACATTGCAAATGTAGGATGCTTAAGAGTTTGGTGTCCTTGAAGACCTCAAGAAGGAAGTACACTTGTAAATTACAAAGGAGATAGTGGAGATGAGGAAGCATGGCTTCACTCTTTTAGAGTTCTCCCAAATTAGGGTTCTCTAGGGTAATTCTTATGTATGTCTCTCTTTATTTTGTTGTGTTTGTTTCATTACTTGCATGTTCCTAACTCTTGCAACTCTTCTAATATTTCAAACACTTGAGAACATATGAATCAACTAGCACAAGCATTGTACTTTTTCATAAAACCAAAGGAACCTCATGTTCGTAGTGTGCTACTGTACACTCATTTAGATTGCAGTTATGTATTGATCACTAGCTTGGATAGAATGTGAAATATGGTATGCAATGGATGTAGCATGTATAGATTACATGTGAAGGGTTGCATAAGGAATGTGTGCTGTAGATGACAGTCATAAGAGCTGGGAAGCATCATACTACAGCATTTTAGGTGTTGTTTTGTGGCATAGAACTTGGGGACAACATACAAGGCAAGTAATTTGTATTTTATGAGTCATACAATGAAATATCCATGTCGATTACGGATCAGATGGAATCAGAACAGGTTTTCCTTTTGCCTTGAAAGGGTTTGCTAACATGTTTTCAGATTGGTGTTGCATGTTCTTTCATATTTGTTCATTGACAAGAAAGTGCAGGTTTTGGTTGGATAAATCCATTTTTGGTTTTAAAACTTGCAAGTAACCTCCGATAAAACGCGAGTACCCTTATTTATTTTGACCTTCTGAGTAATCGCAAACTTCTTGCGAGCTGAGCAGTAGGCTCAAACTCGCGAGTAAATGCCGAGTAATTGCATGTACTCGGCTATGGCCTACTAATAACCTCCCATGGAATAAAAAGCGTCATATTTTGCACTGTCATGATTTTCTGCTGTTTTTTTGTCAAAAATTGATTGAAAAAATACGTATGCATTCTCTACATTTATTTCTCGTGTCATTTAGCAGTGTTTTACGTGTTATTTAACTTTATTTTATGAATTCATATATTTTAAGTAGCGATAAAGTTGCTGAGTAACTGTAAAGTGATTACTGAGTCCCGAGTCCAAGTCAAAATTTTGAGCTACCGAATAATTGCTGAGTATGAGTTTTTGAATTATGAGTCCAACCGTGGGAAAAGCTTTGAAGAGAGAGGCTTCAAGAGCTTGGAGGTATAATCCAACAAATCCAATTGGAAAACATAGAAGTGAGAAAGGCTTTAAGAGCTTGAAGGTATAAACCGACAAATCCAAATGGAAAACATAGAAGTGAGAAAGAGGTTGGAGCACTTGAAAATGAGAATCAAGAGTTGCAAGCTTGATTGATGAGCCATGGAGAATTGCTCTTGGGTATCATTGAGGAGTTGCAAACCAAGGAAGTGATAGTCGTAAAGTTTGAAGATGATGGTGAAGGAGTGAAGGGGAGAGAAGAGTCTACCATGCGATGGGAACCATCCTCCACTGAAGATGCACAAACCATGATTGAGGTATGCAAAGTAAGCACTACACCATATTCTCTTTCTTCCCATCAAAATCTAGATGAGTCCTTTGGTAAATTTGAGAAGCATACCAAGGGTATTGGCTCTAAGTTGCTAACCAAGATGGGTTATGATGGAAAAGGCCCTGACATTAATGGCCAAGAAATGACAAATTCCATAAAGGTTGAGGAAAGGCCTCGATATGCAGGTTTGGGATATGTTAGTGGCCAAGGAGTTGTAAAATGCTTCAAAACAACTGAAACAAGACAATCTCACAAAAACAAAGAGCCCAAGCCACTAGCTCAACAAAAACAGCCCATGCAAAGTAATGACATCCTCTATTTTGTCAAAACTAATAAGAAATTTGATTCTCTAAAGAATGGGCAGGTCTCTCATGAAGAGGAAGGTAGTATTTTTCCACTTCAAAGGGCCAAAGAAGAGATTCCAAGAGGAGGGCAGCGACTCCATTAAGAAGGAGATATCACATTGTCACTTCATGACCATGTGAGTGACTACAAGCTGAATCAAAGAGGAAAAGAGCATCACAATATTTCATAAAGGGAAAGAGCATCAAAGAGGAATTCAAAGCATCTCCAAAGAAAGAAGAACATCCCAAAGGAGGAGGTAAAACACTACCATTTCATCAAACTTGCACAAGTAAACCTAAGGGCAACCTAAGAAGGTGTGGAAAGAACAAGTCTTCCATTGTTTGCTTCAATTGTAGGAGTGGCCATGTTATTCAGTTTGTTGGTATACATATCCATGCTCATTTTGTTGAACGAGTAACCATTGTGTGGTCATGTGTTGGATGAAGAAATCCATCACCAAGAAGCCGAAGTACTTAAAAAAGAAGGATACAAGTTGCAAAGACCGCTCTCCAAAATCTGAATGTGGAGAAGGGCAAGAAGAGAATGTTGTCCAGGGAATGGGCAAGAATTATTGTACTCATTGCAACATGAGTGGGAATTGGCATGCAAAATGTTGTAAGCTACATCCACAACTTGACCCAAAGAATTGCAAGGAGCATGTTAAGAAGGAAGAGGCACCTTCAAGCCAAGAGGTAGTAAATGAATAAATTGTTTAAGCACCTACAAGCCAAGAGGTAGCACATGAAGAAGGTTATCAAGCACCTACAAACCAAGAGGTAGCAAATGAAAAATTCAAGCTCTTTAAGGAAGAATAAAGGGGGAGCAGCCCATAGAGGAGGATGTAAACATGGTAAGAGATCAATCCTTATAAGGATAGTTGCAAAGTTAAGAGTCTAATTTGTATTCATTTGAAGAGCTATCCAAGATGGAAGCCATCGAGAGGGAGCAACCCATAGAGGGTTCCTCATCACCATTGCAAGTGGGTAATGGCAAGCATTTGTTATTGGTTTCATGATAGAGTATTTGTAATGCTAAGATGTTGATTAGCATGCATATGTAAGCACCTCCAAATTGCTTTTTGTGTTATTGTTGAAAGAAGCATGAAGGCAACTAACCTCATTTGTATGAGAGCCAGTAGGGAGGTATTTAACTCATTAAGGGTGGATATGGAACAACCGTTTAATTAGTGTGAGGAGCACATGTATAAGCAGTCCATTGCATCAAATAGGTTGTATTAATTTGCAGCATTTTAATATTTTGTAATGTCCCCAAATGGAACAATTCAACCAAAAAGGCGTTTCCCCTTAAATCCACAAAATTCTGAATTTTGAAATTAGCCAAATCAGCAAACCCTAGCTCAAAGATATGCCTAAAAAACATGCAATATACTTCCAAACTTTAGGCGCCAATGTGCAAATAATATATAGGTAATTTCCAGCAATTACCTTGAGCAAATAACACATCAAAATAATCCAAAATAAGCCACGAACTAAAAATAGAGATTTTATATATTTTTACCCCTTGTATGTGGATGAAAATCAGATTTAATCTTGTAAAATATTTGATTTTTCACATAAAACAACTGATTACTTGTCAAACCCTTGTAAAAAATATGAATAATTTACCAAAAAATAGCCACATAAATCCAATGCCCTTTTTGGGCCTTCAAAGTGATCAAAACCCTCTTCCAACCTAGTTGCCCTAGGTCAAACTCTACATATAAAAATAAAAAATATTATTTGCCCTTCAACGAGGGTTTCAAACCCCTTCAAACAACAAAGCCTCACTCCAATTCAAGTCACCACACTTGGAAAAATTCCTTAATAAATATTAGCCATAAATCCATAATTTATGAAGTCAAAACCCTCATGAAATCTGCCCAAAAATATAAATAATAAATCGGAATTTATTATTTATTTATCCACTTGAAAAGACCTTGCAAACCTTGCCCAATCACATAGAAAGTTAATGTCACACTTCAACAATAATTATCAATAAATTTCAGCAATGAAACTAGGTCAATTTGATTTTAAATTAGCCTTGAAACCCACACAAACAAGTCACCAAGCAAGTTGCCCCACTTTAGGGCAATAATCAAATTTCACTTTTTCAAAGGTGGCGTCAAAAGACATTGTTTTGTCTAATAATCAGCGCCAAAAATCTGCAAACATTTATTAAGCATACATCCCAATATTTCTTTCAAGCATGAAGAATCAATATCAATTTTCAGCATATCCCTCAAAGTAGAACTCCATGTACTTGTACCCTTCATAAAGGGGGTAACCCACCTTGGGAAGGCCAAATACTTTCTTAACTCTCTTTGCCAACTTTTACCATTTCCTCTTTGCCTTTGATTACTTACAAGCCGACATTCTTTTTTTATAAAAAATAATATAAAATAATTGCCTAAATAATAAATAGTAATTAAAATTAATTTTAGGCAATAATTCAATAATTATTTCAATTAAATACCTTAGTAGTAAAAACCATCTCTATAAAATATTCTATTAATCAACTAATAATTGCCTTATATGAGCAAATGATTAAAATCACTATTTGGGCAATTATAATTAATAAATAAAATAAAACCCTAAAAGGAATCCCTTAGTCTATGGAAAAGTAGACTAAAGATCTTCAGTACGTGTTCATAAGTGATCCAAAAATGGGGACATTATAGTCCTCCCTTCTCAAATTTGCTTGACCCCAAGCAAATGCAAGCTCAAATGCCCAATTACCATATCTAAGTGGTAAAACCTATTGTAGTACTAAAAAAGCTTTGCTCCTATACCTGTTAAGTGGAATAACTTTTGCCAAAAAACGTAACGTATCATACCCCAAATGAATAAAGAATGACATACCATCTTGCCAATATGTCCCACAATGCAACCAAAATCTGTCCTTGCTTCCCAAGAAGTGGTAGCCCTCAACTGAGCCTTGAACTTGCTATACCTATACTTTGAGGCCTACCCCCAACCATCAAAAGGATCCTCATGGCCTTCCCAAGGCTCAAAAGACTCCCCTTCTTCCACCCCTCTCAATACCGAGTGGAAGGTAAGCGAACTCCTTATACCTCCCCAATAGGTGAGATATGACCCAAAGTGGTTATGCAAATCACAAGTGAACCAAACCACCTTGCTGCCTTGTATGCAAAATTTTCTCATGTGCTGGTCCATGTCCCACAAAATATGCAAAGAAAAATAAGAATTGTACCTTACATGTGGAGAGGCCCCCAAGACGTATCTCTCACCATATAAGGACATCCAAGTATGAAGCACACTCTCAACAAGAGGCTCCCCCTTATTACTCACCTTAGACATGCATAGGATCCTCTCCACACTCATCAATAGCTCCCAAAAATATCCACAAGGAGGCTGTACCCTATTGGTGTGAAATCTTCTCATGTCACCTTCCCAAAGTGCCAACAAAAACATGTTTTTTGAATCTTGCATAAGCTGGACTGTATTAAGCAAATCAACATTTCCGTCATGATGGCATGGCTGTTTATGCAAATAGATCACCGATTTTTCATGTAGACAAACATGAAAATAGATGTCCTCATACCTTTCTTGTTCCAAACGCTAATATATGTCATAAAATTCTGAATTCCTCTCTTCCATACATGGTTGTGTTTGTTCCTTGAAGTCTGATTTTTCTGAGCAATAAATTTTAGAACTTATATGCACCTTCCTCCTACCTATCAAGTGATGAAAAATGCTCAAAAAACTCATGTGTTGCCTATTAAAAAGCTGCTGTGTTTGCATACAGAAATCTGATTTTTGAGACAAATTAGAATCAGTATGTGCATACTCACCTTTCTCCCTTACCTTTGGCTTCCATGTGCATGATAAATTGCCCCTAGTGTAGATTAGAGACCATGAATATAACAGAATGATTTCAGAATGTTCCGGAAAGAATGGATACCACTTTTTCTTCAAAAAATACCTTGTAAATAGCTGCTCATAACTTGGGCCTTTTTCAAAGCCAAGAGAATTGTCAAACCTTTACCCATACTTTCAAAGTTATTCATAAACCTTGGCATAGGGGGCTGCCTATAGCAAATTAGGTATTGCCCTTGCAATTCAAGTGTTCTATCCTCCTCTTCTATCCATGTAACATAAAAATCAGATTCATGCATACTTACCAATTTCATGATAGAGCATTTTCCTTTTGGACTCATTGGCTGCCTATGCTTGGAAATTACAGCCTCTTCATTACTCCATCCAACTTCTTTCTTTGGTTCAAGCTCCTTGTTTTCACCCTTTGTGATTTCACTATCATGCACACAATTATTAGAAAATAAATAGACATCTTCAACCAATAAAATATTTTTACCTTGTGCTTCTTTTAGTTCATACTTATTGATTTCCTCTTCTTTTTTATCATCTACCATCAACCCTATGTGCTGCCCATCAAAATTTGATTTTTTTTAATTTTATTGATCCCTTCATAGGAGTCCTCATAAAGGGTTGTCTCTTCATTCTTTTCCTCCAACTCTCCATGTAGTTCGGTCCTCTCTTCCTCTACATGCTCCACTATCAAAGAAGGCCTCAATTTTTCCTCACAATGAATTGCAACTTTTTCAAACAACATATGTGCAATTGGAAAAAAATTCTTTTCTAACCTCAAACTTGTCAACAAAATAGATAGTAATGGCTCGGAAAGATCATCACTCTCATTGAGTGTTAAGGTCAAGATATTTTGCATAGAAGCTACAACATTTTTGATAGGATTCTTACAAGCAATTGCAAAGAAATGTTGAAACATTTCAACAACAAGCTCATCACATTCTAAATCTAACATTAAAACACATGACCTAATTTCTGCCATAATCTCTAGCAATGTGACCCTTCTAGCAAAAAGAGTCTCCCTTGTTATCCACAAGACCTCGGAAACTCTCCACAATCAACTGAAATATCTCCCTCATAATTCTGTTACTGTAAGGAACCTTGGGAGTAGTTAGTATCAAAGTTTCATTGGCACAACTAGTAACCAAAAATCTTACCTCTTCACTTGTGTCTCTCAATAGTTGATGTTGAACCAAGTAAGTCATTGAGGGCTGTACCGCCCATTTTATGGCCTCAAATTGTGATTGACTCACCTTGGATAACCTCCTTTGTACTTCTTTCAAGGTGCAGATTACACTTTCGACCGGTTGTCATAGGTTCCCTAGCTTTCTTCTTGCATTGTAGAGCCTTTCTTTCTCCATTTCTTCCATGGCTTCTTCCTCTTCTCTGATAG
Organism: Torreya grandis; assembly: GCA_037957365.1. Classification (NCBI taxonomy): domain Eukaryota; kingdom Viridiplantae; phylum Streptophyta; class Pinopsida; order Cupressales; family Taxaceae; genus Torreya; species Torreya grandis. Next base: position 1,475,446 of record JARHVA010001497.1, read on the forward strand.
CACAAAATCTTTTTACTTGGTTGTATCCAAATTTGCAACACCAAACCTCACAGGTGGACCAGATTGGTGCTCTGATACCACTATAATGTCCCCAAATGAGACAATTCAACCAAAAAAGAGTTTTTCCTAAAATTCACAAAATTTTGAATTCTAAAATTAGCCAAATCAACAAACCCTAGCTCAAAGATATGCCTAAAAAACATGCAATATACTTCCAAACCCTAGGTGCCAATGTGCAAATAATATATAGGTAATTTCTAGCAATTACTTTGAGCAAATAATACTTCAAAATTATCCAAAATAAGCCACGAACTGAAAAGAAAGATTTTATACATTTTTACCTCTTGTATGTAAATGAAAATCAGATTTAACCTTGTTGTAAAATATCTGATTTTTCACATAAAATAACTAAATATTTGTCAAACTTTTGCCAAAAATCATGAATAATTTACCAAAAATAGCCACACAAATCCAACGTCTTTTTTGGGTCTTCAAAATGGTCAAAACCCTCTTTCAACTTAGTCACTCTAGGTCAAACTCTACATATAAAAATCAAAACTATTATTTGCTATTCAACTAGGATTTCAAACCCCTTCAAACAACAAAGCCTCATTTCAATTCAAGTCGCTACACTTGGAAAAATTTCTCAATAAATATTAGCCATAAATACATAATTTATGAAGTCAAAACCTTCATGAAGTCTGCCAAAAAATATAAACAATAAATCAAGATTTATTTTTAATTTATCCATTTGAAAAGACCTTGCAAACCTTGTCCAATCACATAGAAAGTCAACGCCACACATCAACAATAATTATCAATATATTCCAACAATGAAACTAGGTCAATTTGACCTCAAATTAGCCTTGAAATCTACACAAACAAGTCACCAAGTAAGTCGGCCCACTCTAGGGCAATAATCAAATTCCACCTTTGCAAATGTGGCGTAAAAAAACACCGTTTTGTCCAATAATCAGCTCCAAAATCTTGCAAACACTATTGGGCCTACATTCATAATATTTCTTTCAAGCATGAATCAATATCAATTTTCAGCATATCAATCAAAGAACTCCATGTACTTGTACCTTTCAAAAGGGGGGCAAACCACCTTGAGAAGGCCAAATACTTTTTCTTGACTCTCCTTGCTGACTTTCAACATATCTCCTCTTTGCCTTTGATCACTTGCAAGTTGACATTCTTTTTTTACTAAAAATAATATTAAATAATTGCCTAAATAATAAATAGTAATTAAAATTAATTTTAGGCAATAATTCAATAATTATTTCAATTAAATACCTTAGTGGTAAAAACCACCTTTATAAAATATTTTATTAATCAACTAATAATTGTCTTATATGAGTAAATGATTAAAATAACTATTCGGGCAATTATAATTAATTAATAAAATAAAATCTCAAAAGAAATCCCTTAGTCTATCGGAAAAGTAGACTAAAGGTCTTTGGTACCTATTCATAAGTGATCCAAAAATGGGGACATTACATATTCATGTTGATATGCAAGTTGGCATGATTTCCTTACCACTTCTTGTAGCATATGACAAGATGAATAGAAGTAGCACTCCATGTTGAGAGAGAGCTCCAAGTACAGGGTCAAGACCAAGGTATCACCAAGGTGACAACATGTTGGTTTTATTTTCCTCTCCATGCAAATTCAAGTTTTACATCATAAGTAGCATGTCTAATTGTTTATCAATATTGTAGCATGCATTTGAGAACTTAATGATTGTAGCATGGGGTTCTAGGCTTGTTTTCACAATCAAAGTCATTTTAGCATGCCTATGATGATTGTGGCATGCACATGATAAACTGTAAACAATTGTAGCAAAGTTTGTAGCATGCTTTTGAATTCTTGTATATGAATAAGGCTGCAAGAGTCTCCAAAACAGGTTTTGGTATGACAGCAGTTGGTATGACATATTATTGGGCATCTTGTAGCATCCTCATGAGCCCTTTGGGTTCCTTTCGAAAAGTTATGCAAGTTAAACAGAAGGGCATGTGATACTAAGTTTGTATGTAAAAGTTATGGCCTTTGGAAGTTAGAGGTCTTTTCATGGTTGCGAAATCGCTGGTTCATGCAGTTGACTGTTACGTAACCACCCTAGTGGTTTTTCAATGTTAAGTGGCGGTTTCATCCTGCATCAGGTAGTGGTTTCACTCGTATCTAATGCACAAGAAGATAAACGGACAAAGAGTTGTTAGGCTTCACTTTTTGGATCTTTGGGCTTCTTGTTCAAGCCTATAGAATGTTGCAAGCATTAAAATAAACCTATGTGGGGTTTAAGGAAGGGGTCAAGCACATGGGAGTGTGGTTGAATTAGATCAACAATTTATAGAAGCTAAGCACAATTGAGTGAATGGGAGCTCAATCAAGTGCAAAGAAGACAGTCAAGTGGAAAGCAAATCAAAGTTGAAGGCTACACAGTTGAGATAGTTGAGTGTAGTAGTTTTTCTCGCTGAGAAAACAAGTTATCCATAGTATATTGTAGATAGCATTGCAAGTGTAGGATGCTTGAGATTTTAGTGTCCTTGAAGGCCTCAAGAAGCTACAAACGAGATAGTGGAGATGAGGAAGCATGGATTAAGTCTTATGTCTCTCTTTATTTGTTATGAAATAACAAACTCTTGCCACTAATCTACTATCTCAAACACTTAAGAGAGTATAGGAATTAACTAGCACAAGCATAGTGCTTAGTCATAAAGCCAACGGAACCTCATGTTCGTAGTGCATTATTTTACACACATGGATCGAATGTGAAGTATGGTTGCAATGGATGTAGCATGTAGGGATTGCATGTGAAGGGTTCCATAAGGAATGCATACTGTAAATGATAGCTATAAGAGCTAGGAAGCATTATGTTACAATATTCTTAGTGTTGTTTTATGACATAGAACTTGGGGACAACACAGAGAGAAAGTAATATGTGTTGTATGAGTTTTACAATGGAATATCCATGTTGATTATGGATCAATGATGAGGTTGTTCCAAAAGGTGTTGCATTAGTTGAGGTTTTAGAAGAGAGAAATTTGAGTGATAAACCTGTTGTGCTAGAAGAGGTTGACTCCACACATGAGACCAATTTGACACATGAGGCTTCTACTTCTAGGGGGGATGATGCGAGTCGCCCCAAGTGGGCCACTGTTACCCTTAGCAAAGCTAAGGAGAGGGAGGGTGTGGCGCGGGGAATTTTGACTCACTAAAGTGGACCTGAAGTGGAAACTGGTGGGTCTATTATGTTCTCATGGCTAGAATACTTGACACTACTATAGAATTTGAAGACAAGAAGGATTTGGAGAAGATACAACAAATGCTAGAGTTTAGATTTGTGAATATTGATCAAGAACACCCATATTGCGGAAGATGCTCATGTTATCATAAGCTATCATTTAGGGGGATGTCAGAGTTTCTCTTAACAGAAGGATCGGCCTATTAATACCAATTCTTTTTGACCCTCTAAGTTAGGTTTTAGGGGGGGTTTCAGAATATAAAGCCCATCTTGGATAGTGCCTTTGAGTTAGTGACACCTGTGGTGTTCCATTGGGCTGTGTACCTTGTATTATGTATCTTGCAAGTGTAATTATAATGTATATTGGGGTTAGAGCTTTACATTGGGTCAGCCTACTTTTATGTCATAAGTAAAGGCAATGCCTTTCACCTATTCAACCATCTCATTCTTTCATTCTGTTCTATTTATTAGATTGTTTTTCTGTAAGGTGTCTTTCGACACCACCACATATCTGAGTTGTGTTCTCTTCTAGTTTGGAGTGTTTCACTGTTGTTCAATTATGGACTTGTTTGTATAATCTCAAACTTTCAACTGAAGGTTGTTTCCATACCCTTCATGGAGTCAATAAAATTAATTATGTTTGAATCTGTAAGCTTATGTTCAATTTATTTCCGTGCTCCTTTTCCATATAAGCCGTTGCTGAGTGCTTCCTTGTCTGTTTTTCACCTCTGGCCTGCTATCTTCATGGATACAATCCGCAATCTCGATACCCTGGTTTCCCCTCTTTTTCATGCTATGCTCCTTCGCTATTATGCCTTGCATGGAGATGCTTGGCAGTAGGAGTAAAGGAGTGAAAATGCTTGCAAATGGCACATAAAGTTCTAGAGAATCTGCTCCACCTGTAATTAAACTCTTTCCCAGCAGAACCAAGTGTTGGATTGTTACATGCCAAAGATTGAGAGCTACCAACAAGCTGCTTCCATACCAAGTAATGACGACATGCAGTACATCTCTATTGATCCATGATGATGGAGAATTCCAGAGTGGGAATAATTGATAACTAGGGAATAATAATAATCAGCTCAGGAAAACTATTCATAACAATAAAAGATAAATCCTTTCTTTACAGCTTTGAAGTTATTAAATTTTAACATCCATACAAGGTCTATAGGACCAGGGATTTTGACATACTAAATTATCATCTATTTCCTGGAATATATCTCTTAACTAAATCTTCCAAATTTTTTAAATTAACTTCAATGGGAAAAGATCCTTTATAGGATTTGATAGCTGTTGATCTCCACACTCCCACATCTTTATTTATTATGTAATTTGCAGCTTTGTTTTGTCACTAGGACAGTGGGTAAATATAATTTTTATAAAGTTTTATCCTAAAGAAACTACTTCCTCTGATGGGACTAATAACTGTTAGCCATTACATTTGTTGGATTTCTTTGCTTTAATAACTATGTTATGGATACACCCCTGCAGACCCCTGGTATGGGTACGAAATGTTGCAGGATACAGGTACGGCAGGGAAACGGTGGGGAAATGCCCAGGGTATGTCCCTGGGATGTATCCGGGCATATACATAGGTCCAGGGAAGTATCCTGGGCGTATCCACTGAGTATCCAAGCAGAAAAACGTTTCTATTTCAATTTCGCCTGTTGAAAAGTCAAACATGGACTTCAAAATACAATTAAGCTATATGGTGAAGCAGTCCAGGGGACGACAGAGGTGTGCACTTTAAGCTATATGGTGAAGCACGAGTAATTTCCTCTACTAACTAAACTCAGAAGTAAGCTGTCGAGTTACTGATTTCCTTCAGGATATCAGCCTCTTAAGCAGTGGTAGATAAGCTATAGATGGTGCAGTTTGCTACAGAAGATATGAATTACATTATACTCTACTGTTACAAGATATAGATGGTGCGGTTACGAGCTACTGTAGAGTTCTCTACATACTAACTGGGCCTTGAACATTGATTCACAGTGTTTTTGAAATAGAAAAGATTCAAACCGTGCATTGGGTAATTTGCTGAGTTGTCTTTATTTTTGTCCATATATTTTAACATTAGCACTATGTACCTATTATAAAACTAATCTAAGTTCGGCCATTGAATATTATGATATTTGACATTGAATTATGAATATGTTTTGTGGTTATTTAACTTATTTTGTTTCCTTTATGCATATTATGTGGTTAATTGTGCTTATATGGCTATATTTTTATATTTTTAATTTCTTTTATATATTTTTGTACTGCCATATCCAAAACGTATCCAAACCCCCCCAAAAAAATCTCTGTATCCACGTATCTGATTCTTGTATTTGTATCCATTCCTGTATCCATATCGGCAACGTAGTTTAATAATGATCTGGGTCTCCATCAATGTCAAGGCAGTTAATATCCATTATCAAGGGCAATTTTCATTCAAAAGATTAACGAGCACTAACACAATATGAAGGCATGAAAGGTTGGAACAACATGCAGTTCCTGTGTAGTCAGTGTGTAATCAGTCCTCCTCCCACTGCTAGGCCAAGGTTGCCTTTAGAGGCTCTGTCTAAATGTTGGAGGTTCATCCTCGAATGTTTAGGTTAGGAGTAGGTAGAATCAAGTTAGTTAAAGGTATTTATACCTGCATATTCACTTGTATAAAATAATATTGTTTATCACAATGGGATTTGCTCAGTTTTGTGTTTTTATAAGGCAACACCGTGCAGGAACTCCAGCATGGTATCAGAGCTCCAAATAAACCTTCATGCCTGGGAAATATTTGCGAGTTTTTTTTTCATGATTATATCTTATAATCTGATTCAAACTACATCATGTTGGGTTTGCAGAGAACATGCACGTTAGACACTCGGAGGAGGAAAAATTACCACAAATGAGAAAACAAGAGTTGCCAAGAAAGCATTGATTAGGCAAATAATTACATATGTTCAGAGTGTACTTAGCGGGAAGATGATGACTAGCACTAAAGGTGTCATCATGCTTATCTTTTGAAATGATTGCAGAATAATTAGTTGAAGCGTTTTTTGGGAGTTTACAACCATCAATCAGCAGAAGAAGCAGTTGATTGTGAGCTGGAGTGTTCTCTCTAAAGCCTGCTATGTAGAGGCTCTGGACAGCCAGCAAGTTCTTTTTATTGATCTGTCCTATTTGTGATGAGGAATAGATAGGATTGATGTGAAGATATGCTCGCATAAATGCCACATACTGAAATATATATGCTGAAGATTAAGATTGCATTATTTGGATCCAAATTCTATCGACACGAGCTCTGTGGCATCATTGATAGTTAGTAGATTTGCAGGCTTGTTATGTCCATGAATCTGGATCCTAAGTGCCAGTTAAAATGTGAATATTCAGAACTCACACATTTGGTTATGCGTTTATGCTGCAGCCATTTGATTTAGCAGTGGGCAAGGTTGTATATCTGATAAACTATGGCACAAGGGGAGTTGGGGATAGCGAATGACTCTCATGCTGTTAGCAACTCCAGAAAGTGTAATGACCATAAAGAGAGATCACATTGAAAAAAGCCGGTCAATGCTGGAGAGAGTCTGGCTGCACCAGTGATCTACAGGTTGAAATGTGACAACTTGGTCGAAGCTTATGAAACTTCCTAAAAACCACCATTGTCTATGTTGTAACTATATTCAAATATGGATGGAGATTACTCTCTTCCTGGAGGTCAGTATTCACTGAACAGTGAGTGGAAAGATTTGTGGATTAGAGGTCGCGTGTTTTGGTACAAAACATGCTGGTTTACAAATTTAAAATTGGTGGAATGGCAAAAGGTTATTGTTTACACTATGAGTGTATGAGAAATTCTATTAGTGGCACACAATTTGAACTCAACTATATTACAATATTCACTTATTGTACCAAACTATATGGGGACTAACTCCTAAAATTAATTGCAGCGCAGAATTTTTCTGTGAATTGCCTTCCCTTAAGCAAAAGGTTGAGATATTTATGAATAACAGTGAAAGTTTAAAAGACATTTAATGGCCAAGATATTTAGTGAGGTAACAACAAACAATTTGTTAAACGGTCTTGTTTTATAATTATATATAGGCTAATATTCAAGAAGGGGCTAGAAATTTTGAAAATCATTATTGTGTTGGTGTGCCTTTTGAGTCTTGAATTAATTGTTGAACCATTTTTTAGTTATATGGAGGGTTTCATCTGGAAGTAAGGAGTCTTGCACACTGTTGAAGGGAAAATGTTATAATGTCCTTGTAAAGTAAGTTTTAACACAATAAAATTTGACACCACAATATAAGAAAAGCAAAAAGTCAACGAAGTCAAGGTCAATGACAAAGCATGAATAAATCTGACAAGAGATGAAGTTTACAGGAAAAGTTTTTTTTTCTCTTATATGCTTCTAGTTTTGAAGTTAGCAAGAATGCATTTGCACGATGACAAGAAGACAAGCATACATTAGAAACAATGTCTTCAGCAATAGTTACTGTTTGAAGCGATTTCTTCGACAATATGTGTTGAGATACATTTCTTCAATGCCTGGGTGACCTCCAACATCAAGTGTTCTCCACTTTTTAAGTGTTGTATCTCCAAATTTTGTGGTCATGGCAGTTCTTTTGGCAGCAGATTGTTATTGGTTGAGAGTTTTGAAGTGATGTATGTAATTCATTTGTCATTTGTATTGTATCATGCTTGAATGGGGGGGCAGGGGCTGGAGAGGTGGTGGCTGGGATGAGTAGGGATGGGAAGTTCGTCCTTGCATGCCTAAGATAGGAGTAGTTAGAATTGAGTTAGTTGAAAGCAGTTATAACTGGAAATTCACCTGTATAAAATAATATTCTTGATTATAACAATATTGCTTGGTTATGTGTTTTTATAAGCCAACACTATACAAAAAAGTTCAACACAAAATTGAGATTGTTAAAGTTGTTTTTAGTGTCTTTTAGTTATCAGCATTAAGGGCTTTGGAGAACTTGTCATGTCAGTCTTGTCTTAGGGTTTTTTGACAGCTTTCTTACTGTTGCCGCTCTATTGGGCTATATGGGAATCATTACTGTTCTTATTGGCATTTATTAGCCTTTACCTAAGTTTCTGCCCTTTGGGCAGTCACTTTTTATTAAATGGGCTCCCCACAGGAGCTTGTAACATTTGATACAACTCACTCTTGTGGAAGCAGTGATGGCATTGAAGAAAGCTCACAAGTTTGTTCCCAAGGTCTTCAAGAGATAATGTATCCCATCCTTAGGATAATCCTCTTGATGTTTTACTTGATTTGCTTGAGTTTGATAAAGCATGCCAATGGCTTGAATCGCATACCCTTATTGGTTACTTTGTGGGATGCATCCTTGTTATATACATGTTCAAAATCTAGATACAAGTTCAATGACAACCCCATGGCATCCAACTACCTGGGGTGCAAAATCTGAGCAATAGTTTTTTCCTTTTTAGGTTTGAAAATCCTGAACACTGTGCAGCCATACACAAACATGGCCCATGCTACGTTAGGAGCTATTTGCATGTATTATCTCCTTGGACCCATGACTTTGTCGTCTTCGACAAGGGCAAACTCAAGTTTCCAGTGCGGTTGGAGTTCCCTATATTACCTATGCCATTTTGGCCTTTTATAGAACAATTGGTTAAGCATTTGGGTTGTTTCATATGTTTCAAAACTAACAGGGTTTACGTTGCCCAACCACAAGGACGTCTCTGTGTCGAGATTGACCTTACACAAGACCTTTGCAAAACTATTGATATTCAAATTCGAGGGCAGCGTTTCACCCAACAAGTTATGTATATCAACCTCTTGAACATATGCTTTCAGTGTCAAGGTTCGGATCACAAGATCAAGGATTGTCCGCTCATGGTGGTCGTGAATCCCCCGGCCAAAGCAACAATCGAACCCACCTATCTCCTTGTCGGAGAAAATGATGGTTGGCAAGTGGTAGACCATTGAAACAATCAAACCCCACACAATAACAAGACAACGATGGCTGTTTCTAAGCAAACCACGACTGTTGTTGTAGCACAACCACAACCCATCGTCCAACCCACAATTATCCAGTCTCGTCAAGCAAACCCTATGTAATGTCCCCTTTTTCAAAATAAAGGAAAACAGGTTGAAAATATTTAGCCTAATTTTCCCCGTAGGCTAAGGAATGGTATTTGGGGAAATTTATTTTAATGATTAATTAGAGTTGCCTGAATACTGATTTTAATCATTTGTTATCTTAAAGGCAATTTAAATTGATTGTTAGAATAATGGAACTATCATGATTAATTATTTAAATTACCTGAAAAGTGGTCTTAACCACTCTTAAAATTAAGGTAATTTAAGTAAATAATTGGAAAGTATTTTCAATTAATTAATTGCTCAAAAAAGTGAGTTTTATCACTCTTGAAAATAGAGCAATTCAATTAATTAATTTTTAGATTATTTGTCCCAAAAGTAATTTTAATTACTATTATTTATTAAGGCAAACTAATTTAATAATGAGAGAATGAATTGCGACCTTGTTGGCCTTTGAGTTGTTCCAAATTGGAATGCCACCCTTTGGGTGGGATCTAAAAGTGGAAAAGAGGAATTGAAGGTCGGCAATGATTTTTAATTTATGCATTGGACTCCCTCACATGGTTCACTCCCCTTTGGGAGGGTATTTATTGCAAGCAAGAGATCCATTTTAGGGGTTATGCATTTTGGATATTGAATTGTTGACCAAGTATGTCAAGCTTGTTCATCGTGACTTGAGAAAGAAAACGTTAAAATGTGCCAAGGGTTTGAGGGCGAAAACCTCCACTCCTTCATTAAGGGAAGCTCTATTCAAGGGCTGTAATTGTGCTTCAGATTTGCATGGTTGCATGCAATTGGTCCTACAAAGGTGTTTTGCAACACCACCTTGTACGGAAGATTGACGAGCACCTTTGAAAGCTTGGTGTTGTATTTTTGCAGGTAAAGGAGGTGAGCGAATTGCTTAGAGAGTTGCTGGTTAGTTTCGGAAGCCATCCCTAGGGTTGCGAATTGGTTGGAGGATTGGCAACCCCTATCTAAAGGGATATTTGGCTTTGAAACCCTCTTTTAGGGTTTAGAGGTATTTTTAGCAATTTATTCCAGCTTGGCGAATTGTTTGTGAGTTAACTTGCAGGGTTTGAGGGCCACTCTGTGCCCTAGAAATATTCAGAAAACTATTATATTATTTTTCCAATTTGGGCGACTTGCATTGGAAGACTTTGAAGGCTTGTGGAAGGGCAAATTTGAGGGTTTGATATTCAAATTCAATTTTATAATTTTTCTCGAAGTGTGGCGACTTCCTTGGAGGGGTTTCAAGGTAGATTTGAAGGTGAAAATGTAGTTGTACTGACATTTAAAAATCAAAATTATTGCAAGGGTAATTTTCAGCCTTATCGCCATTTCCACCTTGCCAAAAAAGGTATTTTATTTCAGTTTCATATTCAGCAATTTTTGGGCTATATTGGAGTGTGTTTTGCTTAGAATTTGGTCATTCTTTCCATCTAGGGTTTGCTGGTTTTTTGGGTTAAAGTTTCTGAACAATTTCAGTTTTACATGAGGGTTTTTGGAAAACCCCTACTTTGCTTATTTGTCCCATTTGGGGACATTACACCCTAGCTCTGCTATGATATTACTCCCAAAAGCTGTTAGTGAGGTTTTCAAGTCCCAAGAGTCTTCGATTCCTAAGTTCTCTTACTTTCAGCCACAGGGCTTCTCGTCCTAGAATGCCCTCCACGATGGCTTCCAAGTCTAGGGAAGCTCCCCTCTCCTTGTCGTCAGGTCACATGTCATGGGGAAGAATTTAAGCAAAATGAGGGGCAACCTTTTGTGCTTGCAGATTTTCTTGCCAAAGGTGAACATGATAAATTCTTGAATAATTGTTTTGGAGCATTGGAAGGCCAAGCGGGTGAAACCATGAATCTTGATGGTTTCCAATGAATTTATATACTTATGGAATGTTTGAGGATTAATTGACCGGACATGCAAGTACATGGTTCGAGCTAGTCATCAAACTTTTGTAGATTTGCATATTCTTTACCTATAGGAGGTGAAGATTAATGAATTTTCTCTCTAGATGGCAAGTAAGACCATTTGGCCTGACACTTCATGTCACATGTTCAACCATGACACGGGATGCGGTGGAGTCATCATGTTGATAGCACCACTTTTCACCTCATTTGTAATGGCTTGGGGAGCATACTTGTCTAACCATGTTCTTTGGACGATGCTTGAATTTGACAAGAAAGCCTTAGGGCTTGTCATCTCTATGCCTCCAACAATGTTGTAGAGCAAGTGATGCTTTGGCGGTGGTTGGCGTATCAAATTCCTATTGCTCACTGGTTAATCTATGTGGATTTCAACATGGTTGAATTTGTAGAAGACAAAGAAGGAACTTTGCCCATGAGATGGTGTGTCGGAGAATGAAAGGCATGGTTCTACATGTAGAATAATTGGGTTATTTATCCCAACTTTTGCTGCAAATCATGTTCTCCAACCCCTTGGTTTACATGGTCCAACTTTCACCAAGGGAATGAAAGGGTCCTTAAGAGATTATAGAGAGACCTTTCTGAACATAATGTCTTCTTCTTGCCCATAAATATGATAGGCTAGTTTGTCTGCTCTCAAACATTCTTTTGTCAGGCCACCAACCCATTAAATTTTGCATTGAGTATTCAACTCCTTTGACTAAGTTTTTCAATAACCAATTATATCTCAACACCTCGCATTTGTAGCACAAACAAACCCTTGCTCATATCTGACGGGTTTAGAATCTTGTCACAAGCCCCTCTAAGCCCTGTGGTTGGATAAACTAGTAGGAGGCTGCCATTTCACGCACAACCACTTTTTTGAGAGTGTTTGGCAAACAACTAGCCTTATTTAGGAAAAGTGCCAACTTTGCTCATTCAAAGGAATTCAATTGGGTTTCTCAGGAGCTTGAACACTTTCCCTTGGATGAAACCCTTCAACATCAAGTCGCCGAGTTGTTACAGAAGCTCAAGCTAGGATAATTTCATCAAGCTCAAGGTGCCCAAATTTGACCCTGCATTCACTGGCTCAAGGTTAGGGATCAAGTTTCCAAGGAATTCTTTAGTAAGCTTAGAGCTTGTTGCTCTGCCATGCAAATCAAGGCTATAAAAGAAGCTAGTGACTGTATTACTGGGCTTCCAAACATTCTTCAGTTCTTTGTCAAGCACTATAAACAAGTTTTCCTAGCTCAAGCCCCCTTTGAAGAAAGGGGAGGTGCCTTATAGAAGTGCCTTGATGTTATTCCATGTAAGCTCACATCAAGTCAAAGGATGGCATGTGAAAGATCTCTCTCTATTGAAGAACTCCACAATGCAGTGACAATTATGGCTAAGTACATGGCCCTAGGTATTGACAATTTTCCTTGTGAATTTTATCAAACTTTATGGGATTGCGTTGGCCCTGATTTGCATAAGTTCTATTTAGAAGCCATGTCCAATGGCTCTCTGGGCAAGCTCATTAATAAATGTAACATCAAATTTATTCGCAATGTTGGGGACCCTAAGTTAATCACTAATTGGACGCCCATAATGTTTCTTAACGTCTCCTACAAAATTTTTGCCAAGGCCTTGGCACTTAGAATTGGATATCTTCTACCTCTAGTAGTAAGGCTTGAGCAAACAAGTTTCATTCAAGGTAGTTACATCTTGAACAATATTATAGAGGTTTGGGAAGGAATGGAATGGGCCCGCACCTCCAATCAAAAGGCCTTGTTCGTCAAGATCGACTTTGAAAAAGCCTACGACGAGATTGAATGGCCATTTATTCTGGAAATGCTCCAAGTCTTTGGGTTTGGTCCCAAGTTGTTGACTCTATAAAGACTCTCTTTCAAGATGCATCTACATGTCTCACTATCAATGGCCATCAGGTTGAGAATTTTGGGCTCTTCCATTCCATCAGGTAGGGTTGCCCTCTAGTCCCCTCCCTATATGTCCTAACTGTGGAAGGTTTTGGCTATTTGTTGGGAAATTGTGCTGCTAGAGGGCTTGTTAAGGGAATTTCCTCTTCCCCACTTGTTTCCAAATCAGCTCCTAAATGGCCATTTTGCAGATGATTCTTTCCTCATGCTATTAGAAGACAAATCTATGATTCACAATGCCATGGAATGTCTTCAAGTTTTTTGCCTAGATTCGAATTCTAATATTCAATGGGCTAAAACTCAATGCTACTGGGAATCACATAGTCCCATGCCTACTTGGCTAGGGACCTATTCGTGGAAATGGGATTTCCATGAGGAAATGTTTAAATTCCTGGGCATTCACTTCACCTTCCAAGCCTCATGTGTTGAGTTATGGAGCTACATTGTACAAAGAATAAAAAAGAAGCTTGCATTCTGGATAACTAAGCCCCTATCTCTTGCAGGTCGATATCAAATTAGCTCCAAAGTCCTATTTGCAACTCATGTTTATTACTCCTGTTGGGCCCCTTCTAAATTGACCTACAGTAACTTGAAAAGCTTTAAAGGGACTTCCTTTGGGCTAACTTGGAAGGCCACAAGGGCTTCCACAAAGTCACATGGGACATTTGTTGCAAACCCAAAGAAGTTGGGGGGCTTGGGCTCATTAATATTTCCAAATAGGGTATTACAATTTATGCCAAATGGATTCCCAGGGCCATTGAAAGGCAAGAAGCTTGGAAAATTAGTCTCAAAAATTGTATCTCCTTGGCAGGCCTCATGGCCAAGGTGCTTGGAAGAATTTAGGCTTCCACACACTACTTATTACTCCATCCCCTATTAAAATTTACTGGTACATTTGTGGTTAAGAGTATTTAGAAAGCTTGGGAATCTATCAAGCCATGGTTGATTTGGAAAGGGGATGGCTTTATGTATGGTGTCTCTATGAACTCTCACTCTCTATGGTGGTTGCCGGTTATTACCATTATTGGCAAACCCTCGGTAGAAGTTCCACAAATTGAAGCTTTAAGGCTCTTCCGTAGAGGCATCAAGGTCATAGGGGATATATTTGACAAGAGATCTTGCTCCTTGGCAAGTTGGCCGGATTTAAAAGCTAAATTAAAGCTCAACAACCAAGACTTTGAATCTATTGCAAAAATCCAAATGGTGGTGCTTGATTATGCCCTCCAAAATATTGGAGTTTCATGCTCTCCCAAATGGTTGATAGATTGGAATTGGAATGTGTCCACTCCCCTACTTTGGTACAAATATCATCATGGTTATCCATGGCTCTTTCTTAGTACGACACCTTGGGAGATGCTCAATAAATGATGGAATCTCAATAACTATTCTAGTCTTTGGAACAAGCGCTTCCAAACTATTTGGTTTGTGGTAGTGAAGCCAAAAAAGGCTACTTTTGCTTGGTGCATCCTTTGTCAAGGTCTTCTAGTAGGGGATAGACTAGTGCACATGGGGATCCCCACACCCAGATGTGTTGCTTATGGCCAACCTGAATCTCTAAAACACATTTACTAGTTTTGTGCTAGAGCCTAGGAGACTTGAAGATGGATCCACTCTCTTTTCCATCAATTCAGACTTGAACAGTCGTCTTGGAACATGGTTATGTTAGGAGATGCTGTTCTAGTTCCTGCAAGATTCAAGCAGATCTAGCACATCTTTCAGCTTGAGATTCTCTTTTTACTCTGGAAGGATAGAAATTATGTTGTTTTTAACAATGATTATTTGGATAAAAAAATTCTTCCGCAAATAAAATCATTATTTTGTCCAATGTAATTCTATAGATACAAGACCAAGCCAAGAAGGTGGCCTAGGAGGTGGAGCACCTCAAAACTCTCCTCAAGACTTTCCAAAAAGGGACCAAGAGCGACGTTTTTGTGGTGAAGGCCAGTGCAGATTGTGAAGCCATTCTGCCTTTTCTACTCCCCCCAACCGCCAATGATTCTCGCCTTCGAGGGGAGGCATGGAGGATGGCCCTTTCCACATGCCAGTTATGGATACTTTGGATTTGTGCCTCCAAGAGGAGATACTCAAGGGAAGTTTCCTAGATTGGCACTAAGCATATCGCCCTCGCATTGGCAAACTAGAGAAGTTGAGGAAAAAAACAAAGAGCAAGATGGTTGGGAACCCACACTTGATGAACCACACCTCCATGGGGGTGGATGACAGTATAAGCTTGATAGTCCACCACCTCCTCCTCCTTCTGTAAGGTTGGTGGTGCTCTGTGGCCTAGGTCTTGCTTCTTTATATTCCCTGTTGATGATGTCATTAGGATATAACCTTGTACTTATTTCTGTTTGGTCGTGGGCCCTGACTCTTTGTTTCTCGGGTGGTTCCCCAGTTCATGTTGTGATTTTGCTCGAGGTTTGCACTCATACCACTTGCTTTTTGATCATGTATAATGCTTTTTTTCCGATTAATAGAATATAATACATGCTTCATTAAAAAAATTAAAAAATTATCCAAGTCTTTGGGACCTCCTTTTCCTGACCTTTTTATTGGAGGACTTCTTGATCCCAAAGGCCAAGAATGACAATGATTGGTTTGCAATATAAATAAGCACAGTGTTCATTTTGCTAAAAATGGATCTCTTTCCTTCAAGGTATAACAAACCCCCAGATTAAATAGGGAACCAACTCTATGGAGGGCTTGTTTTGGAGCTCTTGTGAAAGCTGAAATTTCACTTCGGTTTAGTCCATACCTTCTGGTCTGCTCAAGCTTGCGCTATTTGAATTCTTGTATTTTTATAAGAATTCTGCTCTTTAGGATACCCATTATGCTGATCTGCAGATCCATATCAGAGCTTTTCATTATCCTATGTGCAAAATGTTGTTCTGTATTTTATAAGAATCCTGCTCTTTGGCATACCTATTATGCTGATCTGCAAACCCAAATCAGATTTTTTTCATTTTCCTTTGTGCAAAATGTTGTTCTGTATTTATGAGGGGGTTCTGATAAATACAGAACTATATTCTGTGGAGGATGATAGAAAAATATGATATGGGTCTCGTTTCTACTGGTGAAAATTGGAGCTTCCCTCAAAACAGCCTTAAACAGATCAATTTTGATAGGGCCTCTAAATACAACTTTGGCCCAACCAGATTGATTAAAAATATGATATAGGTTTCTACTGGTGAAAATCGGAGCTTCACTCAAAACAACCTTAAACAGATCAATTTTAATAGGACCTCTAAATACAACTTTGGCCCAATCAGATTGATTAAAAATAAGTTATTTCAAGTTCAAGGAAAATCGATATTCTTTTTTTATTGCACTATTTGCAAATCAAGTTCAGTACTTATCGGAATCACCCTCCAATAAATACAAAGCAACATTTTGCACAAAGTACATTTTTTACGGTTATGGTTCTGCAGATTGGCATAATGGAAATGCTAAAGAACAAAATTAATATGTACATTTGTTGAAACAGTGCGAGCTTGAGATTACCAGATGGTTATGAGTGAAATTGAAGTGGAAATTTAACTCTACAGAGGCTCCAAGACAAACTCTTCATAGAACAGATCCCTTATTTATCTGCAACTTTTCATATCTTTTGCAAGATACATACATCTTAATAAAAAATATATATAATAATAATTGTCATAACATTGCAATCTGTGCATTAGTTATATTGTAAACCAATCACTAGCTTCTTGGCCTTTGGGATCAACATCTAAATAATATAAGTGAAAGGGTACATCTCATTTGCCTTATAAGGTCTTAGGAAAAGAATTCCCAAAGGAATCGTGGCAATTGGAGCCTCCCTTAGTAAATCTTTAACAAGCTCAATTTGATGGGGCCACTGAAGGTAATCCAGGCCCAGCAAGAGAACTGATTGTATATTGATTAGTAATGAACTAAGTTTATTATCATTTAAGAACTTCAAACGTTCTGATCCTCTCCATTGGCCTTTATTCTTAAGAAATGATTTAACTTTTATTATTGAAAATATTTGCTCTGAGCTTGTTATTGTTACTTCCTTGTTAGCATTCACTTCCGCAATAATTTTGTGCATCACTACAATGTGAGATTAATGTGGAGTCATTTCCTGACAACCATTTCATCTAGTCCGAAGATTCCACTGTTGACATTGGCATAAAATCTCAATGGAGGCAGATAGAACGAATTACAAATTAATATATTAAACCCAATGACTGCTTTCTATCCTTTGAGTCTATAAAGGAGCAAGTGAAATAACCCATAAATGCAGGAGAGATTAGAAGACTGTGGAAAGAGTGCATCAATCAATGTTTCATATTTGCAAAATCTAGTTCCAAGCCTACTTGAGTTACACAACTAATGCTTGTGAGGTTTAAGTGGATTGAAGGGGTGGAGACTGATCTAGGACTTAGAGCCATAGGAAGCAAAAAGGAAAAATAAAGGAAATTTGCAAGCAAAATTTTAATGTGGGATACTCATAAGCTCTATATGATTGGTTCTAATGCATGTAGGAAAGCATAATTGATTTCTGTAGGAAATCAAAAATGAAAGAAATTACACACCGATGTCCATAAATTATCAAAAGTAATGGGCTGGTATGCATTTATATGTTCAAAATATCTGACAAGCATGTAAGTTATCACAAACAAAATTTAAGAGAAAAAGACAGCATATCATCTTCTGATATACTTATTCAATATTTGTATAATTACTAGAGTGTTGCTACACAAGAACTTGTGTCCATATGGTTTTGTCATATGTATCAGTTATCACCATAAACTCCTCAGTCGATCTTGAATAATTCCATTTCACAAGGGAAATCAAGGGTTGGACTTAATATCCAGCAATCAACAAATTTGACATATGTGTGGTAACCATCTTAACTTATGGTGTGCATCTTGTTAACTTGCAGTCATTGGGATGTCACTAGATGCAATAGAATAGAATGGACCATCTGCCGATTTATTTGATCATGGTCCAATAATATTCAATACTCAACATGCAAGTGTGTTGGTAGCAATTTTGGACGAGTGTTGGAACAGGCAACAATGAAGACGACTTCTTGTTGTAGATATTTAGCACTGATGACAAGGCATGTGTGATGCCAGAGACAGTGACATGGGTTGGAAACTCTTCCAACAACAGATAGATGGAGCTGAATAGGTAGAATTTCTTTAGTGTTGGTTGGTGTGGATTTTGAACCACGGTTCTTGGTTTGACTTCAATCATCTGATGGTTTGGAAAAACTTCTCCTGCATAAGTTCTCGAGGCTTTTGCAACTAATAAATCTTCTGACATCTTTCAATTCTATTGTATACAATGGTCTGCATTCCTAATAGTTATAATCTATAATGGGAATTTGTGCCCTTCCCTTTGGTAGTATTTTCATCTCTGCTATAGGTTGTGTATTCTGATAAGTTGCTATGCATACAATTCCTTTCAAGAAAAGTCAATGAAATCATCAATCTTCCGTATCTATGGTTTTGATACAACGATGTGATGAATGCAATGTTGCTTATTGGTTTGAACTTACGCTGTTATGGTGAATTTCACTATAACTGACTCAAAAGCAATTGGGACTTGGAATTAATTAGAGGGATGTGTACAAGTATCCACTAGAAGAAACACGAATACACAATCGATGCTAGCTTGATCTGGTTAAGCCTCCTCATTTGATAGCTTTTGAAGGAGCTTATGCAGAATTTAAAAATATACAAATATTTGATAGAGCCAAATACATACAGAGAACACACCCTATTATATTGCATTAGTAAATCAATCAAGACAATACAATTATATGGGCAAAACATAGCCTATGAATATGCAACCAACAATCCATGATTCTCTCCTACAATCTCTCATAGGTTATTAACAACTAACCTATATACATATTATTGTTTTAACTCACAACAATATCCTCAAAAAATAGATATTAGTGAATAATTACTCACGTAATAATTCACAATACAATATTCACTAATTAACAAATCCATGTGAGTGCTATTTTTCCTAACATCATTCAGGTAAAATGTGCTGCCAATATTTGGTTTCGATGCTGTGCCCATTTTATTATAGTTTCTAATAAATTGATATGAGATGCTGTGGAATCCTACTGCATGGAAAATTGAAGATTGGTAGAGAGGAAACCTCAGAATTGTGAAGGCAGGAAAATAGAAATATTGACAGGTGCTATTGATAACAACTGTGTTTGTGCCTTTTTGGTGCAGTTTTCTTCATTGATGCTGCAGATATAGTTTTCTTCTTGAATGGAATTATATGCATGGCAACTCGCCAGAATACACAACCTATGCCAGAGATGCTGCAGATATAGTTTTCTTTGTTGACCTTCCCTTAACCATTCAATTCACTTTATCTTCAATGTAATGAAGGATTGTCTCAGAGCAGAGGCTAGGGAAAACATTCAACTCAGAAGAAAAAGATCATAATGACATCATTTGTGACACCATCTAAAAATTTATGACATCATTATTTGTCTTTATTTTAACCATATTGATAGAATGAAATCAAATTCAAGTCAAACTAGGTTAAAACACCAGTTTTCTCCTCTAGCCGACCTTCTAGTAAATTTCAGATTTTTTCTCATATATCCATACTTGACTGAGTTAACCAGCATGACGTCACCCTTTGTTTAACTTGCATTAATTACTATTTATGGTCAAATAATTAGCTGGTTTAACCGATTCACTGGATCTCCTAGTCTTCATCACCAAATGCTGAAGTGGGCAGAAGTACTACCATTTCACCAGAAATCTGAATGAAATTGATTTGATAACCATATTTGATCATAACTCTGACATTGTGGCAGAGTTGACCTCTCTTTGACTTTTATAAAAATCTCTTTGACTGCTCTCTTTGATTGTGTTGACCCCCTTGGAGGAATAATTCAGCTGTGTTTGACCTACTGAAGAACATTTTGACAGAAACTGCAGCTTTGACCAAAGTTGGCATTTACAGCAGCTGTTTGACTGAAGTACAACATCTGAAATTTTAGTTTGACTAAGGTATATTTATGTCCAGATGATTCTTTCAAGATATATGGCGAATCCCGTGCACTTATTTTGACTATGCATTTACTCTATATGCAGAAGTGTCAAATCTTATACTTGTGAGAGTGATTTGACTGAATATTATTGATGATTATTTTCTGAAAAGGAACAATATTGAAACCCCATGAATACCCATGATATGAGGTGATTCCTATATCTCCTTTAGTCCTTGAGAGAGTGCAAATGTCCTAACTTCTACGCCACCAATGGCAGCCCCTTCAACTTCGTATGTCCCAAAGAAAGTCGTGCAACACCATCTCTAGTCTTTTGTACCCTATCTGAAAAGTTAATAGACAAGCAGAGTAATAAATGTGTCCAACTGCTAGATATCTTCCACAATTGTGATTTTTCCACAATTAACAGATCATGATTATGATAAGCTTTGGACCTTTTCAAATTTGATACTGACTTTCCAAAAAATCTCTGACTGCTCTCTTTGATTGTGTTGACCCCCTTGGAGGAATAATTCAGTTGTGTTTGACCTACTGAAGAACGGTTTGATCAGAAACTGCAGCTTTGACCAAAGTTGGCCTTTGCAGCAGCTGTTTGACTGAAGTACGACATCTGAAATTTTATTTTGACTAAGGTATGTTGATGTCTAGATGAGTCTTTCAAGATATATGGCAAATCCTATGTACTTATTTTGATTATGCATTTACTCTTTATGCAGAAGTGTCAAATCTTATGCTTGCGAGAGTGATTTTTTGGAATATTATCGATGTTTATTTTCTGAAAAGGAACGATATTGAAAACCCATGAATGCTCGGATATGAGGTGATTCCTATATCTCCTTTAGTCCTTAAGAGAGTGCAAATATCCTAACTTCTACACTACTAATGGTGGCCCTTTCAACTTCATATGTCCCAAAGAAAGTTGTGCAACACCATCTCTAGTCTTTTGTACCCTATCTGAAAAGTTAAAAGACAGGCAGAGTAATAAATGTGTCCAACTGCTAGGATATTTTCCACAATTGTGATTTTTCCACAGGTAACAGAAGATCATGATCATGACAAGCTTAGACCTTTTCAAACTTCTTCATTACATCTCCTTTGTTCTGCGATATATATCTCAATACCAAAGCACCTTCTTTTCTTTCATGATTTATTGTTTTCCACTTCTTGTTCAGCCAATTAGGTGTATCATCTTGGCCAATAAGAAAGGGCTCCATTTTTTCCTTGCTCATTACTATACCCTGGATACCTTAGAAAAGATGTCCAAACAAAAACATGCTACTTTCAACAAATTGTTTAGAGTCTAGACAAATCGGGATTCGAAGTTGAGCCATCCACAAGATGCATATTAACTATAAAGGTTGCCTGCGGATAAAAGATGTGTTTACCTCCCACTTTATCTGTCTCTAAAAATATCCAAGAGTATTTTTAGCAAGGTAGGGTGCCAGAGGGCAGCCCTGGCTCATGGATCTTTGCAGGCATATTGGTGCTTGGTTAAGGTTCTGCCGACACAAACCCATGCAGAGGCATGTGTGAAGAGAGTGGACTCAACTTTAATAAAAAAGAAACCAAAGCCAAGCCATTTCAACATGTTCAATCTGATGTCACATTTGATCCTGTCATAAATGGTGTTGATGTCTAACTATAAAAGGAGAGATTTTTGGGCAGCTTCATTTTCCCATTTGATACCCTCCTCGGCTGTGATAAGAATGTCATGAATACATCGTCCTTTTATAAAGCAAGACTGCTGTCACTTGACCACCTTTGGAACAAGAAATTTAATCCTCCTAGTTAGAGATTTTGCTAGGATATCAATACACATTCTGAAACACGACTCCTAAAGAGGTTTGCTTTAAAAAGTTTCACTAGAAAAAAAGAACCAGAAGTTGTTTGATTCCTAGTAATCTGATGATTTGTGGTGAGAAGCCATGGATATTGAGCATCACTTAAGATAAGATCCTTGGTTGATTCTGAATAAGGGGGATTGTTTTAGTGGCCAAGTGATTTCGTATATTGCTAAAGGGGTCATGTTTGAAATATTATTAACAGAATGAATCATGGAATTTGATGCAACTGATATGACTATTGATGTAGCAAATGAACAGTCAAATAAATGATTAGGAGAAGCAGAATAGACTCTTGATATCAAATAGATATGTTAATATTGATAAAAAGGCAAAGGATTGAAAATCAAATTGTGATCAGCTAGGAGTTGCATATGACTGCAAGTTCTCATGATCAGAAGGGGAAACACTTCCTCTAACTTGCCTAGATTGGACATGAGTTGCAAATATACGTGATATGCTAAATATTTAAAGCATGTTAACAATCTCCTATCTCCTTGTGTGGTCTTTCTTGTGTCTAATCCCTTATGGGTTGGATGGTTACAATATATACATCATTGCAAGAAGGCAGTTACAACAAACAAGGATTAAAAAAGAGAATGGTTCAACTTGTGGTTGAGTGATGGTTGTTCTTCTTGTAGGTGTGGCGGTTGGACTTCTGGATGTGTGGTATTGTTGTAGGTTCTCTGACATGGCACAAACCATGAGAGTGCCACTTGGCATGTTGTGTGGCAACAAGGCACTGACATGTGGATGCGGAGTGTGGAGACTCTTGTGGATGCAAGGGCCTTGCACAGTATGTTGTACGACACTACAATAGTGTGTAGAGGTATCATGAGGATGTGTAAGTGAATGCATGATGCTGTAAGGTTGTACGTAGGGTGTAGAGTGCAGAAGACGTGTGGCACAAGATGGTTGTGCGGTAAGTTGCAAGGTGATGCACCAAGACATGGAGATAGCATGAGACTTTGTGCATGGTTCAAGACGCTGCAAGTTTGGAGAACAAAAACTTGAGTGTGCAAAAGTTTTACACAAATCATTTTCCATTTCTTAAGGAGCAATGGCCTCCATTGCGTCTTTAGTCAGCTATGGAAACTAAACTTGAAGTTGTTGAAGGTTGTACCACTCAGCGTGATTAGTGTATTCCTCTACCTTGACCACTCTAAACAATTGATGTGTGCGTTGGTGGGTGCGTGTTGTTATCACTTCAATAATCTGTTTCTTCGGTGCTAAGTGTTTAGGATCCAACTATGAAGGATGTTTTGTCGTTGCTGGGTCAAGCAAAAGGTGGGAAGTAATGATTGAGGAGTTTCACATTGAAGACTAGATGCAAACTCAAGTACTATAGTAGGGCAAACTCTCTAGTGGCCCACAATATGGTGTATGGACCACAACGCAAGGGCTTGATCTTGTAGTGTGGAACCTTGAAGTGATCCTTTTGAAGTTGAAACCAAACTTAGTTGCCTACCTTGATCTCATGAGGTGTGTGGTGTGTGTCATGGCACTCTTTGTACTTCACTGTTGGCGCAAGAGTATTTGCCAACCTTGGTGGTGAGCACCATGATTGTGACGCAAAAAATTCTGCCCATTGCCCACTTCATTTTCTTGTGCATGCAACTTTATGTTGGATGGTGCACTGTAGGATATGCCCAAGGGTGTTGTCAGTTGGAACCCAAGACATGTTTGGAGTGGACTATGTCGTATAGAACTGTGGAGAGCTTTGTTGTAGGCATGTTGAATGTAAAGTAGATTATCATCCCAAGTGTGCGGTTGACAACTTCCATTTTTCCATATGTACGCAGATTAAATGATGTTGACCGATCCAATTGTGTGTCCATGTCCCATAACGCATGTTAGAAGTGATTGAAAAACCACAGGTCATGGTCCGACAAAATGGATGTTGGTAGACCAAAATATACCCAAACATGGTTGAAGGAAGAGTGTGCAAGCTCATGTGCATTGATGTCCTTGTAGGCAACCATGATTGCCATCTTAGAAAGCCCATCTAGTACAAACACAAAATCATTCCGATGCTTTGTCATAGGAAGTCTAGTCATGAAATCCATGTTGATGGATTTCCATGGCCTGGATGGAACTAACAATGGTGTGTAGAGTTATAGCTTATTGTTCATGGGCTTGGCGATGCAACAAGGAATGCAAGACTTGATGTGGCGCTCAATGTTTGTGTGCATGTGAGGCCAATAGAAGTGTTGTTGAAGCATTGCCAATGTCTTGGTAATGTTGAAGTGTCTTATTATCTTGGTGTAGTGCGCCTCTCAGGTGAGCCTTTAGCAAGGTGCGCCATCAAGAACACATAGATGCTCAAGTTTGTAGGAAAGCTTGTTAGACATGTAAAAATTGCGGCCTTGTTCACCATATGCGAAAGTGGTATAGACTTTTGCGAAGTTGTGATCTGTTGAGTAGAAAGATATCTAGTTAGAGAAGTTGTGATCGTGAGTGTCTAGCATTGTGATGAGCGCATGTATTCGTAGTTGATTAAGGTAATCTATGGCTTTATTTTTGTTTCCTTTCTTGTGCTTTATCACCAGATGGAATCACTGCAAGTAAGTCATCCACTTTATGTTGCATGTATTCTCCAACTTACTCTATGTACACAGAAACTGAAGTGGCTTATGATCAAAATGGATGATTGTCTTCTTACCCAAGTTGTATTGGCGTCGTTTTTTTATTGCTTGCACGATGGTTTACAACTCCAAACCATGTATCACTAAATGAGTATTTGTAAATCGTGTTGTTGAATGTCTTTGAATGGTATGTGACTGGATGTCCATGTTTGAGTACTACATCACTTGCATAGTCAGATGCATTGGTCTGAATTTCGAAGGGGTGGATAATGTCAAACATTTCTAGGATAGATGTTGTGATGAGCGCATGTATTCGTAGTTGACTAAGGTAAATCTACGGCTTTATTATTGTTTCCTTTCTTGTGCTTTATCACTAGATGGAATCACTGCAAGTAAGTCATCCACTTTATGTTGCATGTATTCTCCAACTTACTCTATGTACATAGAAATTGAAGTGGCTTATGATCAAAATGGATGATTGTCTTCTTACCCAAGTTGTATTGGCGTCATTTTTTTATTGCTTGCACAATGGTTTACAACTCCAAACCATGTATCACTAAATGAGTATTGCTAAATCGTGTTGTTGAATGTCTTTGAATGGTATGTGACTGGTTGTCCATGTTTGAGTACTACATCACTTGCATAGTCAGATGCATTGGTTTGAATCTCGAAGGGGTGGATAATGTCAAACATTTCTAGGATAGATGTTGTGCAGAGGTGTTGTTTGAGCTCCTCAAAAGCATGTTGTTTTTCAGGTTTTCAGTGGAATGCCACTTTCGCATGCATGAGCTGAATGAGAGACCATGCTATGTGCAAGAAACCAAGAACAAACTTGTAGTAGAAGTTAGCAAGTCCAAGAAAACTCCTCAATTCAGTGAGATTGCATGGAGTTGGCCAATCTTGAATGACCTTGATCCTCTCTGGATCTACATGGATACTTGTACGATCAATTACGTACTCTAGATACTAAATCTGCACGTGCCAAATGTACACTTCCCTAAGTTGGCTTGTAACTTGTGTTTGCGTAATGTGTCTAAGACGCTCGATATGTGTTCAGTAGGCTTCTCTGAAGTCTTGTTGAAGATGAGGATGTCATCCAAATAGACAATGATGGAGTTGAGGAAGGCCTTGAGAAGATCAACCATCAAACACATGAATTTTACTAGTGCATTGATCAAATCGAATAGTATAGCCAACCATTCATACAGTCCTTCCCACATTTTAAATGTTGTCCTACAGAATCCTTATGATGCACTGGTCTCTGATGATAACATGCCTTTAGGTCGATCTTGTTGAAGTATTGTGCACCTTAGAGCTGCTCCAAGAGGTTGTCAATGTGCGATATTGTATACCTATTCTTCACTATTATCTTGTTGAGTGTGTGGTAATCAATACACAATCACCAAGTTCCATCTTTATTTGGCATGAGGACTATTGGGTTTCCACAAGGAATTAGGCTTGATCTTACCTTGATCAAGAAGCCCTTGGATCTAGCATCAAACTTCATCATTCTCGCAAATGGACTTGCAGTATAGTAGAGTGTTTGGAAGATCGGATCCAGGAACCAAATTTATGAGATGATTTACCGTGCAATGTGTTGGCAAATCCTTTGGCTCCTCAAATACATCTCCATATTGTTGCAGTATTTTGTTGAGTTGCTCTGGGTACAATGGTGTTTACACAACATGGTGTATTACCAATGCACATTCTCTATTGCGTAGGTGCTTCTAGGCAGACTGTAAGTAGCATGAACTTATGTGTGTGAGATGAGCTTGTGACATTGTTTGGTAGATACCAAATTGATTTCGGTCGTTGGAGGTGACTCCAAGAGGTTGAAGAACCAATCTTTGACATGTACATTTCACCGCTACAACTTGGCTTGATATGTATCATCACGATCATACAAATATGACTTTCCAAGCAAAATGTCACAAACTTCAAGTGGTGTGACGTCATAAGTGATTGTTTCCTCCATAGGCTTGACTTTGTACTAGAAAGTGTATTTCTGCCATACCTATATATCTTTTCTGTATCGAAGCCAACCCTGAATATGGTTTAGGATGTGCTTCAATGGCAAGGCCTAAGGCTGGGTTATAGCTTGTGCAATGATGTTCTTCAAGCTCACATTGTCAATGATGACATGCAAGGGCTAACTCTTAACCCAAAACTTGGTGTGGAAGAGATGCTCTCGTTCCTCAAAGGTGTCTATGGCAATAGTGATGGTGCTTAGACAAGTGGCATCTAGATCAATGTCACTTGTTGCTGCAGGCCCTAATATAGACTACACAAACAAGGATTGTTGTGTGGCATTCAAAATACCCATGTGAGCATGTGTAATGTCGATGGCACCATTTGTCACCTTGGTTCTCCTCGCCTTTGTTTGGTGCAAAAGATGTAGAAGTCCTCTGGTGTTGCGTGGCCTTCTTAGGTTGTTCCCCCTTGTGTAACATGTTCTGCTTATGTATGGCATGGCAAGATGGCGCATTGTGCATGGGTTGGATATTGCACATGGCATTAGATGAAGAAGAGAACTTCTACTTCATCTTTGCTTTAGCGTCAATCTTAACAATGTTGCAATTTGCTTGCACCAATGCTTTGGAAGTCAAGAATTCCACGTTCACGTGAATATAAGGTGATAGGTCATTGATGTACTTGGGCACTTCATGTTGCTATGTCAAGTCCTTGCATATATGTACAATGTAGTCATATAACTTATTGGTATAGTCTTCAATTGACTGTTCCTTACATTGGCGCAATTGTTGGAATGTGATGTATTCATCCTTAGTGTGCATATGGGGATAATACTCATCCTTCAAGGCATCGACAAAAGTCTTCCAAGTTGCAGTGGGATCACAATCTTTCTCATGGTGTGTGCTGAGGGTCTCCCATCAGTGGGACATTGAAATAGATGTCTTCAACACTACGAAGATGATCTTCTCTATGTCAATGAAATGATTGACCACGAAGTAAGCCTGATGTTGTCAAATCTAGACATCCAATGTTGTGGCTTTGATTTTGCCTTCGATCATTGGAATGTTAGGATTGACTTGCACTTTGAAAGGGTTTTATTGTTGAAATAATGGATGCACAAGAAGCACAAAGGGAGTGGCTTGGGGACTGATTTGTACCATGAATTAATGGAACTAGGTAAAGAGTTCGTTGCATTGCTTCTCAAGGGCATCCCAAATAAGATTTTGTATGTGTGAGGATGCCTCAGTGAAAGTTTTTTGGGTGTGTGCCATCTTGTTCTTACTACGGTGTTCTTGTGGATACTCTGAAACAAAACTAGATGGTAATACTTATTTCTTAGATTGCACTCACGTGTTTACAATTATATGATCCACAATCATGTAGAGATTCCATTACAAATTCATCAACACGTATCCTTTTCTATTTAGATTAGCAATTGATTGAATCTTTTTGTTTAAACACTCTAAAACAGACCTAGATGGTGCACATATGGAGATTGCAAGTATGTTGAACTTGTAGGGAAAGACACATGCAAATGTAAGTAAAGAAATGAATACAACTTTCAACACATGTTACCCTAGAGAAACTCAAAATGGGAGAACTCTGTAAGAGTGAGGGGATACTTCCTTTTGCCGTAATCTCTTTTCAGTTACAGGGTAATGCCATTAGGGCCTTCATGGACAATTTTTACAATACAACTTGTCCAAAACTTGGACTAAATGCGACTCACTTGCAAGATACACCTCCTTACTATCACAACACACTCCAACACCAAAAGAATCAACAAATTGTTAGGAGAACCTTCATCGAGTACATGGAGAATCACTTCCTTGATTCTTGACCAAAGCTACTCAACTCAGATTGCCTCAGCGTTGAACAGACCCCAACATATATGCAAAGCCACAAGAGACCCTCTGAGAAGCTGAAACGAATAGGTTTAAGGGGACGAAATGTTTGCAACTATTCCTCTGTTTGTGTTTTATCTGTGCACATAATTTTCACTTTGTGCAGGGTGAAACCACTACTCCATGGCAAAATCATCGAAGAGGTTACGAAATCATTGGGGCGATTCAAAAAATGTTGAGGTGGTTTCCTGACCATTGCCTTCATGAATTGACAATATCACACTTGCCACCTACATAAATTCGCAGTTTCACAATCTCAACAAAACTTATAACTTTGCAAACATGACCCTGTTGACGACTTCTTTCCCAAAATCTTCGGATCATCCTAGATCTGATTTTGTTACTTCAAACCCCTTTGTATGTTCTGATCATCCATCTGGATTATGATCAAGGTGAAAACAACTATCTAGCAAGTGTCGCATGAGTTTTACGATGCATATTTATATACATGACAACGGTGGACTTAGCTAATGTTTTAGATTAAGGTAAAAACAGGTTTTGAAGGGGCCCCGAAATCCTATAATCAAAAGAAAGATTAAACCTTTAAGCACAACCAGGTTACAAGGAGACCCTGAAACCGAAAAAAATAAAACCAAGTTAAACAGGAACCTGAAAACAACAGAGAAGATTAGATAAAACTGCTATCAAAACACATAACGGTATGTCAACAGACGGGATCAGCACCCTGCAAAACCTCCCAAACAAATGAGGTTTTTATTTTTTATTACACGACCGAAGGTTCATATCTAGAGGGGGGACCAAAGGCTTAGACTTCTTGCTTTTAACTGCTGTCCATCCATCCTCTACCTTAGCTGCCTCAGCAACCCATGCCTTAGAAGGCAATGATTCATGAAGCCCAGGGGATACAGAAGCCTTAGCAAAATCCTTTGGAAAACCAGACAAAGTTTGGCTCCTAGGAAGTTCCATCAAAACAGGGGGAGAGACCAAAACCTCCTCAATAACTGGCTCAGAGAGATCATTTATCCCTGTCTCCACAGGGCCTTCAATAAAATCTTTCACCAACGAATCCTCCCCATCCATCGGCTCAGAATGGGTACTATTTTCATTCTCATTCTCGGAATCAGCGAAATCTTCCACTGGTTGTTTAGCTATGTAATGTTCTGAGGAAGCCTTAGCCCACCAAGAAGGTGGTCGTCTGGATTTAGATTTTCCAGCCGTACAACGAGCAGCAATATGACCCGTCAGGTGACACTTTTTGCACCGAAAAGGTAAACCTTCAAAATCCAACATTTGTGTCCAAGTACCCCTTGGGGAGTCCAGACAAATCGCTTCAGGTAGGCCCTTAGAAACATCCACCTCAACCATTAGGCGTGCACAGGTCGAATGGTAAAAATCCACAGTATCTTCATCCACAAATAAAAAATTCCCTATAGCATTTCCAATGGTTTTAAAAACCATTTCCTGCCAAAGATGTATTGGTAGATTAGGGAGCCGAACCCAGATAGGGAACTTGTTGAAGGTCTCCGTGAGAGGATTAAAATCCATGTGCCACCGTTTGGCCATGAGAGGATATTTACCCTGCCATAAAAAGTTATTGTTGGTCAAAATTATCCTCTTGTCCTTGGAGCTTTGGAATAGAGCTATAAAAAAACTTTTAACGCATGGGTAGATTTCAACATTTTCTTCAATAAGTGGCAACCAGGTCCTGGAGATCCAGCGATGTAGATCTGCGAGAGAGGGCCAGCAGCCACGGAAACGAAAAATAGCAGCATAGGAGGAAAAATATTCTACCCGATCGAAGATACCAATTACAAGATTTGAAATTCAGGTTAGGAAAAATAGTGGACTTAGCTAATGTTGCTAACACTTACAAGATTTGAAATTCAGGTAAGCATATGAGAGGTTTTACTCTGATACCAATGATCCACACCATGGGGCCCAGGGTGTAACACCCAAACCACACATGGCCCAAACAAGTTTAAAACACAATTTTTTTAAATAATAGGGTAAAGACTTGTTCAACATTAGGAGAAGTTGTGTAAGACTTTTGACACCATAGTAGCCACAAAAATAAGCTAGGTCAACGAAATTTGCGCAACACTCAAAAGAAAAATCAGGTTACCATTTGGTACTTGTGCTCACCTAGCTCTCTAGTTTGAAATAATCTAGCATGTTATATTGTTATTGCCCACTAGATAGATAATTAGATATATCAGGGCCTTAAATTTTTTTTCTTGTTTAATGGACATAATTAAATAATACACCACAAACGTCATTCAAATAAGACCAAAGTGCCTTAGTCCAATGGATATTTAATAAATGACACATAAATATTAAATAAATCCAATTACCATCAAATAACTTTTCTATAGAAGAATAATATTGAAGTTATAAAGTGCAAGTCAAAGGGCAATTAAATCCAAATTGTAGGATCAACTTGATATAGGCCATCCATTTACTTGGAACCTATTTTAACCCTAATCCTCAAAGCACTTATTTATAAAAGGAGATCTCAACAACGTAAGCTCATTTACAACTTCTAATTGCATCCATGGAATTTTTCTCTGCCAATTTTTTGTTGTTGCTTTGTGTGAATCCGAAGCAAGGAGGATGGAGGTCAATATATGCCTCTACTCACATGCTTTTGCACAAGCTTCCCTTCCATGGGAGCCTCTGTGCTATGTTTTTATTTATTTCTCTTGTTTTAAGTGCACAGTGTGAGGCCAAAACGCCATGCAATGTACTTCCTTTACACTTCTTCAAAAGCTCCATATTTCATTTTCCGGGCATGTATTTCTTTCAAGGATTTAAAAATATTTTTTTTGTGCAAGTTAGAGATATAAGTCAAAAGGGCTATTTAAAAGTTCTTTTGACATTTAATAACATGGGTTGTGAATACTAATCTTACCTTAAATATATACAAAATATGATATATACATATATGTATGTACATAAATAGGTATGTATGTATGTATATATATACATGCATACTTACATATGTATCTACATACATATGGGTACACAGACACACGTGTATATATTAGATATATACATACATATATAGGTATGTATGTCTGTATATCCATACATACATATGTATACACACACACATACATGCATACATACCTATATATGTATCTACATACATACGGGTACACACACGTGTGTGTGTGTGTGTGTGTGTGTGTGTGTACACGCACACACACACACACATTAGATTTTGTATATATTTAGGGTCACATTATTATTCACAACCCATGCTATTAAATGTCTATTTTTATTTTTAGAAACATTTTTTTTGGTTGCAGGGCTTGTGTTAAGCCCAAGGTCGGATTTAATATGTTCAAGGTCGAGTTTAAAAATTTAATAATGGCGGATTGGCCACACGACGGTGCTGAAGAAAAATGCTAAAGTTTAACGACTAGGGGATCGTGACTTGTTTGGCGTAATAATATAGGGCGACTAGGGAGCCAATTTCTACCACCATTATTTAATGTGGTAGGTGAAGGTAGCATTGCCGCCACCCAAATTGTGTGTTCGTCGTCCCTACTTAGGCGACACATTGGAGGGTTGGAGGGAGGGGCGAGACCCTTCCCCACTCCCAATTCTATTAAGTTTTATAAAAGCTTTTTTTTTTTGGGGTAGAGGGGTTGGTGGATGCGGGTTTAGCACAACCCCTTCCCAATGCATTTTTTTAAAGTTTCTTTTCTATTGTTAGAAACCCATTCCGTGACTTATATCTATATAATAATTTTTCTATAGTAAATAAATACATTCAAATGTATTTTAAACTATATACATTTAATAAATTTCTTCTAAGAATATATTAAATCCTGTATATATTTTTCTCCTTTTTTTCCAAAACATTTTTGAAGTACACACATTAAAATATTTTCAACATAGTATGTGTTTCTTTTCTGACAAGTTTAGTGGGCTTTTGTGTGGGGAAAGCAAACACTTCTTAGTGTTAAACTAGCTTTACAACCTAAAAGAAGAATATTGTAATTATTATAAGTTCCAAAAGTGGGGACTTTAATTTAACATCACTTTTCTTTAAACATTATTAATTCATGTATTTTCTTTGTATTTAACTCAATTTCCTTATGTATAAAAAGTCTTTCAAATATAAGGACTTTTTGGTTTCAACATACATATGTAGCTTTTTGTTTTCCTTAATATACAGATAGCTTTTTGCTTTCAAGAATGCAAAATTAGATAACTTAGGCATTAAGCATTTAAGGCTTCAACACAAGGACTTAATCCCAAACTATGATAACGACCCAAGTAAGAATCTAGCAGATTTATATTCTTTTTGAAAGTTATTTTACAACTTAAGAATTAAATAAGAAAGTTGATTCAAGCCATATCCTTTCTCTTAAAAGAAGTAACCATACATATACAGAGAGTGACTTAAACCATATCCTTTCTTAAGAGAAGTAATTCATACTTCAATAACAATCTAGGGTATCCAATCCATAATATTTTTCTAAGAAGAAAAAACAATACATGTATCTTTATTAAAAGAAGTAATTCGTACTTCAATAACAATCTAGGGTATCCAATCCATAATATTTTTCTAAGAAGAAAAAACAATACATGTATCTTTATTAAAAGAAGTAATTTGTACTTCAATAACAATCTAGGGTATCCAAGCCATAATATTTTTCTAAGAAGAAAAATCAATACATATATAAGTAGTAATCTAGGGATCCAATCCTTATTTATGAAGAGCATTACATTTTTAACAACAATCACCAAGGACGAAATTCAATTCTTACAAGGAAATCACTTTTCTTCAATAACACAGTTATCCACATGCATTTTTTTTCTTCTTTTCAAAATCAAACACAATAAATTAAATTATTTCTTTCATTCCAACAAACATCATAATTCAATCTCTTTTCCCATAGCTAATATAATATAAGCTTCCAAATCAACATATGGAAAGGAGAGGTGTTCACTTCCCAATCATATGACACCTTCAAATATTTACGATCTTCATCAACCCCTAAGTCCAAGAGATTTCTCAAAAGACCAACACAAACATGTAGGTTGTAGGCATAGGAAAAAAATGAAGTAACCTAGGGCTCCAAGTTGGCTAAGAAGACCTAGCAGAAATCAATCAAGCACATGTTCAAAAAGGAAATTAAGTATCTTAGGTAAAAGGGTAAGAAGAGGGAAAGAGTATAGTATAAGAAGAAAACACTTTTGTATAACATGTAATTCACAGGAATTGCCTTTGCATACTTGGATTCTTAGCAAGATTTGAAGGAAGGGAAGCTAGCATGCAGCGTCCATGGCCCCAAGCTTCACCTTTCAAGCTTAAGGGAACCAACAAACAACTTGTTTAAGGCTCCAAGTTCTAATTAAGTCCTTTTCCCTTTTTCTTCAAGTACAACTATACACTAAGGTAATTTACACAACACTTTCACAATTCTACATATTTTGGGCAAGGACAAGGTACAAAACCTATGCGAATTCTTGCAAGGACCAAATTTCACCTTCTTTTTCTATTATTTTTCTTTATAAAATTGTACTATGCAATCTTCCCAAAAAACAATTGCATTCAAAATGAGGAGATGCATCTAAAATTTTCTACTAAAGGGGAGCATGTTGCTGCATTTTGAAGCCATTCACAGAGGGACATGTGTCCATTCCAAGTTTGTATCTCCACTCCCCAAAACAACATTGAAGAGCCCAATCTTGGGTAAGAGAGATTCTTATAATATCTCTAAGGTTCACACATTCAAGACACCTCATTTTTGGCTAGTTAGAATGCAAAAAATGATTTTCGAGAGTTGAAATTTCTAGCTTCCAAAGCAATTAAAAAATCGATGTCTTTTGAAATGGGATCCGTCAAGGTTCCTTCTCACTTAAGAATGATTAATACAAATAATGTTTGTCAAGGTGCTATGTGGTCCACTTTATCATGGTACAAAAAACTCAATAGGGAATGTTTTATTGAGGCATGATGTAGTTAAAGTACACATAGGTTAGATAAAAAAATTCATAGTAAGCACAAGGCCTTTATGTCATGTCTAGGATAGGTGCAATCTTTGGGTCAATGGTTAACCTCTTGTTCCCTTTTCTGCCTTTCAATTATTGTCACTTTCACACTCATTGCACCCATCAAAACGTTCATGTAGTACATAAAATAACAATGGTATATTATCTAAATCTCATGGTGTAGCCATACAATTATGTGAATCCTATATCACAGTCGCATTCTCGATAATACATATCCACTTGTGCCCGTATTGACAAAAATGAATCACATACCCAAATCCTAGTTATACCTACCATGGGTACTAACAATAATACATACTACATAAATGGTTAGAAGTATCCATTCATATAGAATACGTAAACTTCCATTCATGCTAGTCGTAGAATAGAGCACTGGGACAAAAATGTAAGTTTACTAAGCATGCTATAATCCAAGACTCATCAAAATATTCGTAGATAAACCATATGAAGCTAAATCAAATTAGTCATATCAATCATGTCCAAAATCCCTAGAAACATGGCAATGTATTTTCAAAAGTATATCATGACACACCAATGTAGAGTACTAGAATCATGTCCAACATAGTCAATATATATAGCAATACTACTACATAAAATAAGCTCGAAATATCTAAAATGAAACATAAAGTCTATCTTGCAGCAAGAAAGGCCGAGTGCTGGCTCAAATCTTGCACTCGCTCCCCCGACACCCCCTTCGCCTGCCGCCCCCGCCCCCCATGTTATTAGAGACTTTCTCCTAGGAGTCACCAGAAGAGATGAGGGCACTGTAAAGGCACTGCATCCTCCCAAGTAGTGGTTTGCTCATCATATCTATTGAATTGGACCTTAACTTGGTCTAGGTCTCATCCCCAAAGTGTTGGTCTAGGTCTCATCCCCGAAGTGTTAGCCTCCATCACTGCAAAACACTGATAAGATCAACGGTAACCTCCCTATCCTCCACCACCTACATGGCTGTCCAATCTAACACATGAGATACAACTGGGACATACATCTGAAAAAATGAAACATGAAATACATTATGAATTTGTGACATACTAGGTGACAAAGCTAGTCAATAGGAAACTGGGCCAACCCTCTCAAGTATATCAAATAGCCCCACAAAACATGGTGTGAGCTTTGAACCTTTTCCACAACGGATATGAATTGTGTGGTCACAATTGCATAAATACCTTGTCACTCAGAAAAATGTTGGTCCAATCTCTTAACAAATGCATATTGAATCTATCACTCTTGTGCTTTCTAAAGGTGCTAATGGATGCAAACTACCTACCACTCCATATCTTGCAATAATGTAAGACCAATAGATACATAGTCCTCAAGACGGTCCCAACTCAGAGGAGTTTTGCACTCCCTGCCATACAAACCCTTATAAGGCACCATGTCAATGGAACTATGATAGTTATTGTTCTATGCAAATTATACTAGAAAGAGGCAGTCTTCCCAATGAAACTACTGGTCCATAATGTACATTAGTAGCATGCCCTCTAAATTTTGGTTAACTCGCTCTGTCTATCCATCAGTCTCTAGATGATAAGACATGTTAAAATTGAGCATCGTGTCCATTGCTCCCTCTAAGGTAGTCCAAAAATCAGAAGTGTATATTAGATCTTGGTTAAAAAATGATCATCTGGGATATACCATGCAATTTGAAAATATCATCCTATTTTATTTATTTTGTGATTAATGTAATTTAACTAAAAACCTATTGAAACTCAGATTTTATAAAATAGGGCATTTGCCATACAAATATGAATGTAAAAGAGAGATTGATATTGCACTTACTATTTTTAGAATTGAAAATAAAAAAGAATAAAAGCACTTAACTAAATTTCTGATTTAAACTACTCACTACTTACGTCATAGTCACTAAAAAAATTCTATTTATGCTATGTCACTATTTGAATTAGGAAACAAGCCCCAAAACATAAACAACCACTATTGATGAAGCTTATAGCCCTGTGGTGATCGATATTATCCACGATCTACTGGTACTATCTTGGGTGACTGTGTGGGTTTGCACTGCCTTAGATTGGTGCACCTACATCTGTATATGACTTCTATGTATTTGCTTACCCTTTGTCATGTGTATTGATCATGATTTTGCTTCTCTTTGCCTTGAAACCATAGTTTCACTTTCAACACAAGATTGACTTGGAAAAAGGGGTTATAAAGATGAGTTGGGCACTCCCAACCACTTCTTGTTGAGTGGCTGAGTGTTACTTACATTCAAATACTTCGAATATGACTCAAGCCTTATGTAGTTATCCCACCTAGGTGTGTGTGCACACCATTATGATCATGATAGAATGCATTGCAATGTTTGGATTTCAACACTTAAGAAGATGCAACTTTGACCTTACATTTGTATTTAGACTTGGATTTAGGGTTGCTCATTTGAGGGGTTTTTAGATGTGTATTCTTTTGTGGTAGTCTTAAGAGAATGCCATTGGATTTTTCAAGATTAATAGGACTTGATAAGATGAGTGCTAGATAGATGTGGCCTCAGACTTAATTTGTATTTAATATGATTCTTTGATATTTCTCTCTATAAATGACATAAAACATGTCTATGCCAATCTAATGGAGATGTTTGAATTTAAAAAGTAGTTGTTAAGGGAGGCAAACTATTGCGGCAAGCCATAAGTATCAGACTGTTGCTAGTACTATCCTGAGAGAAAAAATTAAATATATGGAAGATGGAAACAATTTGCTTAAGATTATGGAGTGTTATTGCACAAACTAGGGTGATCTTGAATATATGCGATGGTAAATTGGGTTGGCCAAGACAATAAATGTATAAATGGATAGGGAAAAGTATGTACCAGATTCAAATACATATGCACAAGTCTAAGCATACCAAGATATGTCAAAATTGATGTTGTAAAATGTCTAATACAAAGTTTAGGTGTTTATAAATTCCTCCTTTTAGTCTAGCATTTAAAATGCTAAATTAAAAGAATAAAAGAAGAAATTTTGTACATGAGAATAATTACAGTTGATGTTGACAGGAATGCCTTGAATTTCCAACATGCTCTATGAAAAATGTGCAAGGAAACATGTATAGATCATTGTCCACTCATGTTATAAAATGTGATCATTAAACTATTTGAAATTAAAAAGTTAAGGAACAAGTACACTTGAGGGCATGTGAACCAACTTGCCACTTTTTGAACTCATTTGGAGAATTCCATGTAGTGATTATACCCCAAAGAGATACAAATGCTGAAATTACATGTTGAAGAGTATTAATGCCTCAACCACCATTAGAGATGGAGAAGTGATGGAAGTTGAGTGGCACAAAATCCTCAACCAAACCTATGTAAATATCACTAAAAATATTTTGTGGAACCCCAAAATAAGTTTATACGCAAGGTGGAACCCCGAAATAGGTTCATATATAGATTCAAACTTTGAATCAACCACTGTAGGTGGGTTTTAGATCCAAAGTTTTTACATAGTACAATTGATCCTCAATATAGACATAGAAAAGTGTTTGCATGAACACCATTCATGCCCTTAATCTGATCCGTCTTTACCTCAAAGTGATATGAAAATTTCATAATATGCATGTCAATCTACTCAATCTAATAGAATTTTCTCAATTTGATCCATATAATTTGTCTCATAATGCCATAAAATATGTCAACTATTCCTCACAATCATTTAGAATGTTCCACATATGCCTCACATATGCCTCAATCTGTTCAATATACACCATCTAAATCACATAATTTGATCTAAAATATGAAGTATCTATTTTTCATGCCCTGAATCTTTAAGACAAAACCACTCGTATGCCCCCTTTTGAGGTGAGAGATGAAGCATGCAAATCATTCATCTCAAAAGAAAGAGCTATGCGTACCATGTGTTATATAGAAATATTTAATCATGTAAAGTATGTATACAAACATGATAAGATATGTCATTGTATAAATATTTGATCATTCAAGTATGTATGAAATATGTAATCCAAACCATGTCATGTAGATACAACAATTAGGCATTTAGTAATAAACATCACAATAAATGCATGATGTAAATCATTGCATCCCACACAATATAAAAATGCATGATATAAATCAGGACACCAAGCGCAACAACAATCATATTTGTATTCAATGACAGTTATGCACACAATATCATAATCATGAAGCACACAAACACTTAAAACATGACATGAATATGACTTGACTCTGACTTAACATAGACAGAACATGGCGATGATGAACTAGAGGATCCTCACAAATGATGCATGATGAGACATGACACAATCAATGCATTCATAGAACACAAATAAATGATCACATAAATGAAATAATCATTAGCATCAGGTACACATGGAACAAACAATTTTAGTCCATTCAATTAGTCAATATCATCATCTAATATAGTAAAACACAATATTCATATGAAATAACACCCTAAAGAGTATATGCAAGATCAAATCATGTATAAACAATGTAAGGAGCTTAATATGATCAATGAAATGACATAGAAATATAGAAGTTGAAAAGTGTGTAAATATGCTCCCAATGTAGGCACATCCCTAATATAGAAAAGCTAGCCCTTGGGTATAATCAATGTAATGCATCTATATGTACATGTAGCATTGTAACATATATATCATGCATCCCACTCATGTATTTTATGAAAAGCATGTGCATATAAAATGGATATGTAATTCACCAATGTATATGATAAAAACATCAATCAATAATGTATACTAACAAAGCATGTCATACATAGGTCATAATATTGATTTTTTTAAATATTTCTATTTTTATTTTGAATTTTTACATTTTATGATTTTTGGGTATTTTATATTTTTTAATTGAATTATGTTCTTACTAACTAATGATCCAATTAATGAGATGCTCACATGTAGGCCCTATATCGATCATTGTAAATGTCACACATCATGGGTGAGGAGTAAC
The DNA here is from genome assembly GCA_037957365.1 of Torreya grandis. NCBI lineage: Eukaryota > Viridiplantae > Streptophyta > Pinopsida > Cupressales > Taxaceae > Torreya > Torreya grandis. The sequence continues at coordinate 1,514,806 of JARHVA010001497.1, forward strand.
ACACATATCATTATCCAAATCGAAGAAGTGATCATGCATTGTAAAATATCTAACATCATCATCATAGTAAACATGATCATGTATATGTTGTGTAGATCTATAGGTCATAATAATTTGTAGACTTCATTATATGCTAGGAGAATGTGTCAGTGTTCACTGGTAACATGCAAATAACCCTGTAGAACTATATTATGATGTAATAGACTAGGTAACATTTTTTGAACTCAATTATCTCGCTGATCTAATGGATGTTGAAGCACTAGTCTTTGAGGAAGATCAATTACATGTCTATAATTTGTGTTCATATGATGAACTTGTATAAGTCATATAATAGGTTGTGGTGGAGGTAGTGGGGATAATCTCTTCGGCTGAATGAGATGCTCCTATGGAACATTCAAAACTCTAACCACTCAATTATTTTAGATATACATCAAGCATCGATTCATCAAATATGGTATTGCATGTATCTTATGTATCTATGGACATCCTAATAGTATGTCTAATGCCCCAATATGTATAACTAAGAACCAACTAGTAATAGTTGCAGGCCCTACCATAAGTGGCAACACAATGCCCCAAGAGGGTTTTGTATCTTTTCATCAAATTTTTTTACCATATTAGTAATGATGCAGGAACATTTGAGTGGGTTCACTTTTAATTCTTACATCAACCAAAATATTTAGAGAATAAATAAGCAGCTCGTAGTAGTTTACGCAAGAATTTACTTACCTGCAAGCCTTATATATTGTTTGCACAATTTTTAGACACATGTTTTGTTATCTCCACATAGTATGTTTGGTGCACACATCCCAAAATGTGAATAAAAGTTTAGGGATACTTGTGTACCTTTACACTAGTTGTTTTAGTGCTGCGCAGATGAAAAAAGTGAAGTTATTCAAGGTCGTAATGCCGATTCACAAGTTAGCTTTACGAAAGCCTTCAATATATTTTTTAGAGTGTTGGTGCACAATAATGTGAATATAAGGATAACTATGCAATGAGTATTTTTTACATCCTTTGGTTGGGAACTGTTGTGACTTGGCTTTAGGATGTGTGATATCAACATAGCTTGTTCAATGTGAAAGCCTTGTGAAATAACCCTACTATCAAATAAAAGAGTACTTGCAAGTTTACAAGCATTTTCAAATTTAACACCTTGAATCAAGGAAGTTGTTTAGTGCATTTTATATTTCTTTGTGATGTGTTATAGGCATGATGGGTTATAATGCATTGGAACTATATTAAACATTCAAGGATTGTGGTACATTATGAGCATTTAATATTTATGACATTAGTGGGTAGATGAAAGGATCAATGTAAGCACACAGATCTTGTGCCTATATAAATATATCCATATACTATTAAAAATTATTTGGAACATGTGAGGTGAAAGTCTATAACATAGCTATTAATGAGAATAGCTCGTAAGATCTGTGCACAAATCTAGGGAAGAGACTTTGGGTTGAGTCATGTCCCTACAATGACTATGGGTAACACTGTGGTGTTGTGTATGTTTATTGACTATGTGTGCATATATGTGTCGTAATCTAGATTCGGGTAAGTATGAATTTTTTCATTTCCTTAGTAATAAAGATTTGTAGTTATTTTCATTCCATTGTGTTAATTATTTGTGGATAGTATGGTATAAGGCATATCTTGAATGAGACCTCCTAACTGTGACTACATCATTTGGTATCAGAGTAAAGAAAAAACTTTGGGTTGAGAGATCAAAAAGTTATAAGTTTTCCATCTTTGTGAAAATGGGTATAGAATAGACGGTGAGATAAGTGAAATTTGCATAGGTTTATAAGAGGTAAAGTAGTAGATATGATATTGTGAGAAGTCAAGATGCCTCCACGAATAGTGGGAAGAGTAGGTGTAGTGTTCACCCATATGATTGGAAGACTAGATGAGATAACAAAAATGTTACGAGTAATGCAAACAAGTTTGGCTGCAATAGAGGAAGATATAAGGAGAGGATTCACCCTAAGGGATGATGTGAGTGATGCAGAGCTTGAGGCCCAAGAATCAGATGACGAGGAAACTTGGTTAGCGCATGATCAACTCGATTAGGGTGAAGAGAGGTTTATGGAAGGTATATCCAAGATTGGATGAGAAACACAAGTGGAGGTTTTTGACTTATGAATATGGAGGAATACTTTGAATTTGATGAATTAGTGGATGAAATCAAGATAAAGGTTGCATAGACTAAGTTGAAGGGATATGCAACTCTATGGTGGAAGGAGTAAAACTTGAGAGAAATTACAAGGGTAAGGACAAAATCACTTGTTGGGAGAGAATGGTTGCATAGTTGATAGGAAAATTTATACCTATAGATTATCAACTAAATCTATTGAATAGGTTGCATGATATATGACAAAATGAGTTGAGCATGAAAGAGTATACAAAGGAGTTTTACAAGATTACTATTTGGGCTGGTTATAGCGAGAAGGGCCAAGAGAAGGTGGCAGTGTATATTAATGGATTAAGATGGGTCATCCAAGATGAGATTAGTATAAAGATATTATATATGGTAGAGGAAGAGTATCAATATATGCTAAGAGTAGAGGAAACGCTGACATCCAAGTAGAGTACTATGAGAATTAGAGGGAAGCTCGATAGTTGAAAATGACAACCAACAATGTGTGAGCAAGGGAGTGACGATGGTGCAAAAGTTGTGCATATACAAGAATCTATGAGATGAGCCACTTGAATGAGAGGGAGAGAAATCTTTGGCAGAGGAAGAGGAAGAAGGTTCAGAGAATATGCTTCAGGTGTGGGGAATTTAGACATCACACATAGGCATTCCCTAAGTAAGTAGATGGTGAGAAGAGAATAAGTGGTGGTGTGCAAGTCCTGCAAGTGGATGTAGAGTCCATAGAAATACACCATATAGATGAACTTGAGTAAGAAGAGAGTTTTCTCAATGATAAAAGTATTGAATATTGTAGGAAAGAGTGATGAGATAAGTCATAGAAGACATCTTTTATAGACCAAGTGCAAGATAAGGGGTGAATTTTGTAGAGTAGTGGTGGATAGTGGAAGCACATACACTCTTGTGTCCACATCGATGATTATGAAGTTAGGTTTAGTGTGCAAGTCACACCTAAATCCTTAAAGTGTGACCTGGTTAGTGGAGGGTTAGGATAACATTGTGCAGAAGTAATGCAAAGTGGAAATGAAGATTGGTAGATACATGAACAAGGTTTTTTGTGATGTCCTACCGATGGATGCATGTTATGTTTTATATGTTAGGCCATGGTAGTATTATTGCAAGATGTTGTATGATGGGGGATCAAATACTGTACAAGTGGAAAAGGATGGACAAATTTATATTTTGGTTTCATTGAAGGAGAATGATAGAGGTTGCACACCAAAGTCATTTGGTCAGGTGAAAAATCAAGGAGGAAGTGAAGATAGTTTGTGCCAAGGTAAATAATGATGTTGTGTATAGGAAATGAATTGAGGGTGCAAACCACATGAATTATAGAGTGGTCTCAGTGGATAGTTTCATAGTAAAGAGAAAAGGTGAACTTCATAGTACAGATAGAGGAGGTCAACCAAGTGAAATGGGAGCTGGTGCAATAGTGGTGAGAAGTGCTATAGGTGGAGGAGGATTTTTAGCACAAGTTCACAACTATCATGACTCTGCCAGTTGGTACCATTTATATAACCGACTTGATAAGGACCAATTGCATGTTTTATTGGTCATTAGTTGAAATTTCTCTAACCTTACAAAGGCAGATCTGGTGATATATATTTATACACGTATATACTCTAGGTGGGCAATTGAATTGTTAAGCTTTGTCAACATGATTTTGAAATTGTTGCTAAGGCCCTTAAGCTTGCACAAATTAATTATAAAATCTTATAAGATTAAATTGATGCCTTGGCATGAACTTATAAAATGAATTTTAATTGATTAATGACTTTGTGTATTGCACTGAAGTTTAAACTTGTTGGCATTGTATGTGAAGGACTTTTTTTTAGTTGTATAATTTTGATGCATAATGGTTGGGGGAGGGTGTTCTTTGAATGCCTATGTGGGGAAAAAAGTGAAAACAAAGGAAACATTGTATCCCCTTTTACCCGCAATCAATGTTGGAATTTTTCGTATACTTTGGTTGGGAAAGAACTAGTAAATTGAATAAAGGAAACGATGTTCCTCTTTAATGCAAAATCAGATGCTGGGTAGAAATTTATTTCTTTTGCCGCATACTTGTTATGGAAATCGGATTTTAGCATGGAAACAAAACAATTGCTTAGGGCTTGCATTGGATGGCATTGATGGGCCAACATTTTGGTCGTCGACTTCTTGAGAAGATGGAGGAAGAGAGAGAGGGGCTAAAAGAGTATGGAGTAGGATTTTTAGTGCTGCATTTTGGGCCATCATGATGGGGAAAGAAGAAAAGGAAAAGAAGTGCAGAATGGAGAAATAAGAGGGAGAAATAGAACTAGTTGTAGGGCATTGGAGGCAGAAGCATTGCTATTGTTGCAGCTTGGATATGGTGCCACTTTGTAAAAGTTAAAAATCCTGCATATATATTTTTCAGGCATATGCTTTTCTCCTTCTAAGTTTAAATTCTGAATTAATACCTGCAAGTTTAATAAGAACCCTATTGGATATATTCCATTGTGAGAATATTTTATTATTCCCAATCGAGCATATGCCATGACCAAGGTAGCATTAAGGGTTGAATATGAAGCTTTGTATGGAAAATTTTGGTTATTATATTTTAAGGAAAAACAAGTTATGACCTTGGATAATGTCTTGTTTTTCTTTGATTGAGTGGTTGACTACTTGAATATGTTTAACCATACTAGAAGGTAAAATATTTGTCTATGATGGGATTGGTTTTGCATGATTTTGAAAATCACTTGATTATTGCTTTTTCTTGCTGAACGTTAGAATATGAAAAATTGTATGTATTTTATTATGTTGAAGATGAGGCAAAATTTCCCTAATTTTTGACACCATCACTTGGTTTGGAATTTTATGTTGTTAGTTGGTAATTATAAACCCCTGATTGTGAAGTAAGTCTGGATTGTTGACTTGATAGACTATACCTTGTGCTAAAATCATTCACATGAAAATATAATGATTCATTGTGTGGTAACATTATAATGTATAACTTTAGAGCTTGATAAGTTGATGTGATTATACCTCCAAAGTGATGAATGAAATCCTTAGTGGTTGTTTACATGGCTGCTAGGTTACTAAATTATTAAGAATGTACCTACATATTTTAGATGACTAATTTTAAAATCATAATGATAATTTGATCTTAAAAGAGGAAAATTTTGTTATCAAACTATTATTGTTCATATGATTATTTGGATTTCAATCTTAGATTAAAAACCATGCTCACTTATTGGAAGAACTTTTGATTGTTATATTGGTGTTTGAGATATAGATGCATTACCAAAAAATGTTCTGAAAGCAAGATCTAAAACAAATAATTGTGATAGTTCTATTATGACAACGATTTTTCTTGGCTGGTTGTATTTTGCCTATGTCATTGATTGTTTAACAGTTAATAAAGATTTGCATAAAATAATAAATTGATATTATACGATTGGATTATTGTTTTTAAAATGATTCTCATTTCCTTATTATTCATACACCAAAATTGTTAATGAAGTGAGAGTAAACTGATTTTGTATAGTGGGAACTCGCTATCGTAAGGTATTAACATGAGCAAACCAAACTTTTATATGCCTTGCAATGCACTAATCGTACAAATCATTTAGTTGTTATATGCATTTAACTATGTTTATCTTGCCTTGGATGCTTGCATTTGTTAGAAAGAAACTAAATTAATTGAAAATAATAGCATAGCTGTGAGTAAATGAAAGTTGAATTTCTCTTGGCTGCTATAAACTACCTTAGGTTTGGTAAGTAAATTGTTAGTGTTATTTTATGGAATCTATATTGATTTTATAATACTTTATTTGTTTAGGGTTTATATTCAAGTTTCGTTGATGATTTATCTTTTGAAAAAAGTAAATGCTACCGCAACAATTAATTATGAGGCTTCCCATGTTTAAATGATTAGAAAATCAACATGAGATCTTATTCATTATATGCATGCTAGGTGTATTGTTAATCTTATTTTACAGGCACTGCTTGGATGTACATTACCCTATTTTGTCTTGAGGTTTTATATGTTAATTTATTGAGGATTACTCCTTTGGGAAATGGATAGTTACAGTTGTAAGTAATAATGGGTTGCTCAAAATTGATTTATATGGGATTAAGTTAGTTTGATTGTTTTTCTTTGCTGAACTTGTTTTATTAAAATATAATTTAATTCTCAAAATATTCACTAAAAAAAGATACATTGCTAGCTTTATGTTAACACATTATTTACACCCTTTTAGTGCAGGGATTATAATTTTGTTGGCTCTTCCCTTATTTTATTGACTTCTTGATTAATTTGTTACTTGTTGAAGGTTGTGTTCGCTGTTGATATCTAAAATGGAATCTGAGATGATAAAACTATTATTGATTTTATTGTAATGCATTATTGAGTGCAGTTGATATAATTCATAGAAGCGGTCTTGTTCTATTTTTTTAATATGTTAGCACAATGGTTTTTTTGTGTATATGATCTGAGGGTTGTATATATATTTATGATAAAACCATCAATATTTGAGGGTTGTTCAAGCTACTGCACCAAACTTATTCATGTGATATTAAGACTTGATGGTGTAGTCTATTGTATTCAATTACATTTTGTATTCTACAATATCTCATCTTATATCTATAAATGACATCCTTATATTAAGGATTATTATGTTATATTACAATGACATTTCATAGTGATTTCATCTATGAGCTTGGTTAAATTTAAGATTATTAGAATCTTCTTGTTTGAGGAGGGATACCTAGGTGGTTTGGAAAATAAAAGCTATATTAGCCATGGCTGAAATTATATAGATATGTTAATAATTCATCTAGCCTTAGGGTATTAAATTATGTCATATGAGATGATTATGTTGTCCTCTTTTTTGTTGGTTAGTTGTGGGTGCTTGAGACATTATTTTTTTATATAAATATTAACATTCTTAATCTTGTGAATACTCATTGCTTAAACAATTAAATGTAGAGATTAATTTCATATATGTATATATATATATGTCATTGGTTAGGCCATGTCATTCTAACAAGTATTGGAAATGCATGTGTTGCATTGCATTTTGATATTGTCGAAAACTTATAATGAGTACAATAAGTTAGATGTTCATATTTCCACATTAATTTATGGATCAAGCTTAATGGATGCCCTTGTTACATGATACTACTTTTGTTAATTTTGGATGATAATTCAAACATAGTCTGTTTTGGTAGTGCAAGCGTGAAAGCTTTAGTCAATGGAAAAATTAACTAATCAATCATTATTGACTTATAAATATATGAATTCAACTATGATTTAATGAATATTAGTATGACTTATGGGTTGAAGCTTCAAAGCTCAACATGATTCTAATTTGGCAAATTACTCTAGGAATACATAGATTGACCATGTGCAATCAATTTGTGATGTATTAGTTGGCCATTCCTAAGTACATCCATAGATAGCCTATTTATTGAAGTTGCTAATGGGATAGCGGTTGAATTTATGATGTTATATGACATGGTTCATAATTCATAAATTATTTGCTTGCTCTTCATTTAAGAATTGGGAAGGACCATTAGTGCCAGGAACCTATGGTCAAGGATCTATTTACACAATCCTGACTTGGTAGCACTATTAATGATGGTTCATTATAACCACTGGTGATTATCTCATATCGGGTAACAATCCTAAATGGATGAGTCATTGCTTGTATAATGGGATTGTTAAAGACGTGTTTTTTGCTTGATGAACGTTAAATGTTCATATTGATTATAAGGTTGGCATAAACTAAAGCTTAGATTGATGGTACCTTGGTTATTCTTTTAAGGCCTGTTATACCTATATGGTACCTCTTTTTTTTATCATGATTATATAATAAATAATGGCTAGTAAGATAACTCGCTGTTACGTTAATCCTTATCTTGGTTCATTAACCTTGTTCAAGGATACCTAAAGGTTTGAGCGAATCTTTTTGCCTCATGAGTTACCAAGTCATAATCATATAGGGTTATCAGATGCTTATATTTGGATGAGGATCCTTAGGTGGTCCGATGGGAGAACCGAGTGCCTTCTAAAGATTATTAGTGTGGATCCACACACTAATACCCTTCAAATAATGTATCATCCTTTAGTTAACACTTTTTTTCTATGAAATCCTCTAGCGATGGTCACAAATCAAGGATAGAGTTAGATATGATGGTGCTCATGTTGAGCAAATCCAAGGCTTAGGTAGCCTGAAAAGTAGGAAGAAGTCCTCATTAGGGTTTTAACAACTTGATAAGCCATTCAAGGCATGATTGAAAATAGGAACATGTGCTAATTAATCTCATAAATATTTCTTAAAGATTTGCCCTAATCTAAGATAGGTTATGCAAATGGACTTGGATTGAAATTAAGGGTGTTTATTGTGGTTAACAAAGTATCAAATAGCTCAAAAAGTTTCCACTACCTACTTATATGGGTGTAAAAGTTGATGATGTAGCTGATACATGAATGTGTGTACACATGAATATATCAACCTACAAGGTGTGATAACTAATGTGATTGAGTTGGTGTTGTATAACATTGAGATGATGGAAGTATGATTTTATATGATGACTATTGCTCTCTACCTTTACCTTGGTTAGGTTGACCCTTCTCAATTTTAGTTACGTCTAAGCAAGCCTCACTTGTCGACCATTGGGGCAGGTCAATGGTAGATAAGTGGTAAAGGCTTCACTATTAAAATAAAGAAAAATGTGCTCAGTATCTTTTGATAGGTTGCATGAAAAAACCATCACTAGACACTTGGAACATTATGACTTAGGGAAGACCAATGGTTTAACTCTAATCTAGGGGACTAGATTGGGTATGAGGCGCTGGTTTATTTGGGTAAATCAGTCGAGCTTGCACTCTCCACTTGTAGGGAATGTCTTGAGCCTTTGAAGAGCTACAAAGCATGAATGAAGGTGATAACCATTTATGGCCTCATAGGTAAGATTATTGTATTTTATTTTTCAGTAAACTGAATATATAGTTTATATTGTTGTTAAGAGCTCAAATATTGAATTTATAAGACTAACATGCCACTGTATAAGAAGAAAGGTTTTAAGTGGAGTAAGAATGCCTCTATAAGTTTAAGTTGATCCTAGTTGAGCAAGGTTATTTCAAGTCAAGTTTTATTTGGAGAGTCGTGATAGTAAACCTTAGTGAAGGTATGTTGAACTGTTGCATGTATGCAACTGTTTTGTTCATAATTGTGTATATATATCAGTCTGGTTAACTGATTTATGCCATGATGAGATCTAAAACATAAATAGTCTTGTAAGGCATTGTTAGATCTTCTGTGGTCTAGCATAATCATCAAAGGGACAACCCCTACTTCTTTTGCTCATTTTATTAGCACTTGTTGTGGATAAACTATGAGTTTTTTATAGCTGTAATTTATTGATAGCTAGGGCAAGAAATGGTAAATTATTACTTGGATTATGTGATTATTACACTTGATTGGTTGCAACAAGCAAATAAATTGTTAAGTATTATGTCTAATTCTTGGGAAACATCATTTTGCTCTAAGTAAAGGACTTATAAGCTAAGTCTAGGCAGAGTTTCAAGTTGAAAACTTTGATAGGGTTGGCTGAATTTCAACCATTCTGACCTATACATGAGTAAGTATTATACATCATAATACTAAGGTGCTAAAAATATATGTATTCAATTAAATTTAGGTTTGATTTGTTATGAACAATTGGACCTTCAAGTTGAATAAAGGAACTTGTGGTTTCATCATTCTAAAAGGCTAGAAGCTTTTGAGTGTGTGGATATATTTTGATTTTATGATGATTTTATTTGATCATGGGTATGTTTTAATCCCATAAGGAGGCTCTGATGTCCTTGGTTATGTTTTATGTCCATGAGGATGATTGGTTGATTTTGGTTTGAGTTTTGGTATCCATGAGGATATTATGATGATCATAGATATATATTTTACATTCATGAGGATATATTTAGTGATTGCGGCTATATATATGGTTGTAAGAACTATAATTTGTATGATGTTGATATGATATTCACCTGGAGCTTTGGCTAAGTTCATCCTTTCTTGAGATTATGTTGCATTGAAATAAACATTACTAATTAGCCTTTGACTTGTTGAAACAAGTCAATTGGAATGATAGCGATAGATCTTGTTGTTGGAATCATGAAACCATGCTTGCTGATCATCAATAGCATGCATGGACGAGCCATCTTATGATGACAAGTTTTAATACTCTTGGTAGGTCTAAGGATGTAACTTAAGCCGGGAGGGCCTAGTGGGTGAATATGAATTAGTTGTTTAGGTGAATGAGAAGGTTTTAGGGATCTCTCATTTTTAACAAGTAACGTGAGTCATCTAATCCATGAGGTGTGAACCTTGTTGGTAAATTTTTGAGACTCATCAATATAAATTTATGGGCTATGTTGGGACACACCCTTCCTTGAAAGGTGTTGATGAACTTGAGATCCCTAAAACTAAGCATGATGTTATATGTTAGATATTTTATGTCATCTTAGATGACATTTGAACTTCTGATAGACTGATGAAGACCATGGATCCTTGTGTTTAACTTACCAATGTGTTTAAGTGGTGTGATGTGAACATACCTTAGAACAATTTATCCAACCTCTGGATCCACACGTGTGACATAGTATTATGTTTCTTTCAGTGCATGTAAATTATTGTATGTTGTGTAAACATTCTACATTTTGTTGATTATATCAAATCACGTAAACTTATAACTTCTCTATTTTATGTGACTGTAATTATCTTGTGAATCTCCATATTGGCCCTTGAATATTAGTATTGTTATATGTATATGATTTGATGTGATCATAAACCACTTTTGATGTAGTTTTCCTTTTCAAAATCAACTCTATTTACTAAAAATCTATTAAGGTATAGTGAATGTATTGTTTAATGTGATTCCACATCACTACTATGAAATTGAACTTTGATGCAAGTATGAGGTATAGGGTGAATAAAACACCATATCTATGATGATTAGATTGAGTATAGTCTAGGGAGTGGATTTTCACGTAGGATGAAAACTACTTATCCCCTTTGCATGAAGCACCCACCTAATTCATTCAGGGTATGCACTGTGAGTGCCACAAGATGGTTGTGAGATTTTCATGCATAATGGTCACCTTGTGGATTGGGTATTACTTTAACTTCCTCTTGGAGGTGGTTGTAAAAATAACCTTGTGAATTTTATTAATGTAACCTTATGAAGCATTATTTGGTCTTAAAAATTAGACTTTTATGTAAAATCAACAAAACTAAAATTGATGAAATACGAGCACATATTGACTTGTAAAGTCAAGCATGTTATGAAGGGGGTACTAGTTAAATTACCTGAAAAAAATGTTCTAGAATGAATGTTCTGATTTAAGGCATGTGTTGACTGATAAGTGCAACTATGCTATACACAAGGTACTATTTATATATCCCTGATATTATTATTCTAAAACAAATATTTCTAATTATTTAAGCATGGATAGAATGCATGTTGATTTTATGCTCATGAAGAGCAATATAAAGTCTTATTCAGAGATATTTTTGAATTTTATGTACTTTTTAATGCTACTAAGAGGTAAGTATAGTAAGATGGTGGGATTGTAATCCTTATAACCATCGTGTGAGCTCACAAATGTATGGGAGAGCATGTTGAAAACCTTTGGGTTGCATGTGAATCCCTAGTATGGCTTCTGTAATGTTTGGTGTGGTTGGTGCAGGACACAATATTAACCCACGAATGGTGAATGGTGAAAGAAAAGTAACCATGGATTTATAGATCTATATTCTTGTTGATATTTTGTGATGAATGTTATCGAGAAGATATGCATGCCCAATACATATTTTGGGGTCAATAGTAGTATGGTTGATGTTGATGATTTTCATTATAAAATAAATGAAATAAGTTATGAGTGAAGCATACCTTAAGTGGTGGCAATACCACGTACTTATATGTTTGTGACATTATTTAGTATTTTTTGATATATATATATATATATATATATAAGTTGTGGAAGGCACCCTCTTATATCCAAGAATTTATGAAAAATTGTTGGATTAATTTTTGGGAAACTATTGTTATGAAGTTACTGATTTATGTGAATAATTCCTCATAGTGAGAGGAAGGTTTTGTTGAAAACTATTTTGCTATTAAAAATCTTGAACATGACTTTATGACTAAGATGAAAATTAATGGATGTTTTTGTTTGATTGAGCTAACAACTATATATTTATAATTTGAAGAGTACTAAAAACTCTTTTGTTGATGAAAATTGAAGTATATATAATAATTTCAGCGTAGAATGCATACCTTGACATGAATCAATTGATTTTATAGCCACATAGTTGGATAGAAATCAGGTGAAAATTCACTTTTACTACGTTAAAAACAACAATTCATTGATAAGCTTGTCAAGATATGGGAAAGATTAAGTTGAAAAAACTTATTGATATAAGTTTTAATGTTTTACTAAGTGAAACGATGGCCTTATGAGGCACACAAATTATAATTTATATGTTATCTAAGTTTGAATATTTTAGAAATTCATGGTTGGTAAGGGTGCGTGCAATACCTCATTTTGTTCACCTTGGCCTTACAAAGTAAATCAAACTAAAAAGGGCAATTTTCTAGCCTGGTTAAAATGAAGGGCATGGTTGTTCTAGAGGTATCATATGGAATTCAACAAGGTAAGGTTGTGCTTTTACTCACGATATGAATTTGATAAATCTATTGTTATACCAAGAGGTAAGTATAAGGCAATATCCTTGTTTTAACAAGTGGACTATGCAAGTATGCAGTGGACATGATTTATATTTTGTTAATAATTCATAAAATTTATCAATCTTGTTACTTCAATCCTTGAGCTTATTTGTTGGCTCTTGTAAAGTGTAAATACTTTATGAAAAGAATGATAAATCTCTTTTTTGATATAATATGGCTCATGATAGTTATTTTAGTCATTGAGATGGCTCCTCTTTAAGGAGGGGAAGATGACACAAATTCGTTAGTTAGCACCATTTATATAACTAATTTGATAAGGTCCAATTATGCATTTTATTGGTCATATCAAAATTTATCTAACCTTGCAAGGGCGGATATGGTGGTATATATATATATATATATATATATATATATATATATATATATATATCAAACATGGCATACATTGTTATGTTAGAATGCATAATAGTTTGTATATATTTATACATGTATGTACTTTAGGTGGGCCATTGAATTATTAAGCTTTGATAACATGATTTTGAAATGATTGTTAATGCCCTTAAGCTTGTACAAACTAATTATAAAATCTTTTAAGCTTAAATCGATGCCTTAGCATGAACTTATAAAATGAATTTTAATTGATTAATGACTTTGTGTATTTCACTTAAGTTTAAATGAATTGGCATATGTATGTGAAGGACTTTTCTTTAGTTGTATAATTTTAATGCGTAATGGTTGGGGGAGGGTGCTCTTTGAATGCCTATGTGGGAAAACAAGTGAAAACAAAAGAAACATTATATCCCCCTTTCCCTGCAATCAATGTTAGAATTATCCATATACTTTGGTTGGGAAGGAAATAGTAAATTGTATGAAGGAAACAATGTTCCTCTTTAATGTGAAATTAGATGTTAGGTAGAACTATATTTCTTTTGCCATAGACTTGTTATGGAAATTGGATTTTAGTGTGGAAACAAAATAATTGCTCAGGGTTTGCATTGGATGGCATCGATGAGCCATCATTTTGGTCGTTGACTTATTTGAGAAGATGGAGGAAGAGAGAGAGAGGGGAAAAGAGAGTATGGAGTAGGGTTTTCAAGTCTACATTTTGGGCTACCATGATGAGGAAAGAAGAAATGGAGGAAGAGAAGGGTGGAATGGAGAAATACGAGTGAGAAATAGAGTTGTCTATAGGGCGTTAGAGGCAGAGGTGCTGCTACTATTGTGGCTTGGATATGGAACCACTTTGAAAAAAATAAAAAGACTCCATATATAATATTTAGGCATTTTTTTCTCCTAAATTTAAATTCTGAATTTTAAATCCTATATTAATACTTGCAAGTTTAATTATAACCCTGTTGGGTATGTTCTCTTGTGAGAATATTTTATTATTCCTTCCCGAGTATATGCTACAATCAGGGTAGCATTAAGGGTTGAATATGAAGTTTTGTATAGAAACCTTTGGTTATTTTGTTTTAAAGAAAAATAGGGTGTGACCCTGGATAATCTATTATTTTTATCTGATTGAGTGGTTGTCTACTTGAATATGTTAAACCATATTATAAGGTATAATATGTGTCTCTGATGGGATTGGTTTTGCATGATTTTGGAAATCACTTAATTATTGTTTTTTCTTGGTGAAGGTTAGAATATAAAAAATTATATGTATTTTATTATGATAAAGATGGGGAAAATTTTCCCTAATTTTTGGCATTGTTATTTGGTTTGGAATTTTCTGATGTTAGTTGGTAATTATATACCCTTGATTGTGAAGTAAGTTTGGATTGTTGAATTGATAGACTATACCTTGTGTTAAAACTGTTTACATGGAAACATAACAATTCATTGTGTGGTAGTGCTACAACATATAACTTTAGAACCGGTATGTTGATGTGATTATCCCTTTAGAGTGATGAATGAAACCCTTAGTGGTTGTTTATATGGATACTGGGTTACTAAATTATTACAAATGTACTTGCATAGTTTAGCCAACTAATTTTAAAATTATAATGGTAATTTGATCTTAAAAGGGAAAGGAAAAAGTTGGTATAAAAATATTATTGTTTGTATGATTATTTGGATTTCAAACTCAAATTAAAAACCCTGCTCACTTATGAGAATAAATTTTGATTTTTATATTGGTGTTTGATATATAGATGCATTCCCAAAAACTATTCTGAAAACAAGATTTAAAAAAAAAAATTGTGACCATCCTATTGTGAAGAATTTGCTTGGCTCGTTGTATTTTGCCTATGTCATTTATTGTTTAGCAGTAATAAATATTTTCATAAAAGAAGAAAAAGATATATGATTGGATTGTTGTTTTTGAAAGGATTCTCATTTCCTTATTATTCATACACCAAAATTGCTAAGTGAGAGTAAATTGATTTTATATAGTGGGAACTTATTGTTGTAAGGTATTAACATGAGCGGACTAGACTTTTATATGCCTTGCAATGTACTCATCGTATAAATTATTCAATTGTTATATGCATTTAAATATGTTTATATTGCCTTGGATGTTTACATTTGTTAGAAAGAAACTAAATTAATTGAAAATAATATGGCTATGAGTAGATGAGAGTTGAATTTATCTTGGCTATTATAGACTACCTTAGGCTTAGTAAGTACATTGTTAACGTTATTTTATGAAATTTATATTGATTTTAAAATAACTTGCTTGTTTGGGGTTTATATGCAAGTTTCGTTGACGATTTATCCTTTGAAAAAGGTAAATGCTACCACACCAATTAATTAAATGCTACCACACCAATTAATTATGAGGCTTTTCCATGTTTAAACAATTGAAAAATCAGCTCGAGATTTCATTCATTATATGTCTATTAGGTGCATTGTTAATCTTGTTTTATAGGAGCTGCTTGGATGTACATTATCTTGAGGTTTTATATGTTAATTCATTGATGATTACCAATTTGGGAAAGGGATAGTTACAGTTGTAAGTAATAATGGGCTTCTAAAAATTGATTTGTGTGGGATTAAGTTAGTTTGATTTGTTTTCCCTTGCTGAACTTGTTTTAATAAAATAGAATTATAATTCTCAAATATTCATTAAGAAGGAAGGACACATTGGCAACTTTATGCTGACACATTATTTTCATCCTTTTAGTGTAGGGATTATAATTTTGTTGGCTCTTCCCTTATTTTATTGGCATCTTAATTAATTATTTACTTATTGAAGGTTGTGTTCACCGTTGATAACTAAGGTGGAATCTGGGATGATAAAACTATTGTTGATTTTATTGTAATGCATTATTGAGTGCAGTTGATATAATTCATAGAAGCGGTTTTGTTTCAAAATTATTATTATATGTTGGCACAATGGTTTCCTTGTGCATACGACCTCAGGCTTGTATATATATTTGTGACAAAACCATCAACCTTTGAAGATTTTTGTAGCTATTATACCAACCTTATATTCATGTGATATTAAGACTCAATGGTGTAGTTTATTGTATGCACTTACATTTTGTATTCTGCAGTATCTCCTCTTGTATTTATAAATGACATCCTTATATTAAATATTATTATGTTATATTACAACTACATTCTAGAGTGATTCCATCTTTGAGCTTGGCTAAATTAGTATTATTGGAATCTCCTTGTTTGAAGAGGGATAGCTAGGTGATTTGGAAAATAAAGACTATATAAGCCATGACTAGAATTATATAAATGTGTTAATAATATTCATCTAGCCTCAGGCTATTAAATTATGTCATGTGAGATGATTATGTTGTCTTTTTTTCTATTGGTTAGTTGTGGGGTGCTTGAGGCATTCCTTATATATATATATATATATATATATATATATATAAGGAATGCCTCAAGCACCCCACAACAAACCAATAGAAAAAAAGACAACATAATCATCTCACATGACATAATTTAATAGCTTGAGGCTAGATGAATATTATTAACACATTTATATAATTCTAGTCATGGCTAATTGGTTAGTTGTGGGGTGCTTGAGGCATTCCATATATATATATATATAATCTTGTGAACACTTATTGCTTAAGCAATTAAGTGTAGAGATTAATTTCATATATGTATATATATGTCATTGGCTAGGCCACGTCATTCTAGCAAGTATTGCAAATGCATGTGCTGCATTGCATTTTGATATTGTGAAAAACTTGTAATGAGGATGATATTTCAGCTCTTCATATTTCCATATTAATTTATGGATCAAGCTTAATGTATGTCCTTGTTACATGATACTACCTTTATTTAATATTTGATGATAATTCAAACATATTCTATTTTGGTAGTGCAAGCGTGAAAGTTTTAGTCAATGGACACATTAATGAATCAATCATTATTGACGTATAAATGTATGAATTCAATCATGGTTTAATGGTTTTTAGTATGACTTGTGGGTTGAAGCTTCAAAGCTCAACGTGACTCTAATTTGGCAAGTTACTCTTAGAATGCATGGATTGACCATGTGTAATCAATTTGTGACATAGTAGTTGGCCATTCCTAAGTATAACCATAATTGACCTATTTCATGAAGTTGTTAATGGCCTAATGGTTGAATTTGTGATGTTCTATGACATGGTTCATAATTCATAAATTATTTACTTGCTCTTAGTTTAAGAGTTGATAAGGACTATTAGTGCCAGGATCCTATGGTTAGGGATATATTTACACAATCCTAACTTTGTAGCATTATTAATGATGGTTCATTATAACAACTTATGATTATCTCATATCGGGTAATAATCCCAAATATACGAATCCTTACTTATATAACAGGATGAGTAAGGACATTGTGTTCATTTCAACATGTGCTTTTTTGCTTGGTGAATGTTAAATGTTTATGTTGGTTAAATAAATGTGGTTATTTAATGCCCATGATAAATATTGTAAGGTTGGCATAAGCCAAAGCTTGGCTTGATGGTATCTTGGTTCTCCTTTTAGGACTTGTTATACTTGTTATGGTACCTCTTTTTTATCAAAATTATATAATTAATAATGGCCAATAAGATGACTCTTTATTATGTTAATCCTTACCTTGGGTTATTGACTTTGTTCAAGGATACTCAAGGGCTTGAGCAAACCTTTTTACCTCATGACTTACCAAGTCATAACCATATAGGGTTAAAGAATACTTATATTGGGCCTAGGATTCCTAGGTGGTCTGATGGGGGAACTAATTGCCTTATAAATGTTTGAAGGTTATTAATGTGGACCCGTACTCTAATACCCCTCAAATGGTGTATCATCCTTTAGGCAACCCCCTTTCTCTATAGAATCCTCTAGAGATGGTCATGCTTGCATAAGTAGCTCATTGATCCAATCTATTATGGGTTGTCTACTCATCTTGTGAAGTACTGTGATGATTGCATCATGCATGGTAAGGTTGTGTAGTGGGTTTTACATATGGTTATATTGTGTAATCTATTAGAAATTTCTAATTTTTTTGGGGTTATTTCATCGAATCCATAGTCTAAAAGGCATAAGATAATTATGCATAATGCAAGGCGATTAGGGCTTTGGCAAGGTTGGAAAGGGTAGTCATATCACCTTGCCTTAGTGTTTGAGCACCAACCTCACACATTTTTATTGATTGGGGTGTGTGATGTAGGATCATTTGGGTGGGTTCACTTGTAATCTTGCATCAACAAAAAAAAATAGAGAAGAAATAAACAACTTGTAGTAGTTTTTAAAAGTCTTTGCTTGCATGCAAACATTCTTTGTTATTTTTACACACATGTATTGCTACCTCTATGTAGTCTATTTGGTGTAGTAACCCAAAAAAATAAGTAGAGTTTAGGGATACTTTCGAATCTTTATTCTATCTATTTTAGTGTTGCATAAATGAGTGAAGTGAAGCTATGCAAGGCTGAAATTATAGTACACAAGTTAGCTTTGTGAAAGACTATGATATATTTTGCATAGTGTTGGTATGCAATAATGCAAATGAAAGGATCATTGTAAAAGGATTATTTTGTGCATCCTTTGGTTGAAAACTATTTGAAATTGGCTTCGGGGTATGTGATCTCTATGTAGCTTATTTAGTGTGAAATCCTTGAAAAATAATCCAACCATTGAAAGAAGAAAAATTACAAGTTTATAAGCATTTAAAATTTAATGCCTTGAATTATAAAATGTTGTTGAGTGCATTTCACATCTCTTTTTAATGTGTCATAAGCATGATGGGTTACGGTGCATTAGCATTGTATTGAGCATTTAAAGATTGTGATGCAATATGGGCATTTAATATTTATGGCAATAGTGGGTAGATGTAAGATTAATGTAAGTGGATATTGTGCCTCTATAAACAAGTCCCTAAATTATTTAAAATTATTTGGCATCTTTGAGGTGAAATTCTAGAGCATAAATACTAGTGAGAATAGCTAGCATAATTACGTGTGCGGATATGTGGAAGATACTTTGGATTGAATCACATCCCTAAAAGAATTAGGGTAAAACTGCAACATTTTGTAAGTCTAAAACTCTATGTATGCCTATGTGTTATAATCTATATTTTTCTAAGTTTGAAATATTTCATTTCCTAAGTAATAAATTTATGTTATTGATATTATTTTGTTGCATTAATTATTTGTGGGTTGCACGATATAAATCATCTCTTCATTGAGACCCATAACTATGAAAAAATCATCTGGTATTAGAGCAAGGAAAAAACTATGGGTTGAAAGATAGAAGAGAAGTAAGATTTTGATCTTTGTGAAGGTGGCAGAGAATAAAAAGTGAGAGATTTGCATAGGTTTTAAAGAGGTGAAATAATAGATCTGATTGTGTGAGAATTCAAGATGCCTCTAGGAAAAGTGGCAAGAATAGGCACAATGGTTGTTAATATGATTGAAAGACTATATAAGATAACATAAATGTTATGAGTAATGCATATAAGGTTAGATGCAATAGAGGAAAATATAAGGAGAGGATTCATCCATAGGGATGATGTGAGTGATGCAGAGGTTAAAGTGCAATAATTAGATGAATAGGAAGCATGACCAATGCAAGATCAACTAAATGAGGGAGAAAAGAGGCTTATCAAAGGTATATCCAAGATTGGAAGAGGAACATGAGTGGAGGTTCAAGTCTTTCTGGAACATTGAAACCAAAGGATCTAATAGATTTTCTCATGAATATGGAGGAATACTTAGAGTTTGATGATGTAGAAAATGAGCACAAGATAAAGCCTGTATAGTATAAGTTGAAGGGACACCCAACTCTATGGTGGAAGGAGTTATTGAGATAAATCACAAGCCTATAGACTAAATCACTCGTTATGACCAAAAGGTTGTAAAATTGAAATACAAAATTTTTCCTAGAGATTATCAAGTGGATCCATTGAAGAGGTTACAAAATCTACAACAAAATGAATTGAGTGTGAAGGAGTATATAGAGGAGTTTTAAAAAATCATTACTCTAGCTAGTCATAGAGAAATGCACCAAGATAAGGTGTCATAGTATATTAATGTACTATAATGGGTCATCCAAGATGTAACTAG
Organism: Torreya grandis; assembly: GCA_037957365.1. Lineage (NCBI taxonomy): Eukaryota > Viridiplantae > Streptophyta > Pinopsida > Cupressales > Taxaceae > Torreya > Torreya grandis. The sequence goes on from JARHVA010001497.1 coordinate 1,535,176, forward strand.
TATAATGAGATTACAGATGATGGAGGAATTGTATTAATAAAAACTAATAAAGAAGGAAAATTTGGCATGCAGTAGAGTATTGCGAGAACTAGAGGAAAGATTGATAATGGTAAAAACAACCAAGGACATAGGAGAAAGGGAGTGATGAAGGTGAAAATGATATGCACATATAGTAAGATATGGGAGGAGCCAATTTTGTGATAAGAGAGGAATTATTTACAGAGGAAGAGGAGGAAGGTTCAAAGGAATAAGATTTAAGTGTAGGGAAGTTAGACATCTTTCATATGAGTGTCCTAATGCCATGTAGATAGTGAGAAGAGAGGAACTGGTTTTACACAAGTCTATGAAGCATATGCAAAATCCATAACAATACATTAAATAGATGAACTTGAGTAATGAGAGAGTTTGTTCACAATGAGAAAAGTATTAAAGATCATAGGAAAGAGCAAGGAGGTGAGTCAAAGAAGACATATTTTATATACTAAGTACAAGACAATGGGTAAATGTAGTGGTGGATAGTGAAAGTATATATAATATTGCATCCAAAAATATGGTGGTGAAGTTGGGTTTGGTGTGCAAGTCATACCCAAATAATTATGGAGTGGGTTGGTTAATGGAAGGTCATGATAACATTGTGTAGGAACAATGCAAAGTGGAAATGAAGAATGATAGATACATGGTCAAGGTTATGTCTATTGTCTTATCAATGGACACATGTCATTTTTTATTGGGAAGGTTTTGGAAGTATGATCATAATATGTTGTATGATGGGGGATCGAATACTGTACAATAGGAAAAAGATGGAAACATTTATATTTTGGGTTCATTCATGGAGAAGGATAGAAAGGTTTCACACCAAATTTATTTAATCACAGATAGAAGCAAAGAATAATTTTAAGAGGAAGTGGAGATAATCTACGCAAAGGTAAGTAATGATGTTGATCATAGGAAAGGAATTTAGGGTGTGAACCATGAGAATTACATTATGGTCTCAGTGGATAGTATCATAGCAAAGAGAAAAGGGTGAATCACACAACATAGATAATGGAGGACCCAAGGGGAGTGGGAGCTGGTGCAACAATAGTGAGAATAATTATAATTTGAGGATAATAATTTTCACCCAGTTCATTACTCCATGGAATAGAAGATAAAATATAATTTTTCTGGGCATAAAGTCCCACCAAGACCTTTATAAAGGGCGGAAAGAGTGGTTCCATCACCTATCCTTAATGTGTGAGCACCATTCTCACACATTTTTCTTACTTGGGGTGCATGATCAAGGAGCATCTACATGGGTTCAATCTTAAATCTTGCATCAACCAAAAATATTTAGAGAATAAATAAGCAATTTAAAATAGTTTTCACAAGTATTTGATTATGTACAAGATTTCTTTATTTTTTACACATTTTTTGTGCACGCATTTTTTTATCTTTTCATAATATGTTTAGTGCATGTAACCTAAATATAAAGTAGAGTTTTAGGGTAATTTAGAACATTTACACTAGCTATTTTAGTGCTACACAAATGATCAAAATGAAGTTATGCAAGGCTATAATGTTAGTGCACAAGTTAGCTTTGTGAAAACTTATGAGATATTTTGCATAGTGTTGGTGTGTAATAGTGTGAATATAAGGATGATTTCACAAGGATTCATTTGTGTATTATTTTATTTCAAACCATTATGACTTGGATCGGGGTGTGCGATCTCCACATAGGTATTTAAATGTACAAGCCTTGTGAGATAATCTGACCATCAAAGAGAAGAGGCCTTACAAGTTTCTAAGCATTTCACATTTAATGCCTTGAATCCCATAATATTGTTGAGCGTATTTCACATCTCTTTGTGATGTGTTATAGGTGTGATGGGCTATGATGCATTGGAAATATATTGAGCATTTAATAATTGTGATGCTTTATGAGAATTTAATATTTGTGGCATTAGTGGGTAGATGAAATCATTAATGTAAGTGGATCTTGTGCCTACATAATTAGATCCCTACACTATTAAAAATTATTCGGACCCTACAAGGTGAAATTTTGGAGTTCAGATATTAGTGATAATAATTAGCAAATATATGTGCACAAATATGGGGAAGATACTTTGAGTTGAATCAAGTTGATGCGATGACTTAGGGTAAGATTATGATGTTTTGTAGGTCTATAGACTCTATGTGTTTGTGTGTATGTTGTAATCTAGATTTGGATAATGATGAAATATTTCATTTCCCATGTAATATATGTTTTTTATGACTATTATTTCACTATGTTAAGTGTTTATATGTTGTGTAGTATAAGGCATCTCTTTTTTTAGACCCCTAACTATGACTACATAATTTGGTATCAGAGTAAGAATAAAATTATGTGCTAATAGATCGAATAATTTTAAGGTCTCCATATTTATGAAGGTGGGTGGATAAAAAAGGGTGAAATAAGTGTGTGATATACATATATTTTTAAGAAGTGAAATAATAGATCTAACTATGCAAGAAGTCAAGATGCCTCTGCAAAGAGTAGGAATAATAGGCACAATGGTCACTAATATGACTAGAAGAATAGATGAAATAAAAGAAATTTTATGAGGATTGAAAAAGAGGTTGGATATAGTAGAGTAAGATAGAAGGGGAGGATTCATCCTGAGGTATGATGTGAGTGTAGCAGAGGTTTAAGTGAAAGTGATGCAGGAGCATCTACAATAGTTCAAATTCTAGTGTGAAAATTCAAATTTTGGTTTTCCCTCCAAATTGTGAGATTTCAAAATTTCACCTTCAAGGTAAATGTAATTATCAAAAAGTGAAAGTAAAAAGGTGAAAAGTGATTGTTAGATTGTTGAGGAAATAAAGGGGAAATGGTTGAAACTATTTTCAACCTTAGTAAATTGTTAAAACTTTCAAACAACATATTGTTTTGCCTTAAGCCCAAATTGGGCGTAGAAGTTAGGAGAGAGATTCTTGAAAAGACAAAAAAAAAAAAAGAGAATTCATTAAGGAGAGAGGATGAGAAGAGAAGGAGGATGAGAGGGGCATAGAAGTGAAGAAGAAATAGGCTTTAAAAATCTCTTTTTATATCTTAAAACTCCACATTTGGAATTCAGGCCTGTAGGTGACAGTGTATAGGAAAAGACAAGAAAGTTGCATGTTTTGCATAGTAAATGGTTTGATCAAGTCATCTTTGATAGAGCATATGAATGGGGAGGTATTTTAGATGTTGACATGTTTTTATATCATCTTGGAACCCTGTTGACCATTGTATTTGAAAAGAAACTAAGAACCCTGTTGACTGTTATGAAAATACAGTCAAAGACACTAAAATGTTAAGCATTGGAAGGTACAGAGGGTTGATATGACTTGGCTGATTATTGGAGAATGTGTAGGGGGTTAAAACAGACCCTATAAAAGTGATTAGAACCCTTGAAACTGTCTATAACACTCCCAGAAAAAATAATAAGCTCTCGGCCTGTGACTGTCATGGGAAAATTCTGAATTAGGTTCAAACCCTCAAAATGAGTTTTAAAGCTTGAAAACTCTTGAAAATTTGTAATTTGACCCTTGATGATGTTATAAAACTGTTGGAAGTGATTTCAAGGTGCCACAGTACGGAGAAGTATGGAAAAGAACAATTGCCAAGTGGATCCTAGGTGTATGTGAAGGAAAGAGCATAGGCCAATATAGAAAAAGTAAATTTCTCCAAAGAAGTGCACTAAAAAATGATTGATTCACCTGTAAAAAGATAATGGGTATCTGGAATGATGCTTGGTTTGCTTAGAAAGTCCGTACATCACTCTGGACAAGGGGTTTTGCACTAAAGGAGGGGTAATTGGAATAGGGCTTAAAGAAGAAAGTACAATTCCGTACAAAGTAACCTCAGGAGATTTTTAGTATATTATAAAAGGGCTTAATGGGTATCCATAAATGGTTTTAATTTCATGATTGAGTTAACTGACAAAGAGCTATGGCCAATAAATAGGGAAAATAGGGCTACAAGGAATGCTTGACTAATAGGCATGTAATTTGAAGTTAGCTCAAAATATGATGGTTTTAGAGCTGTGTAAAATCAGTTTTCATCATTTGGTATCAGAGCTTGAAGCTCTTGGGAATTGGTAGCTTGTTGATGGTTATGATTTCTAATGAGTTGTTACAGGATTTGGTAAGAGGATCAGCAGGACAAAGCATTAGGAGACCCTGGGGAGAAAAGGTATGCATAATTGTGATATTTGATTTGAGTTATTGTGCTGAGAAGCAATCAATTGAAGAAGTTGCAGGTTCAAGGCAGCCAATCCATTGGGGCTTAAGAGAAGAAGAAGCCAAGGAAGGCTTAGTGAAGATCCAAGAAGAAGCTTGGATAGTTTGCCAAAAGACTAAGGTGAAATAGACTTAGGTGAGGTAAAGGATGGAGTTTGAATCTTGGAGAGCTCAAAAGTAAGGGAGCAAGTGAATTCTCAAGAAGAAGATCCAAAGCAAGGTAAGCTTGGATTTGTGATTTGTATTTGATGAAGTGATGTATAACGAGTTGCTGCAGGATTGAGAGAAGAGGATCAAAAGACTAGGATGCAAAAGGCCTAGGTGAGATCAAGTGGATTGTCAAAAGACCAGTCAAGGAGAAAAGGCTTGGGTGAGACAAGGGATCAAGAGACCAAGGTGGAAAAGACTTGGGTGAAGATCTCAGAGATGGAAGCATTGTTGAAGGCACTACAGAGCAGCAAGGTACATGAGGACACCAAGAAGAAAGCAAGCATCAAAGGTATGAATAACTTTGTAATTAATAAAGAGATTTCTAATTTGAAGAGAGAGTTAGCTAAGATTAAAGAAGAATATGAGTCTTGAATGTAGATGGACAAGCAAGCATGGGTATGGATAATGAAGAAGAGGTTGAAGTGGCCAATATATCTCCTAAGGAAGAGGAGAAGAAGGCAAAAGAAGATTGCCATGAAGGGAGAAGCCCATAGAGGCTTAAAGAAGATAAGAAGGTTGCCAAGTGAGCAGCAAGAGGAAGAAGTTGAGAAGAAGGTTCTCACTGTGGAGGACAAGAGAGGAGAAGAAAGGAAAGATGAAGTGCCAGGAAGAGCACTTGGAAAGATGAGAATGTCCATTAAGAGGACACTCATGGAGACATTATGGTCTCTTGGTTTTATTTCTAATATTGCCTTTGAGTGGGTAAATGCAGGTATGAGCAGCCTTGTGAAGGTCAAAATAACGGCCTTGAAGAGTGAAGAGATTGGTGCAAGAGAAGACGCCAAGTACACAAGTGAATGTGTAGAAAAGAGAAGTAAGTTTGCTGCTGTTGATAAGGAAGAAGAAGAGATGCATAGGTTAATGCATGAGAGAGGAGAGATGGAAGATGAAGCTGAATTTCATGATGCCATGGAGTACCTTGAAGAAGCAAGTGAAAAATTATTCACAAAAGAGGATAGTGCAATCAAAGAAGCCATGCAAAGGAAGGAAACACACCTAAATAAAGTGAATGCAAGCAAGGAAACTATGAGGAAGAGTATGGCAAAACATCAAGCCATTGAAAACGTAAAAATAAGTTCAAATTCTGATTTTTCTAATACATATAAGAGTAAGACTACTGCTGTACAGATGGAGATGAAGAAGATTAATAACAAACCTTCAAATCTAGCAATAGACCATGGCTATGTGATACCAAAATGGCTTAAGGGATCAGCAAATGTAACGAAAGACACAAATCTCAATCAAGATGATGACTCAAGCAAGAAGCAAATACAAAGCATGAAGGAAGAGGTAGAATGCAAAATGAGCAAGGCCAGCTATCAAGCAAGACAACATGAAGATGTCAAGGAGTAGAAATTGGTTGGTAAATTGAACAAGTGTCATCATAAATATATGAAGAAGGTATGGATGGCTAAAGGTGAGAAAGGAAACTTCTCAAAGAATAATGAGGTGGAGCATGAGGAGACAAATATAAAAGGTAAGTCAATTGCTTGCAATGAATGGGACAATGATTTGTTTGAATCATTTAATGATATGTTTATGGAAAATGAGGAATGGAAAGTGTCTATGAAGACTAATATGCAGCAAGAAGAGAGTTCCAAATGGATGGATGATGAGAAAAGGAGAAAGTATGCAGCAGAACAAACAAGATGGCTTCAAGCAGAGATTGAAGAGAACAATGAGACACAAGGTAATAGTGCTCCTATTGTTTTTGATAACTATATTGATGATGATAAAGAAGCTGATTTGTATGAAGAAACCATAAAGTGGATGAATGTATATATAGAGGATGAAAGACAATCTGGTCTTAAGTTTGATATAGGACATGAAGATTTGGATGAGCATGTGTTCAGTGAAGAGTTGAAGAGGGTAGAAGAGTTGTTAAATCCTCCAAGAGAATTGTGTAGAGACACATATCAACATGATGGCACCATTGATCAAATGGAAAATGAATTGAGGCAAGAACAAAGAAAGATGGTGAGGGCAGATTTGGACAAAGAACAACATGAAGACAATCAAGGGGCTTCATGGCCTCAATGTTTTTCTACTAAGGTTGCTTTTGATGTTTTGAATGCAGGTATAGAAGATGAAAACTTTGGAAAACAACAAGAAGATCTAGAAGATATGTATGAAGATGAAGAAGCATGGAAGTGGGAGATGGAAACTGAGAAAGAGATGAGGAGAAGAATATACCAGAAAAGAAAGAACAACAAGATGAAATACAAAGACTATTCCAAACAAACACAAGCATTGGCATTGACAACAAGACATTGGGATCCAGGTATATGAGTGAAGACTAAAGTAAGGAGGAAGCATGACATTTGAACTAAGGTTCAAATCTTTTCTAAAGGGAGAGTATGATGCAGGAGCATCTACAATAGTTCAAATTCTAGTGTAAAAATTCAAATTTTGGTTTTCCCTCCAAATTGTGAGATTTCAAAATTTCACCTTCAAGGTAAATGTAATTATCAAAAAGTGAAAATAAAAAGGTGAAAAGTGATTGTTAGATTGTTGAGGAAATAAAGGGGAAATGGTTGAAACTATTTTCAACCTTAGTAAATTGTTAAAACTTTCAAACAACATATTGTTTTGCCTTAAGCCCAAATTGGGCGTAGAAGTTAGGAGAGAGATTCTTGAAAAGACAAAAAAAAAAGAGAATTCATTAAGGAGAGAGGATGATAAGAGAAGGAGGATGAGAGGGGCGTAGAAGTGAAGAATAAACAGGCTTTAAAAATCTCTTTTTATATCTTAAAACTCCACATTTGGAATTCAGGCCTGTAGGTGACAGTGTATAGGAAAAGACAAGAAAGTTGCATGTTTTGCATAGTAAATGGTTTGATCAAGTCATCTTTGATAGAGAATATGAATGGGGAGGTATTTTAGATGTTGACATGTTTTTATATCATCTTGGAACCCTGTTGACCATTGTATTTGAAAAGAAACTAAGAACCCTGTTGACTGTTATGAAAATACAGTCAAAGACACTAAAATGTTAAGCATTGGAAGGTACAGAGGGTTGATATGACTTGGCTGATTATTGGAGAAGGTGTAGGGGGTTAAAACAGACCCTATAAAAGTGCTTAGAACCCTTGAAACTGTCTAGAACACTCCCAAAAAAAATAATAAGCTCTCGGCCTGTGACTGTCATGGGAAAATTCTGAATTAGGTTCAAACCCTCAAAATGAGTTTTAAAGCTTGAAAACTCTTGAAATTTTTTAATTTAACCCTTGATGATGTTATCAAACTATTGGAAGTGATTTCAAGGTGCCACATTACGGAGAAGTACGGAAAAGAACAATTGCCAAGTGGATCCTAGGTGTATGTGAAGGAAAGAGCATAGGCCAATATAGGAATAGTGAATTTCTCCAAATAAGTGCACTAAAAAATGATTGATTCACCTGTAAAAAGATAATGGGTATCTGGAATGATGTTTTTTTTCCTTAGAAAGTCCGTACATCACTCTGGATAAGGGGTTTTGCACTAAAGGAGGGGTAATTGGAATAGGGCTTAAAGAAGAAAGTACAATTCCGTACAAAGTAACCTCAGGAGATTTTTAGTATATTATAGAAGGGCTTAATGGGTATCCATAAATGGTTTTAATTTCATGATTGAGTTAACTGACAAAGAGTTATGGCCAATAAACAAGGAAAATAGGGCTACAAGGAATGCTTGACTAATAGGCATGTAATTTGAAGTTAGCTCAAAATATGATGGTTTCAGAGCTGTGTAAGATCAGTTTTCATCAGAAAGAAGTAGATGAAGAGGAATTATGACCAATAACTGGTCATCTCGATGAGGGAGAAGAGAGCCTTGTAAAAGGTATATATAATATTAGAAAATGATCATGAGTAGAGGTTTCATGTTTTATAGAACATTGAAACCAAATGAGTTAATAGATTGGCTCATGGAGATGGAGGAATACTTTGAGTTTGACGAGGTGGAAGATGAACACAAGATAAATATTATGTAGAGTAAGTTGAAGGGAAATGTAGTTTTGCGGTGGAAGGAGGTGTTGAAACTTGGTTAACTAATAAACCCTTTTATCTATTGCAAATTTTAAATTATAGATTGACTAGTTTAATTGTGAAATACCTAAGGACTAGAAGGACTAGTTTAAAGGTGAGTATATGTAGTTTAGATGTTAAGTGTAAAATTTATCAAGAAACCAAAGAAACTTAATGAGATTTAAATTAATGATCAAAATAATATTAACTTCAAAAGGACAGATTAATCATAAAAATTACTTCTCAAAGTCATTGTATATCAAATATTCATCCAATATATTTCAATCAAATAGTAAATTAGATCTTTACAATTAAAACTCTCACTTTCATGTTCGTATCTCATTCTTATATCATATTTCAAGTTCATATCATCTCTCACTTTTATATCATGTCTCGATCTTTATATTCAATAATGTTATTGACTTAATGATAGAGTGGTACCTACAGAAAATGTATCCTCTTGAAGAGTCAAATTAAAACACTTTCAAATTTTAGAATGTACTTCAAAATCTTTATCAATTTTGTTTGTTTATTCACTTCCTTTGCAATTTTAGATCATGTACTTCACTCAAAAATTATTATCATTCTCCAAATAATGTTTGATATTGTTCATACAATGCCTTATATGAAGCTATGAAACTTTAAACTACTAAACACAAATAACAAATAAAACAAAAAAGGAAACAACCAAAAAATAAATAGAGAAAGAGTACAAAAGAAAAATAAAAACCTATAATCAAAAGGAGATTAAAAAAATGCTTAAAAGACTTCACAAAAACCTAAAAAATAGAGAAGAAAATGTATTAAATGACTAAACTGAGAAGTAAAGGAAAATAAAATACATGAAATAGTACAACTTGAGTCATTGTGAAAATAAGAAAGTATAAATATTTATTGAGAATTAAAACTCATGTCTTTCATCAATTGTTTACAAATGTGATATCTTAAAATAAGAAATAAGTTTCAATCTCACACAAATCAATGCAAATAATATGTTATGCATGTGCATGAAATATTGTTTGGTTTCAAGCAAAATACATAAATATTCTAGAACGTGTGATTGAAAAGTTATGTTGCCACAAAATGCATTAATAATTTTGAGTAGATTTTAGATAATCAATCAAATAATAATTGATAAATTGGATATACATGATTATATCAAGTTGAGTACTTGATCTTTAGATAAAGTGTTATTCCATCTTCCTGCAAATATACGCCTAGTCTCAAGGATTTTGCATAGAAAGAGAGAATGTATAATGATGAACTTGTGATCTCATTCTACCCATATGATTTCTCTTGAATAATGTCTTCCTTAAGTCCTTTTAAGTTTTTAAAAGATAAGTTACTTATAGCTTAAATTTATAATTAAACTTTAATTGTTAAGTTTAAATTAAATAAAGTTAACTTTATTTTAAGTTATTTGAATTTTTGAATTTATATTAATTAATCATACTTTTTAAATAAAGTCACTTTTAAACATGAATATAAAAATAGACTTGAATATTAACTAGTTTAAAATTCAACTAATAATATAAGATAACTCAAGGGTGGGGGCCACAAACACACAAAATTTAACACAAGTTATTTTATAAACAACAAATAATCATGAAATCAAAACTATTCACATTAATATACAATAAACTACAAATAAACATATTTTCCTTAAAATTTCCACTAAAAAATCAATTATATATATAGATGTAGAATATTCTATTTCAATCTAACTATAAAATATCTACTTAATATTACTTGTAAATTCTCACTATATATAGATTTTAAATGTTTCAAATTCAAGAAAAATCACTTTCACCAATGCACAGGATTGTGATTTTATCATTTTAAAATATATGATAAAATAAAATATTCACTTGCATCAAATTGAAAAGAGGTAGAAAATTAAAACAATCTGTAAATATCATCTACATAATAGTTAAAACAATCTGATAATCTCTGAAGACATAAAAGAAGTCAACTAAAAGTGAAATAGCCCAAAATTATTCATTCTTCTCTCCTTCATATGAGGACACTAAATTAACTAATGGGATGCCTCTATCAGTGGCATACTCATAGTACTCTATAAGAATCATAGGCATCTCAATTTTAACAAGTCTAATATATTCATCATCCACCTCTAACTTAATATTTTTCTTCAAATGTATTACCAAAGGTGGGATTGAAGGGCTTCTGGGGTATTTATGACTTGAAGAGGTATATTTTTGAGGCATGATAGTGTTATTAGGGGAATTTAATTGAGGTTATTGATTAAGTGTACGTATTTAATTAGTAGGTATACTAATTGCATTGGAAATCACTAGATTATAAGTTGGCTGTGAGAAGAAACACTTGGTGAACCATGCATGAAAGAGAGTTGTCACCAATTTTTTATTTAAGGATATTAGTAGATAGGTGAAATGCGACACTAGAAGTTTGTGTTTGTGAAATTAATTCTGAGTGTGACATTTAAAACATTCTAAATAAATAGGTCATTAGCATCAAAGTGAAATAAAACCCTCATACCATGGCCAAAACCTCACACAAATGCACCATGGGACATTCATATCCTAAAGGGCCTACCTCGAGGTATACCACATGTACATGACGAATTTTAATATTTATGAATGTTTCTACCCCATCCATTATTCCTTCTTGAATTGTGTGAACCTCTGCTTCAACCTAAAATTTTACCTCAAATATATTGAAAATAAAAACACACATAGAAGGTATCCATTGATTAAATCAAAACATATTCGAGCTCATTTTATGTCCATAATAAATAACATACTAATAACCTAACTTTATTTATGATAAAATCATAAGTATGTCTTATTGCTTCAGTCAAAACTGTTTCTAAAAACAATACTAGTTCACAAAAGATCAAATGAATCCCATCATTTGCACATTAATTATACAATGCCCTCATATATACGATCATATTGCTAATATTATTAATTGGAAATAACAACTATATCCTTTCACTACCATTTAAAGTCAACTGAATTTTTTTTTCAACTGAATACCATAAAATAATTACATCATCTTCAAGACCCCTTTTCTAAAATGCAAGCTTTATGAATATTTTATATGAAGAAAGATTGGATTATCAATGCAAATCTTTTATTAATTTTTTTTACTACATATAACCTTTTTGAGTATAATAAGTATGAAACATTTCTAAGTACACTCATCAAGCATATAATTAGTTCAAATTATAAAGCATGCTAGTCTCAAAATACTTCTTTTAGAATAGATAAAGAGGGCATAAAACATATATAGTTAATCCAAGAAGAGTTAGAGAGAAGGAAGGATTTACAACTTCTATGTAACTTGAAATAAAAAACAAGAAGTTTGAAAACTTATCACTTACCTATTATAAACTTAGTACCTTTACATGACGGTAAAAATAACTGAAAATGGAGTATCATGAAGTTGTCAAAATAATTTTGATATTGAAATTGTTGCATAAAGGTAAGGTAAGAAAATGAAACACTTTCATAGCTCAACAAAATGGTTTATCATAGCATGTATATTTTTTTTATAGAAATCCAAACCCCCCCCCCCCCAAAAAAATTTTATACTTTTCATAAGAATTTAAAAGGTATGCAAAATATCATGTCAACAAATATCAAATGAGTAACATTTATGTGAAAAACAAAACAAATATCTATCTCTGCCTTGTAACTAGTATAATCAAGATTCAAATGGGTATTTGTAAATAAACAACTCATTATTCCCATTTTTTTTTTTTAAACATATACTTATGGTTCAATATTTTCCATCGTAAAACTAAGAACAACATAACTTAGAATGGTTTTAAGTGATTTCCATAGCCTTAAAAAATGTAACTGTAAAACACCTTATGTAAATATTTTTTTTCAATATGATCCATATGGAGTGTAGACTGAACCAATCACCCCTAGATTTCAAAGTAGAATTATTTATTGCACTTAAAAACATATAATATTACAAATTTATATTGCATCTATACATTAGGTTTTGAAATAAGAACTTCAAGTGCATAACACAACCAAGACATTTTTATTAATCACATTCTTTTAATCATGCATAGATGTCAAAAAGGATTTAAACCTTTTTCATCAATATCGACTAGAATATTCCTCTATAATACAAATACAAAAACATATCATCTGGGGGCTAAACTTCATTATTTTCAAAGAAATACAAGTTGTTTCAAAATATTACATATTAAAACTTTCAAATAAGAAACACTCTAAAGCTGAAACATATTTCATAAATTATAAAGCTAAGCATAATGTTCAAATGAATTAAAACCTTTCATTATCTAAAGGAACATTACCATCTATCAAGTTTTAAATAAAAATGAATATACGTTAAACCATATTAATAAATCTTGACACTTGGGTTTTGAAAATGATATTATCTAAAGTTGACAATGATTTTATCATCACTCAACCTATAATAAAATGCAACTTTTCAAAATATATAATTGAAAAAAAATCTCTAAGTAAAATTAAAGAGTGAAAAAATTGGTTCATTTTTATCTTCCACACAAATTTGTAACAATAAAAAAAGTCTAAAACACCACTATATTTTGTATCTCTCTGAATAAACCCAAAAATTTGATCAAAAATTTAGATAAATAAGATAATCCAATATAGTTGGTAAGACAATTGATTGTCAAATAGGGGTTAATAAGTATCCATGACATGCCAAGTCCTAGAAAATAAATGGTTTCTATTGTAAAGGCTTAAAGAGCATATGGTTTGCTATAAAAAGTACCTATTGAGTAGATATTTGGGTTCCTCTTGAAAAATTATGTGAGTTCAAGAAAGGGCATGCAATTTCAAGTCTGTATGCAAAAGTCATGGCCTCTAGCATTTATAGGAATTTTATGGTTTTGAAACCACTAATCTAAGCCAGTGGTAGTTTCATAACCACCCTGCCAGTTTTATAATTTACATGGTATTTTCTTAACCTCATCAATGGATTTTGATGTTATGTGTTAGTTTTGTAACCACCCCACTAGTTTTACAATGTCATGTGGTAGCTATGCAACATCCTTAATTGTTATCCCTGAGAAAAGTGATGGTTTTATCCTTGATTAATGTACAAGAAGTTTAATAGACAAAGAAGTGTTTGGGATTCAATTTCAAACTCTTAGGATTCTTATTCAATCTTAAGGAATAGGTCTTGTGAATCTATGAACACACAAAGTTTGAACTGAATGGAATTCATATGATTCAAAAATTCTCATGCATTCATTGAGTGGCTAAGTGGATTTATGTAGTGTTGAGTATACTTAAGAAATTTGATCAGAGATGTGCAATTGATAGTAGAGGAAGCATAATCTATGAATGGGAGGTCTAGGAAGTGTAGAAAAGGAATTCAAGTGAAAATGACCTATGAGTTAAGGACTATGAAACTAAGATAGTTGAGTTTAGTAGTCTTTCTTGTTGAAGAAGCAAGTCATCCACTAAAGAGTGCATACATCATTAGAAAACTAGGATGATTATCAGGTTAGTGTCCTTATAATACTGAAAACATAAAATATTTTAAACTACAGAACATAACAGAGATGAGGAATCATGGCTTCAATCTTATTGGAGTTTTATCACTCTGAGTTTCTCCAGGTTATTTCTTGTGTATCTCTTTTTTCATATTATGTTTGGTTTTCTTACTTGCACATTTTCAATACCTTGCAACTAGTCTAACACATCATGCACTTAAGAGAGATCAAGAATTTATCAACCCAAGCACAATACTTATTCATAAATGTTAACAAAATTCACATTAATTACACAATTCTATTCAAGCACATTAAATGACAGTCATGTATGGAGTAGAAGTATGGGTAGAGTGTGAATGAATGCATGCAAAGGATGTATCATGGGAAGTGTTGCTTATTATTGTGTTATATATCAAATTCATAAGATATATAATACATATTAAAACAACATTTTTGGGTCTTATTCAATACCATATAACTTGGGGAAAACACTTGTTATAAAGGATTTATGTCGTTGAAGATGAGTGTGGAATATCCACCTAGTTTACAGATTAGACTAGTATCAAAGCTAGTTCTCATTTTTATTTGAAATGGTTTGATAACACATTTACACATTGAGTTATATATTCTTCAATATTTGTTTATTGACAAGGAAGTTAAATTTTAATAGTTTCAAAATTTCAACCACAGTTAAAGCTTTGAAGACAAAAAGGATTTAAGAGCTTGAAAATACAAACCAAAAAAATCAAGAGGAAAAAATTGAATTAATAAATATGTGATAGAACTTAGAAGATGAGAATAAAGATATAAAAGATATATTGTTGAGCCATGTAGAATTTCTCATGGGTATCATTGAAGAGTTACAACATGAAGTACAAATCGAGGAAGAGACATTAGAAAATTTCTAAGATTATGGTGAAGGATTAAAGGAGAGAGAAGATTCTACCATGAAAATGAGACCATCCTATACCAAAGATGCACAAACCATGACTCAAGTATGAAAAGTAATTACTCAACCATATTTTCATTCTTCCCGTTAAGATCTAGATGTTTCTTTTAGTAAATTTGAGTAGCATACTAAGAAATTTAGATCTAAGTTGCTAACCAAAATGGGTTATGATGGAAAGGGCCTTGGAATCATTGGAAAAGGAATGAATAATCCCATAAAGGTTGAGGAAAGGCCTAAATATGTAGTTTTGGGATATGTTAGTGACAAATAAGGAGTTGGAGAAAGCTCCAAGACAACTAAATCAAGGAAAATTTTGAAAGACAAATAGCCCAAGCCACTAGCTCTAAAAAGAACCCATGTAAGGTAGTGGAATCATTTATTTTATCAAATCTAATGAGGATTTTTATTCTCTCAATAATGGGTAGGTCTCTCACGAAGGGGAAGGTAGCATTGTGCCACCTCAAAGGGAAAAATAAGAGTCTCTAAGAAGAGGACAACAAATCCATGAAGGAGATAACACATTGTCAATCCATGACCATGTGAGGGAACATAAATCATCTCCAAATAGAGGTGAACATCCCAATAAAGAAGGTAAAACATTAACACTTCATCATGCTTGCATAAAGGGCAATGTAAAATGGCACATAAAGAAAAAAAATCTTCCATTATTTACTTCAAATGTAATAAGAATGAACATGTAGCACACAAATGTTGATAGACATATCCATGTTATTTTTTTGGAATGAATAATAATTTTGTGGCCATGTGCTAAAAGAGGTAATCCTTAAAAAATAAGCCTATGTACTTCAAGAGGAAGGATACAAATTATAAAGACAACTTTCCAAATCATAATGTGTAGAATATAAATAAGGGCATGCTGTCCAAGAGAATGGAAAATAATCATTACACTCATTGCAACATTTGGCATGAAAAATGTTGGGAGATTCATCCAAAACTTCTTCCAAATAATTGAAATGATTATTCCAAGAAGGAATATTCCACTACAAGTAAGAGGGAAGTTTATCAAGCACCTCCAAGTCAAGAGGTATCAAAATAAGAAGCTAGCTATCTAAGGAAAAATCCATGATGAGGGAGCATCCAATAGAGGAACACCCATCATCATTGCAAAGAGGTAAATATGGTAAGAGATCAGTCCTTAAAAGGTTAGTTGCAAAAATAATTTTTTATTTGTATTTAAGTGAAGAGCTGTCCAAGGTGGAAATCATCAAGAGGGAGCATACCATAAAGGATTCTTCATCACCATTGAAACTGGGTAATGATAAACATTTATTAATGGTTTCATGGATAGAGTTTTTACATGGATGAGATATTTTTGATCATGAATTTCACAATTCACATGGTTTGAGCATGGAGATATAGGATAGTTCTCATAAATCACAACTACTATAACATGCCTATGTTGGTTTTGATATGTACATGATAAATTTAAATAGTTATAGCAAGTTTGTATCATACTTTTAAATTATTGTATGCATATAGACTAAGGTTGTAACAATTTATACAAAATTGGTTTAGGATGATATCATTTGGTATGCCATGTTGTTTGGCATATTGTTGCATGCTTATGAGCGCAAGGGTTCTTCCATGGAGGGAGAAGAAGTGGCATGACATTAGGTCATTGGTATTGGGTGAGAAGAGCTTCCATTATGAGTAACACTGCATAAGAAAACTATTGGTTATGATAGATGTATGTTTTGACATCTATGTTCCTTCATTGAATATGTTTCATTCAATATATGTTTCATTTGTTTTAATCCAAAATTTTAGTTTCTATAAATGGGCAACATTGTATATGGAATTGTATGTTTCCAATCCATGTATGTTACATTATTGAATTGTAAGACCCAAGATAAAGGAAATTTGTACACATGGTGATTTTTTGTAACATCACCTAAATAATTCAACATGTTTTATTCACTTGTTAAAATAATTGTGGGAAACAAGGAGAACAATGTTTAAGGATTTCCTCATTGAGAGCTTCAACCTAGCCTACAAGCATGTGTATCAAAACAATGGGGCTAATAGGGGTATCCAAGAGGAATATTGAGACAATGAAGAGTGAAAAAATATTATTTGGTAGATATTGGAAGGAGTCATAGACTCTTTATCAATCTTAGTTTACAATTTTCATTGTTGGGTAGTCTCTCTCCAAGAGAAAGTAACAAGGTAGAATCCAAAAGCATGTATAATTTGTATCCCATTTAAAAAGATAGAATATATTTTTTATGGGATAAAAATCCTTTAAATTTGGGTGTATGATTATAAATTTGGATCAAGAAGTTAATCTAATTCAATTAGTAAGATAATCAACTATCAAACAGGGGTTAAGAAAAACACGCAAAGTCCTTGAAAAGAGATAGTTTATATTGTAAGGGATTAAATATCATATGGTTGGAAAATTACCTTTTGAGTACATTTTTGGTTTCTCTCAAAATATTATTCAAGTTAAAAAAAAAGGTACACGATTTTGAGTTTGCATGCAAACATTATGGCCTTTGAAAGTTCGAGGACTTTAATGGTTACAAAACTATTGGTTTAAACAAATGGTTATTTTGTATCCATCTATATTGTTTTATAATGTTATGTGATAGTTTTTTAACCACCCCAATGGTTTTAAAATGTCATGTGGTTATTTTACAACTTCCCCAATGGTTTTTCCTTGCATAAAGCCACATTTTTTCTGATGAGTAACACACATGAAATATAACAAAGAAAGAAGTGTTTAGGCTTCAATTTATGACTCTTGGGATTCTTGTTTTAGCTTGATCCGTTGGGGGTTGAAATAAATATAATTCAATTGATTCAAGAATCATCATGAATTCATTGAGTGTCTAGGTGGATTCACTTAGCATTGAGTGTATATAAAAGATTTGATCATAGATTTGTAATTGATAGTAGAGGAAACACAGTGAGTGAATAAGAGTGCTGATATTTATAGATAATCAATTGTATATAACCTCTAATTGGAGGACTACATAGCCAAGTTACTTGAGTTCAGTAGTCTATCTTATTGAATAAATGAGTCATCCACTAAGGAGTGTAGAGATCATTATAATAGTAGGATGATTTTTAGGTTAGTTTCCTTGTAAGCCAAGAAGGAAAAACCTTTTAAATTAAAAACATAATTTATATGAGGAAACATGGATTCAATCTTGCTAGAGTTTTATCACATTAAGTTTCATCAAGGTATGTCTTGTGTATCTCTCTTTCATGTTGTGTTTGGTTTCCTTACTTGTATATTTTAAATACCTTGAAACTAGTCTAACACATAAAAAACTTAAGATATATCAAGAATCAATTAACCCAATCATAGTAATTGTTCATAAAGGTTAACAAACTTTAAATTTATTTTCAACTTATATTCAAGTATATTGAATTTCAAACTTGTATGGAGTAGTAACATATGTAGAGTGTGAAGGAATGTATGCAATAGATGTAGCATGTGGGATTACATGTGAAAGGTTAAATATTATTTTGTATGTTATCAATGATAGTCATAAGAGATGGAGTACATATTAAAATATTATTTTTGTGTGTTTTTCTATGGCATGAAACTTGGGGATAATACTTGTAAATATTCATGTTGGTGAAATTGAGTGTGGAATATCCACTTAGTTTATGGATAAAAATACATTATTTTGAAAGATTCACTCATCCATATCAATAAAACTAATTTTATTTCCCTTACACCTTCTCAAAATGGAACGAAATAAACATACTCCACACTTGGAAGTCTCCAATGCCAAACAAAATTGAAATCAGACCTTTATATATCTTTATATATATATATATATATATATATATATATATATATATATATATATATATACACTAGGGATTTTCCACACCACAATTTTTTTTGAAAAATGAAAATTAAATGAGTTCATAAAGAAAAATAATAGCTTCCTTGGTACACTTCTAAATCCAAAGGCCACTTTTATATGCAATGCCTACTTATAGGTACATTTGGTGGAGGTATATTGTCATTGATTTCAACACATCATTCATGCTTTAAATTTCATTATGCATCAAAATAATAAGTGTTATAGGGCAGCTTAAGTACATGATGGTTTGCATGTTGGTATTTTATGGCAGGCTATTTCGTGTGTTTTACATATTGCTAATTACTCGCAGGAGTATACAAGCTTTAGACTGGAATGTATTACCATTTTTTAGAGGATTAAAAATGAATGAAGGTGCATAAACATCAATATTAAAGTCAACATAATAATAGCATCAATAATGAGAAATATGTAGTGGACTTAGCTTAGTTATATAACCAGTTATTCAGTCACACTGCTTCTTCATTCACTTTATTTTTAATTTGTTCAATAGCCAAGGCCTCCTTAAGGTCAGACATGACTTCTATCATATTTGGTCTCTATGAAGCATATCACTCCACACACTTTAAAACAACACAAGGAACTCTTCAATCTTTCTATCTTAAAATTATTCTCCAAGATCTTGTCTACAACATCATAATTTTATGCTTGTAACTTTGGCTTTGCCTACACATGAACAAGGTAGAGTTAAAATAATGGACCTCTTTTTAAAATATCTAAAAGCATGAAATTATTTTTAATAGATGAAGAGTATGCTAATGAATCTAAGCATGGATGCAAGGGCAATAACATATAATCAATAGAGTAGATATGTATTCTTGCTGGTGGACCCTAACAATAGATCAGGCCAAAGGTAGTTTAGCTTCTAAGACATACTAATTAAGGCCAATGTAAAATTTAGGCTTGGTTATTTGGATAGAATTATCATTTAGAAGATCTAATAACCAGTCGTCCTATCTATTTTGAAGCATTGGATTGGGCCCTCTACCTTAGAATGGGAAAATTGGATGTAACTATGACTATCACTTGGTGAGATATATGCATATCAGTGGCTCAAGAACCACTGCAATTAGACATGAGCTTAATCAGTATTTGGCTACATAAATTGAGTGGGATTTGGAAAGCCCCTATAGTTAGTTTATAATGGTTTGGCCTTGAGTAGATGATTAATTCATTTATGTTTTGTTGCTCCATTTTGTTTGTGTTATATTAGACCAAAATTCTTCAAAGCATATCTTTAATTTTTGCTTTTAAGGTTCAAGTTGATTATCTCTAGGGATAATCCTTATAAGGCCAATTTACACATACCTCTATTCTTAGAATTTTGCTTTGCTTAGAGATACCAATTGTTGGCTTGTCAATTTTGACAAAGCATGGAATTTGGTTAGAATTGAAAATTTGTGGCATCTCTAGAAGATCTAGAATGTATCTTGGTTTGGAAACCATTTATACAACTTATATTTTATTCATTGACAAAATTACTACTATTGAAAATAGCTAATGTCAATTCAGGGCCAAGAAGAATAATGTGATTAGCTTATGCTCATTTCTTTGAATACAGAGTCACACCTAGGGTTTATAATAGAGGTTCAAAAAGGCTACATTGAAGTCAATACAGGCCTCATGGAAGCTAGTCTAGTGGCTGGCATAATTACAGAACCCGTCAAATCTTTGGAAGTTGAAAAAAGTATATCTCAAGCACAACTTGACCAAGGATGTTATTTTCCCATCTATTTTGATTTTGACTACCTCTAAAGCCCTCTATATAAAATTTATTATGAGAAAAGACTACCTCTAAGGCCCTCTCTATAAAATTTATTATGAGAAGAAAGCCTCGTTAGACCTTCCCCTTTCTATACTTTCTTGTCATCAGTGAAATCCATTTAATGTAATCAAAATATTTAATGAAAGAGTCCCTAACCCATTTTAAAATGACCATTGCATAAAACATTGAAAAATAATTATTTAATGAGCCTTTAGTGTCTAATATTATTCTCCATTCCTATTAAACTAGACAATGCCTAGTAGTTATCAGGTGGATAGGGCATTCGACAGGCAAACTTCAAGAGTTTTTTTTACAGATTATATAATCTCATGAAAAATTTGAAATTTCAATTTGTTAAAGATTTTTAATATAAAAATTATTATTTTTAAATGTTGTGATTATATAGATTTGGTATCTAGCATCAAAAATATCATTTTATGCATGACAAATGTGTGGACAATTGTAGGAGAATACTGTAGACTACAACATGTAGAATATTAAATGCAAATAAAATAAAACATAGGCACGAAGTATTTTAACACAAATTTTAATAAAATCCACTCATTATGTAAGGTAAATTTAAAATACCAAGCATCTAAAATGTGCCTATTAATTCTATACTTTGCTTGAAATTAAGGCCTCTCAGTCGAAGAAAAGAAAGGGAATTGAATATAGCATCTAACCTTATTAAATCTCCCCCATTATCATTTACCAATACACTATCCATCTCAATAACCATGTCTAACGGCTTGGCCATATAAATATTCTTATCGTTATCACATGTAGGTATAACATTCTTCAATGTGTTTCCACATTATTAAATGTTTCCATTATAAATCTATAATTGTAACCCTCAGGAGGATCTGGATCAATGCTAACCTGTAATCATAAAAAAACACAAATTTAGAGATATACTAGACTCTGAGGAGAAGAAACAGATCAATGAATAGCTTGAAATTGATAATTGAATCCTTCCTTGCATAGCTTCACACTAGATTCACTACTTCCTACAAAGGTATAACTATCCTCTACTTGTCATCCCTTGCATGCTATCCCTTGACATGTACCCTCTATTTGCCTTGCTAAATGATAACACATCTCTATTATTGCCAAAGGAACTTGGGAAAAATTAAACCAAATACAATCCCCTGATTCGCTACATGCCAAGCCACTATTTATTCTTTAGCATTAACTAAGAAATAAATAAAAAACATGCACCTCCAAACATAGGAACATGCTTTCAAAATATGACATCAATGTTACCTTATTAACTAATATAGGAGAGCAACTAATAATAATAGCTTAATAAAAAAAACAATAGTACCATCAGGTACTAATAATACCATGTTTTAGAAATATTTTTTATAGTGTTATTATCATGACTAAATGAAATTCAACATTTGATTGTATACTTAACACCTTATAAAGTCCTCAAAAGTTGTCACTTTACTTTTAAATAAAACACCTCAAATTGATCAAAGCTAAAGTGATCACCTTGCTTACCATTGCTATGGATATAAAATTGGTACATAAAATGACCACATTCAAAATAAGTGCTACTTCTTCAACCACTATGTCAAGTATTACTTCCATGTTTGATTTGTGTAAACCATTTAATTGCTACTTTATCTATGCAATATCAAAGGCGACTATATCAATGAATAAAAATCCGACTGTAGTCCTATATTAATCTTTTGGTATTTATCTCAAAATGGCATGCATTCATATTAATGAATTGAACATTATGCTAATAAGGATAGAGGAATTATCACATAATATTCTCATTGTTCACATTTACAAGGAATATTATCTAGACGATTGTCACAAAAGGTAAATATGTCATTTTTTTGAAATTAAATGTGACATTTTCAATATTACTATACTTTTACATTTGGTGAAATTCTCAGTATCTAATCTCTTCAAACTAAAATAATCAATTAAGAATGAAAGGAAGACAACAACTAAAAATTGTAATTCAGATCCTAACTTGACTTAAAATTAAGTATGGAAAGTTGGCCCCACTAAAGTAAATGATGTTAAACAAAAACATTAGAGAACACTTTCTAAATCAGAAATTTTAAAGGAGTGTAAAATTTTGAAATAACATTGGTTGGTTTTAGAAATGAATCATAGGATGCAATTGTAAAATTTGCAAAATTTTCTTAGGATGTAACCAGATCAAATTATTTCCCAAGTTGTTAAGCATGAACTCCTTAATTACTTACACAATATATGGATGCAACGTTAATCTAGAATGACACAAAGAAGGGAAACAAGATAATGGAAAAGTGATGGAGGTATAAGTTATGCCAAAGAAGCTTATCATACAAGCTTTGTTATTAAATTATTAATTTAACAATCTAAGATATGCTATCGTTATTAACAATTGAAAATAGATAGTATGTTTCAAAATTTAACATTTGATTAAATTATATACTTGTAATGCTATGTCTACATCATTTTAGATTTTGTATTGATGAAAAACACTTATACAATCATTCCTAAATATTTTATATGGACACAATGGGAAAATAAACAAACAACTGAAAGAAAATGAAAGCAAGGAAAGGAAAATAAATGAAAAAAGGAAAACCAAAATTTACAATGAAATCAAGATCAATCATAGAAATGCTTTAAATGACGATCATTGACTGTATGACACAACCAATTTCCATCTAAAAATTATTAATGGAAAGAAAATCTTCATGGTACATTTTTTATTATGTAAGGACCTAGTCACAAAGATTCAAACTTATGATGTTTACTTGGAGCTTCTTAGACCATATCTCTAATTTCAAAAAAACTATTATTAACCTTTTTGTCAAAAAAATTATTAATTTTTTCTTTCAATTTTTTGAATTTCTAAAGATCAATAACTTTAGCTTCATCTAAGACTAAGACTTCATCCAATATTTTCTATAAAATATCAATATTTTCATAAGAATATTGTAAGGTAATCCTAGTTGAAGAAATTTGTAACTCTATTGGCATAGTGGCTTTAAAATTTTATGCCAACATAAAATGTGAATACATTGTTTCAGATTTGATTGTAGTGAGATCAACCCAAAGAGCTTCAAATATTTTATATGCCAATTTTATTTATTTTTAGATACTATCTTTTTCATAACTAAAATTAGACTTTTGTTTGTGGGCTTAGCTTGACCATTTCTTGGATGGTAGTATTTGGATGAATGCATAGAATTAATAAAATAACATTATAAAAACTTAATATATTCATTAGAAGTAAATTGAGGCTCATTATTAGAAATGATTTCAAAAGGAACACTAAAACATGAAAAAATTGAGTTTAGAAAAAGGTGATTACTTCAGATGTAACTAAGTCTTTTAGAGTAAGGGCTTCCAACCATTTTTAAAAGTAATCAATAGCTATTAAATTATAGTTGTGACAAACACAAGATGAAGGATGGATGCCATTATTAATAACATTATAAAAACTTAATATATTCATTAGAAGTAAATTGAGGCTCATTATTAGAAATGATTTCAAAAGGAACACTAAAACATGAAAAAATTGAGTTTAGAAAAAGGTGATTACTTCAGATGTAAGTAAGTCTTTTAGAGTAAGGGCTTCAGACGATTTTTAAAAGTAATCAATAGCTATTAAATTATAGTTGTGACAAACACAAGATGAAGGATGGATGCTAGAAATAAAATCATTATCTATTTAGTGAAAGGTTTCTCATGAATAACTAGGTTTAAACATATAACAAGGAAAATATCTTTACCTGTAAATAATTGGCATGGAATACAAAATTGGACTAGCTAGTAATCATATTTAAATAGGTTGGCCAATAATAACCAACACTAAAAAATTTATGGGTTTTAGTCTTTGTACCATAATTAATGCTAACATCCATTCATGGCAACTTCTAGGAACTTTTTCAATTTAGTCATGAGTTAGACATCTTAATAGAATTCCACCTCTATTCCTAAAGAACATAAAATTTTCAAGTAAAAAAAATTTCAAAGCTTATAACCTAAGAGCTCTTCTCTATCTTTTGTCTAATGAATTAGTCAAAGCACGATTTTTAAAATATAAAATTGAGTCATGATACCAATCATATTGAGAAAATAAACAAATCCAATCTTGTCTTTCTAAAATAATTTTAATTTTTTTGTGATTTCACTTCCTTTTATGTGTAAAAGTGAGGTTTTTCTTGAAACTTTTACTTTATAACAAAAAATGCAGCATTAACATCTAAAGTTGTGTTTTCAAAAATATTCTTAGCTAAATGACTAACTTTAATCATTTTTCAAATTTCAAATTTAAGATCAAATTCTTGTATCCTAAAAATCCATTTAGCTAATTTTCTGTTAATCATGGGTTATTTGAGAAGGTAAAACAAAACACAAACATTAGAGCATACTATGTGTCAAGAATCTAGAACAACAAACATGCTCTGATTCCATTGTTAGGATCTAGGAAGCACCATTGATTACCATGTACAAGCAACTTAACATGCGGAATTAAACCAGAAGTAACAAGTAACTAGAATTTAGAAATAACACAGAATATGAGAGACAATACCTAATTGTATTAATACCCTTCCAGAAAGAAATTACAATGAAGAGACGCCACACTCTTCCACACCTTACAGGCTTCCCACACCAAGTGTACATTAATTCACTTTCAAGAGTTCACTCTCTGTCTTACGGTCCCAACACACAACTCAAACACAGAGTTGGTGTTCACCTCCAACTAGTCAGTATCACTACTGCCAATACCACCAGTTAGTATCACTACTACCAGTACACAAGTGCTCCACGCACTCCACGATTGAGTACACACCATACTCCAAGTACTCCACGTACTCCAAGTAGATCTCACCTGATCTTGCTACCTATTGTGTTGCTGACCTCCCTGATCTTGCACACCTGCACATCACCCTGGTTCTGCACACCTGCAAACCTAGATCTCTCACACACACACACACACCTGCAGATCAACCGACCTTACTTACCATGTAGATCTCCAAATGTGGCCTTGCACCCCTATCGACCAAGATCATACACACATGAAGAACCCTTCTGATTCTCCAAACCAGCACCCCTATGGATCTCTACCAAACCTTGCAACAACCTACAGATCTCCCTGATCATACAAACTTGGCACTGTGGCACTAGGAGGAACACACCTTGCTCTCTTCCCTCTGAAGGAGCTAACTTTGCTCTTACTCAACTAACACAAATTACAATACAGCCCATGAGTCTCTTAAATAGATCTCATGCAAAAAATAATTAGACATCCAATTACAATAATTAGATCCACAACTTAAGACTAAAATTAGCCTTTCAACATGCAAAAAATTGGTTCATTAACTAACTATTTGTCAACTAGCAGTTTTGGAACTGTACAGGTGACCAACGTCGGTCCCTATCTAGTTAGAGATGACCAACATCGGCCGATACCTGACCGATGTCAGTTGCTCTGCTCACTGGATATGACTGACGTCGATTGATCAGATTGACGTCAGTTGCTCTGCAACTCAGCAACCTCTCAACAACCTCCTCCATGTCTGCATTAGTGAAGCTTTTAGCTCCACAACCTAATAATCTCCCACTTAGAGATAAACATCTACACTGTACCTGTACCTGTACACCGTCTAATTTGTTTCCTGGCTTGTATCTCTCTTCAAGCTCAGTCTTGAAGACCAACCACCACACATCCTGTGGTGCAACACCTGTCATCCAAGTAACCTACCATATCCGAAGTGCCTGACCCTGCATAGCAAGAATCCCTGCTATTGATCCCTCTCAGATACCTGAGAATCCATTGAATTGCTCTCCAATGCTTCCTTCTCGGATTGGCTTCAAACTTGCTGACAACTCCCTCTATTGGGGCAATATCAGGGAGTACACATGTACTCAACCTCATCATGTGATTGGGCACCCTGTTCTATAAATTGTCCATCCATAGGTGTGCTTGCCGTATTGCATCCTGCACTACCTTCACACAATCATCCTGTGACAACATCAACTTGTGATCTTCCCTGTCTCTAGGATTACTCATGCCAAAGAATTTTGCTGCTCCCAAATTCTTCATGGCAAACCACTGAACTAACCTTACCTTTAGCTCAACAAAACTCTGTATGTTTGAACCTATAACAAGCATATCATCCACATACAGTAACAAGATAATGTTGTGACCATCATCCACCTTGGTAAGATAAACACAATGGTTACACTGACATTGACTAAAGCCGTGCTTTGTCATCCACCTATCAAACCTGTACCACTGTCCTGTAGCTTCCTCAAGACCATATGACCTGGCCTTCCATCTCACGTGTCCATTCTCTCTATTCTTTAACCAAGGAATCCATTCATCTCTCAGTGCTTTTATCCCAGCTGACAACTCTACCAAATCTCCCGTTTGGTTCTTCTCCAAAGAATTCATGCCATGCTCCCACTATTTCCTGGATCCTTCTTGCTCTACAGTGAGCAACAAGTATAAAGAAGAGGAATAACAAATTTGAGGCTTAATTACCATTTCAATCCTCCATATGGGCATTTGAGACTCCTTGACATCTTGCTGTCTACCCAAAATCCATTTCAGTGACCAACCTCGGTCACCACACAGTTTGCATCCGACCGACGTCAGTTCCATGCGACTGTCCAGGTCACCAACACTGATTATCCTACCAACATCGATCTCCACCTGCCCAACACCACCAACTTCTCTGGTCTGCACATGACCGACATCAGTGCCTGTCTGTTCAATGCCAATTTCCCATAACTGACATCGGTACTTGTGTTTTTCTGTGAGTGATAACTTTTTACCCGCGAGCTTACTTTGAATCAAAACCCTATCCAAACTACTATGCTCAGAGATATCCAGTCCCATCCACTGATCTCTATCTGTCATCTCCTCCAAGAACACCAAGGCTTTCTAGTTCTTAAGTTTATCAAATACATCAGTCTTCCTTTTCCTGCAATAAAACCAATCCTTTTTTGTAGCATCCCACTGCTTACAAAAATCTTGGTCTATGCTCTCCGAAGCTGAACTCTTACCATTTGACTTAAGAACATCCATTCCCTTCTCACTTATGTGACCAAACCTACAAAGCCACACCTGTGCAACAGAAGTGGAATCAGTAATACAAGCAAGTAGATAAAGAGTACCTACTTTCTTACCACATGCTAATTCAAGTGCATCCTTGGTAACATTCCAAGAATTTGCTGTGAGAGTTACTATGCATCTCTCATCACCCAACTTCCCTGAAGAAATTAGCCACATCTTCAAGACTAGGACCTGCATGACCTTCTTCAACACCCATGTGTTGGCCCCCTGTAATTTCAGCCGCACTTCCCCTTTGCCAATACTTTGACAAGGCTCACCAACCCCTCTATTTGGGGCTGCATGGAAAGAGGCAACATAATCTATAAACCAAGATTCTACTTTATCCAAGGAACATCCTAGAGCATCTTGTGCAACAACACCTGCAACATCTGCTTCTTCAGTTCCTTTATGCTGATCTTATACCAACCAACAATATTTCTTTACCTGCTCTTTCTTTCCATAACACTGTAATTGACCATTCATGCTTTTTAATTCCTCCATTCTTAGTGTACTTTCTTCTGCCATTACTGTACTCCCACTTAATAAAAAACCTTGAGAGTGACCTGTAATCAAAACACAAACCTGCTCCTTGCAACTTTAGCTCTGATACCACTTGTCAGGAATCTAGAACAACAAACATGCTCTGATTCCACTGTTAGGATCTAGGAAGCACCATTGATTACCATGCACAAGCAACTTAACATGCAAAATTAAACCAAAAATAACAAGTAGCTAGAATTCAAAAATAACACAGAATATGAGAGACAATACCCAATTGTATTAATACTCTTCTAGAAAGAAATTACAATGAAGAGACGCCACACTCTTCCACACCTTACAGGCTTCCCACACCAAGTGTACAGTAATTCACTTTCAAGAGTTCACTCTCTTTCTTATAGTCCCAACACACAACTCAAACATAGAGTTGGTGTTCACCTCCAACCAATCAGTATCACTACTGCCAGTACCACCAATTAGTATCACTACTACCAGTACACAAGTGCTCCACACACTCCACAACCGAGTACACACTATACTCCAAGTACTCCACGTACTCCAATTAGATCTCACCTGATTTTGCTACCTATTGTGTTGCTGACCTCCATGATCTTGCACACCTACAAATCACCCTGGTTCTGCACACCTATAAACCTAGATCTCGCACACACACACACACACCTACAGATCAATCGACCTTACTTACCATGTAGATCTCCAAACGTGGCCTTGCACCCTTGCCGACCAAGATCATACACACATGAAGAACCCTTTTGATTATCCAAACCAGCACCCTTGTAGATCTCTACCAGACCTTGCAACAACCTGCAGATCTCCCTGATCATACACACTTGGCACTGTGGCACTAGGAGGAACACACCTTGCTCTCTTCCCTCTGAAGGAGATAACCTTGCTCTTACTCAACTAGCACAAATTACAATATAGCCCATGAGTCTCTTAAATAGATCTCATGCAAACAATAATTAGATAACCAATTACAATAATTAGATCCACAACTCAAGACTAAAATTAGCTTTTCAACATGCAAACAACCAGTTCGTTAACTAACTATTCATCAACTAACAATTTTGGAACCACATAGGCGACTAACATCGGTCCCTATCTAGCTGGAGATGATCGATGTCAGTTGATACCTGATTGATGTCAGTTGCTCTGCTCACTGGATATGACCAATGTCAGTTGATCAGACCGACATCAGTTGCTCTGCAACTCATCAACCTCTCAACAACCTCCTCCATGTCTGCATCAGTGAAGCTTTTATCTCCACAACCTGACAATCTCTCATTTGGAGATAAATAGTTGCACTGTACCTGTACCTATACACCATCTAATTTATTTCCTGGCTTGTATCTTGTTAGGTTGTGGAGCTAAAAGCTTCAACTGATGTAGACATGGAGGAGTTGCTGAGTGTTATAGTCACCGACATCGGTCAGTGCAATCGACGTTGGTCAGGGGTGAACAAAAGGGAAACCCACATCAACAAGAGTCGACCAACGTTGGTCACCTCCAGATAGATAGGGACCGACGTCGGTCGCTTGTGTAGTTCTAGAACTATTTGTTGCATGAATAATTAGTTTGTTGAATCAGTTGTTTGTATGTAAAGGCTATTTCGAGTCTTGAGTTGTGTGTCTAATTATTATAAATTAGGAGTCTAAGTTATTATTTAGTATGGGATCTATTTATAGACTCATTGGCATGTATTGTAATTAATGAGTAAAAGAGGAAGGCAAGGTAAATCCTCCCAATTGTAAGAACAGTTGATCTGCAGGTGGCAGCAAGATCAAGGAGAAGTTCTACATGGTAAGTAAGATCATTTGAGTTGCAGGTTATTGCAAGTTCATGGGAGATCTACTTGAAGTACTTTGAATACTTGTGTACTGGCAGGGTTATTACTGACTGGTTGGAGGTGAACACCAACTCTGTGTTTGAGTTGTGTGTTGGGACCATTTTTGGTAGGAGAGTGAACTCTTGAGGGAAAGAGATCTGTACATCTGAGAGGTGTGGAAGATTGTGGCATCTTCATTGTATTTCCTTCAGGCATGAGTATTAATACAAGATTGTGTATTGTCTCTCATATTCTGTGTCATTTGTGAATTCTAGTTACTTGTTCATTCTGGTATAATTTTGTGTTTAGTTGCTTATACAAGGTAATCATATGTACTCTTATTGAGGAGTTAGATCCTGACAAGTTGGAATCAGAGCCATATTTGTGGTTCTAGGTTTCCATGTCCTAACAACTTCTCTAATACCAGTTGTCAGGCACCTAGAACAACAAACATGCTCTGATACCACTTGTCAGGATCCAACTCCTCAATAAGAGTACATATGATTACCTTGTATAAGTAACTAAACATGGAATTATACCAGAATGAACAAGTAACTAGAATTCACAAATGACACAGAATATGAGAGACAATACACAATCTTGTATCAATACTCATGCCTGAAGGAAATACAATGAAGATACCACAATCTTCCACACCTCTCAGATGTACAGATCTCTTTCCCTCAAGAGTTCACTCTCCTACCAAAAATGGTCCCAACACACAACTCAAATACAGAGTTGGTGTTCACCTCCAACCAGTTAGTAATAACACTACCAGTACCAAGCACTCAGAAGTACTTCAAGAAGATTTCCCATGAACCTGCAACAACCTACAATTCAAATGATCTTACTTAACATGTAAAACTTCCTCCTGATCTTGCTGCCACCTGTAGATCAACTGTTCTTACAATTGGAAGGATCTCTTCCTTGCCTTAATCCTTGATCCTTAATTACAATACATGCCAATGAGTCTATAAATAGATCCCATACAATAACTTAGACTTCTAATTTATAATAATTAGACACGCAGCTCAAGACTCAAAACTAGCCTTTACATGCAAACAACCAGTTCAACAAACTAACTGTTTGTGCAATGAGCAATTTTGGAACCGCACAGGGGACCGACATTGGTCCCTATCTGCTTAGAGATGACTGATGTCGACCAAATCTTGCCGATGTCAGTTGCCTTCCTATCCACCACTGATCGATGTCAATTTCATTGCTGACGTCAGTATCTTTAGAACTCAGCAACCTCCTCCATGTTTGCAAATAGTGAAGCTTTTAGCTCCATAACCTAACATATCCCTCTTCAAGCTCAATCTTGAAGAATAACCACCACACATCCTGTGGTGAAACACCTGTCATCCAAGTAACCTGCCATATCTGAAGTGCCTGACCCTGCATATCAAGAATCTCTACTGCTGATCCCTCTCAGATACCTGAGAATCTATTGAATTTCTCTCCAGTGCTTCCTTCCTGAATTGGCTCCAAACTTGCTGACAGCTCCCTCTACTAGGGCAATATCAAGGAGTACACATGTACTCAACCTCATCATGTGATTGGAGACCCTATTCTGTGAACTGTCCATCCACAGGTGTGCTTGCCTTACTGCATCCTGCACTACCTTCACACAATCATCCTATGACAACATCAACTTGTGATCTTCCCTGTCTCTAGGATTACTCATGCCAAAGAATTTTGCTGCTCCCAAATTCTTCATGGCAAACCACTAAACTAACCTTACCTTTAGCTCAACAAAACCTTGTATGTCTAAACCTGCAACAAGCATATCATCCACATACAGTAATAGGATAATGTCACTACCATCATCCACCCTGGTAAGACAAACATAATGGTTACACTGACATTGACTAAAGCCATGCTTTGTCATCCACCTGTCAAACATGTACCACTATCCTGCAGCTTCCTCAAGACCATATGACCTAGCCTTCCATTTCACATGTCCATTCTCTCTATTCTTTAACCAAGGAATCCATTCGTCTCTCAGTGCTTTTATCCCAGCTGGTAACTCTACCAAATCTCTTATTTGGTTCTTCTTCAAAGAATTCATGCCATGCTCCCACTGTTTTCTAGATCCTTCCTACTCTACAGTGAGCAACAAGTATAAAGAAGAGGAATAATGAATTTGAGGCTTACTTACCCTTTCATTCCTCCATATGGGCATTTAAGACTCCTTGACAGCTTGCTGTCTGCCCAAAATCTGTTTCAGTGACCGACCTCATTCAGCACACAGTCTGCATCCGATCGATGTTAATTCCATGCGACTGTCCAAGTTGTTGATGTCGATTATCCTATCGACGTTGGTCTCCACTTGCCCAACACCACTGACTTCTCTTGTCTACACATGATTGACATCAGTGCCTGTCTGTTCGATGCTGATTTTCCATAACCAACGTCGGTACTTGTGTTTTCTTGTGAGTGATGAATTTTTACCTACGAGCTTACTTTGAATCAAAACCCTATCCAAACTACCCTGCTCAAAGATATCTAGTCCCATCCACTGATCTCTATCTGTCATCTCCTCCAAGAACACCGAGGCTTTCCAGTTCTTAAGTTTATCAAATACATCAGTCTTCTTTTTCTTGCAATAAAACCAATCCTTTCTTTTAGCATCCCACTGCTTACAAAAATCTTGGTCTATGCTCTCCAAAGCTGAACTCTTACCATTTGTATTAAGAACATCTATTCCCTTCTCACTTATGTGACCAAGCCTATAAAGCCACACCTTTGCAATAGAAGTGGAATCAGTAATACAAGCAAGTAGATAAAGAGTACCTACTTTCTTACCACATGCTAATTCAAGTGCATCCTTGGTAACATTCCAAGAATCCATTGTGAGAGTTATTGTGCATCTCTCATCACCCAACTTCCCTGAAGAAATTAGCTACATCTTCAAGACTGAGACCTGCATGACCTTCTTCAACACCCATGTGTTGGCCCCCTGCAATTTCAGCCGTACTTCCCCGTTGCCAATACTTTGACAAGGCTCACCAACCCCTCTATTTGGGGCTGCATGGAAAGAGGCAATAGAATCTATAAACCAAGATTCTACTTTATCCAAGGAACATCCCAGAGCATCCTATACAACAACACCTACAACATCTACTTCTTCAGTTCTTTCATGCTGATCTTCTACCAACCAACAATATTTCTTTACCTGCTCTTTCTTTCCATAACACCGTAATTAACCATTCATGCTTTTCAATTCCTCCATTCTTAGTGTAATTTCTTCTACCATTACTGTACTCCCACTCAATCAAAAACCCCTGAGAGTGACCTGTAATCAAAACACAAACCTGCTCCCTGCAACCTTAGCTCTGATACCACTTGTCAGGAATCTAGAATAACAAACATGCTCTGATTCCACTGTTAGGATCTAGGAAGCACCATTGATTACCATGTACAAGAAACTTAACATGTGGAATTAAACCAGAAGTAACAAGTAACTAGAATTCAAAAATAACACAGAATATG
Source organism: Torreya grandis (assembly GCA_037957365.1). Taxonomy (NCBI): domain Eukaryota; kingdom Viridiplantae; phylum Streptophyta; class Pinopsida; order Cupressales; family Taxaceae; genus Torreya; species Torreya grandis. The sequence goes on from JARHVA010001497.1 coordinate 1,568,608, forward strand.
AGAGACAATACCCAATTGTATTAATACTCTTCTAGAAAGAAATTACAATGAAGAGACGCCACACTCTTCCACACCTTACAGGCTTCCCGCACCAAGTGTATAGTAATTCACTTTCAAGAGTTCACTCTCTCTCTTACAGTCCCAACACACAACTCAAACACAGAGTTGGTGTTCACCTCCAACCAGTCAGTATCACTACTACCAGTACCACCAGTCAGTATCACTACTGCCAGTACACAAGTACTCCATGCACTCCACGACTGAGTACACACCGTACTCTAAGTACTCCACATACTCCAAGTAGATCTCACCTGATCTTGCTACTTGTTGTGTTGCTGACCTCCCTGATCTTACACACTTGCAAATCACCCTGGTTCTGCACACCTGTAAACCTAGATCTCGCACACACACACACACCTGCAGATCAACCGACCTTACTTACCATGTAGATCTCCAAATGTGGCTTTACACCCCTGCCGACCAAGATCATACATACATGAAGAACCCTTCTAATTCTCCAAACCAGCACCCGTGTGGATCTCTACCAAACCTTGAAACAACTTGCAGATCTCCCTGATCATACACACTTGGCACTGTGGCACTAGGAGGAACACACCTTGCTCTCTTCCCTCTGAAGGAGCTAACCTTGATCTTATTCAACTAGCACAAATTAAAATACAGCCCATGAGTCTCTTAAATAGATCTCATGCAAACAATAATTAGACATCCAATTACAATAATTAGATCTGTAGCTCAAGACTAAAATTAGCCTTTCAACATGCAAACAACCAGTTCGTTAACTAACTATTCATCAACTAGCAGTTTTGGAACCGCACAGGTGACCGATGTCGGTCCCTGTCTGGCTGGAGATGACCGACATCGGCCGATACCTGACCGATGTTGATTGCTCTGCTCACTAGATATGATCGATGTTGGTTGATCAGACCGATGTCGGTTGCTGTGCAACTCAACAACCTCTCAACAACCTCCTCCATGTCTGCATCAGTGAAATTTTTAGCTCCACAACCTAACACTATGACTGTAATTCAATCAGAAGATATTTGAGTTTAATTAATGCTATAATTAAAGAAAAAAATCAACAAAGGAATATATAGTTTCAACATCTTTGAGCACTTGGCTGATGTAACATATGGGCCTTTCCTTTTTAATATGATCATATTGAGTGATCACAACACTTGTAGCCTTGTCAGTCAGATTGATATACAAGATGAAGGGTTTACTAAGATCAAGTTTAGATAGAACTAGGGCACTTGTAATTGAATTATTTATATTGTCTAAATTTGCATTTGGACTTGTATCCCACAACAAATTATAGTTTTTCTTAATTAGAATTTACAAAGGATTAGATTTATCTAAAAAATAGAAAAATGATTTTTCATACTATATTAATTTCACCAAAGAAAGAATTCAAATTAGGTTGATCCTTAAGTGGAGGTGAATTCTTAATATCTTTGATCAGTTGGATTAGGCCATAATCAAGGATTGATGTCTGATTAAATAGGAAGCACAAATCTATAAAATATGTAAAAATAAATTACGTAGAAGAGATGCCTATTGTAGAAGTGAAATCAAACATGAGCCAAAAGATGAATCAATAATTCATTAATTAATCATTATCCAAAATAGCTTTAGGAAAGGTACATATATAGGTGGAAGATATACATGATCACAAATCCGCATGAATGTGGGATTATCTTCCTTAATGACCTAAAATAATACCTAATTAAGATAAACATGTGTAAATAAAAACCATTAAATGGAATAGAAACTTACACTAACAACGTCCCTTAAGCATAACTTAGGTGGGTTATATAATTGGGTCCTAAAAATAAGGTTTGATGAGGTACCCAAGTACATAGAAAATACCCCTATAAGAGGATGTCAAAACTGAATAAGCCCCAAGAAGATCTCACAAATGAAGATACTTTCTCTCAGTAAAGGGTTTGGTGAATATATCAACAATTTGCTCCTTAGTCTAGATATAGCAGAGATCAATGACTTGCTTATGGATAAGATCATGAATGAAATATATGTGAATCTATATATGTTTGGTTTATTGATGGAGGACTACATTCATAAAAATATAGATTGTGCTTTGGTTGTCACAAAATATGACTGTTGGTCATTAAAATTAGATACCAAACTTAATGAGAATCACCTGAAGGTAAATAACCTCAGTGGTAGTATCAACAACTCCTCTCTATTCTACCTATGTAGATGATAAAGTAACATCATTATAATTTTTTTTTGACCAACTAATTGGTCCTAAAATAATGGATAAATTATAGTTTGAATTAGACTTGCAATTTTGAATATTATCAACCTAATTTGAATATATATGCCCAATTAAGTCAACATCAATACTTGATCTATAGTGAATCCCAAATCTATGAGTACTCTGAATGTAGTGGAGAATCTACTTATTTTCTTACCAATGCAATGCATGTGGTTCTTACATAAATCTACATACCATGCTCATTGCATATTAAATATCAGGTCTAGTGTGCATAAGATAGATGAGACTGCCTACAAGTTGTCAATATGAGGTATCACCAACCAAACTAGAAGGATAATCAGCCTTAATCTTCACACTAGATAAAAATGAAGTTGGAGTTACCTTAAAATCATCCATGTTAAAATGTGAAATCAAATCAAGAGCATTCTTATATTGTGCAATAGTGATCCTAGAGTTAGACTGAGAAATTTTAATCCTAAATAAGTAATGCAACAAGCCCAAATCTGTCATTGAGAACCTATCAGACAAAATAGTTTACTATTGAAATGGTAGATGAAGAACTCCATATGATCAATAGGTCATCCACATAGATAACTAGAATCAATAGTGAATCATCCTACCATAAATGTAGACATTTGGATCAAAATGACATCTAGTGAACCCAACCAAAAAAAGAAGAAGTCCATCTTGGCATACCAAGCTTGAGGAGATTTTTTGAGGCCATAAATAGTCTTTAAAAGTTTACAAACTAAGGAATAATATTTCACAAATATTTATGGTTTCTCCATGTATATTTCCTCTTTGAGGTCATTGTGAATTAAAATACTCTTCACATCCATTTGATGAATATTCTAGCAATTTACTATGGCAATGGAAAGAGTGAGTCAAATTGAGTTCATTTTGTTAATTGGGAAAAACATTATGGTATAGTCAATGCCAGGTACTTGATAAAAACCCTTTGATACCAAACGTGATTTGAACTTGTCTATAGACCCATATACTACAAATTTTGTTCAATAAATCCATCTCATCGAACAAGTTATATTCCATTAGGAAAATGGATTAAATCCTAAATGTTGTTCCTAGGCAAGGAACCATACTCCTCTTCCATATTAGTATCCCACTCAAGAGTGTTTGATACATCAAGAAACACCTTTAGATCAAAACTAGATGCAATGACTACATGTGGGGTATTATGTAACTATGAATATTTTTACCTAGTGTCTGATGGATATCTAACCTAATGCTAAAAACTTTACAGTGTTTGTTTAGCCCAAATAAGACCAATACTCAAAGAGTCAAGAGGATATTCTTCATCCTCTAAACATATTCTTGGATAATGAGGAGGTGATTCCCCATCACTACTCTCATCATCAAATTTAGAAGAAGAATCCAGATCATCAAGAAATTGCTCAAGCAGATCTAAATCTAAAAAATTGTCATCAAATCCTAGTGCATCCAAGGAAGAGGGAGAAGTGTCAAGTGTGGAGTCCAAAGGAACCTCTTGAAATTAAACACTTATCTCAATGAATAAATCATGAGTGGTGGGATCAAGAAGCCTATATCTCTTAACACCCTCAAGATATCCCATGAAGATGTAAGGCTAAATTTGAGGTTCCATTGCCTTATGTTCCTTCTTAAGAATATGGGCCATAATAAGAGATCCAAACACTTGATAATGTTTAATTGTGAATTTATGATTTCTCCATGCTTCAAAATTTTTTTTCCCTTCATTTATTTATGAGTAACTTAGTTCTAGATATAACAAACATAGTTGATGGGCTCGGCCCAATATTGAGGTACAAGAGACTTGGAGTGTAGCATAAAATTGACCATTTCCTTCAAGGACCTATTCTTGTGCTCCAAAATATCATTCTATTGAGGACTATATATATATATATATATATATATATATATATATATATATATATATATATATATATATTTCAATCCCTCTGAATTACATAATTACTCAAAATGATTATTGACATACCACCATTGTCTATGCATAAAATATTAATGGTGTTACCTGAATATTTTTATACAAGCACCTTGAAGTCTTGAAACTAATCAAAGACCTTATATTTTTGCCTAAGAAATTACACCCAAGTATACCTTGAAAATTCATCAAATAAGGTAAGCATGTATTTAGTCATGTTGAATGAAGGAACTAAAAATGGACCAACAATGTCACTTTGAACTAGCTTTAATATCTATGTATCTCTATATGATTTACCTTTATCATATTTCTATTCAGGATACTTAACAAGTATGCAAACCTAGTAAATGTTGTTAGATAAATGAACACATGGAAACCCTAAAACCATGTTATAATGATTGAGTTTCTACAAGCAGTGATAATTGAGATGGTCAAATCTCTCATGCCATAATTTACTCACCCCATTTGAATGAATAAGTAGTGCAATAGATGGTTGATCAAGATCAAAATGTGAGAAAGTATATCATTATGATTGGTGATCTACTTTCCCAAATGAAATTATGGAGTCATTGTCTACGTCCCTAATAACCATATAATTAGGTGTGAACTCAACTCTCTTTCCTAAACCAATGTGAGAGATTTAACAAACATATAGGATATTGATGGATAATGAGGGAACATAAAACATACTAAAATGTCCCATCATTCACTTTAGTAGATTATTTCCCAATAACTTTAGTGGAAGCATCACCACCCAAAAAAATGGAAGGCATAGAACAAGGCTCCAAGGGTGAGAAAACATCTTGTGATGAAGCCATGTGGTGCAAGACACCATAATCAATTACCCATGTGGAAGACTGGAATGCAACTACAACAAGTGCTTTGCCCTTACATTTTCCTTTACTATTATATTTAGCCTTATACAACTACTACGCTGATGAAATTTGATTGGTAGAATCAAGGACATTGATATTATGTTTTTCAAGCATCTTAGTCACTTAGTTAATCTACTTCTTCATACATTTGATTTCATCATGCCCAATTTTCTTATAGTAGGCACATATAAGTCACTCTTTATTAGATTTCCAACTTGCAAAAGAGGACTCAATTGATGTTTTGGACTTAGCATCAAATTTCTAACCCTTTCTTTACTTTGGGTCCTTATTTTATTTCTTCTCCTTACTACTTCTAGAAGCCTTCTATTTATGATGACTCAAAATTAAGGCATATGATTTTGAGGACTTCAATTTACCCATTTGAATAAGTTTGTCTTACTCTTGAGTCAACTCAATAGTAAATTCATCCAAGGATGACATGGTCCATGTAGATCTAAGGGCACACTTAGTTGCATGGAAGGTAGATAAAATATTTTGAATCTAATTTAACAAGGATAAAAATAATCAATTAATCATCATTTTTGTCTATGTGCATAATTTCAATTGTAACCTAATTTATTTGAATTTGGTGAAGAAATTTTATATAGTGTCAAATTTTCCTAGACTCAAGATGATGAGTTCATTCTCCAACTCATGACCCTTCATTATGTCTTGCTTCCCAAAGATTTTTTCTAATGTGGTACAAACATCATTAGGAGTAGTTGTAGATTCAATATGAAAGAGTAAGTTGGAAGACATAAACAAATATAATAGACTATATGCTTCGTCACTATTATTAAATAACTTCACCTTCTCTACATCATATGTTGGTTTTGTTTTTTACCCATATTGAATTGATGTAAGCCTTTGCTCCTTAAGAGGATTTGAATTTTGAATTTCCACTCATACTAGTTGAATGGTGTAAGAAGTGATACTTGATTCTAATCCATGATGCATAAAGGAAGTAAGTATGTGCTAAACTAAGTAATAATTGAAATACAAAGATATGTAACCCCCTTGAATCTACAAAGATTTCATTTTACAAAGATGTAGAATAAAACCAATGCATAGAGCTCAAAAAATAACACATCAAAAAAAGTAGTGCCTAAAAAGGGGTTATCAGCTAAAAGTTATAAAATTTTGATGTTCTTGATCACAAAACAAATCTTTACTTTGCATCAATCTTGGGCTTGCAAAAAAATTGAATCAAATTTTAATGGAAAAGTTAAGTCCCATTAGGTTAGTTGCGACCAATGTCTAAACTCCCATATGATTAGTTCTGATAGTGTAGATAGTTTTAACATTAAAATCAAGTCATCCTTTAACAAGTGTCAGAGATGTTTGGAGTTCCAACAATGCCAGAGATGTTGAAAGTTCTAATGTCAGAGATAGGAATAGTCCTTACAAGTGTTGGAGATACCCAAATTTCTGATAGTGCCAAAGATATTGTAAGTTCTGGTAGGTCCTAAGAGAGCCTGAAACTCTGACATGTCAGGATTAGGGGCATCAAAGGTAGTCAAGGTGAAAATATTCATCGAGATTGATGAATAATAGACTAGCTCTTGCGTCTAATAGCTGCTTGAGTAGCTCTCATGTTTGATGGTTATTTAAGTAGTTGGATTTTCCACCAAATGGATACAAGTAGGTACAAATAATCTACCAAGTATATAATCTTTAGATTTGGTAAGAATTTATAAAATCTATGAAATACCCATTAAATTTATCAAAAAAACCCAAAAAAATGTAGAAAAACATTTTTCTTTGGAGACCCAGATGGTATGTATTAGTGAAAAATCAAGTAAAATGATTTCAAACCCTCCAAAAAATGGCAAAATTGACTATCATGAAACTAGGTCATGTTTATAGTCGATCCTGAAGTTTTGACACCTTTTTGAATCTAATGTCACAAGCTATTTTACATGAAATGCTATTGGATGAAATATAGACAACAAAATACAAGTTTACCTTATTTTTTCTTGAATATAGATTAGCGTAGGACCCTAAAAGAAAAATAAAAATCTGAAAAAATGGTGAATCTTCAATGTGTTAGGTCAATGATGTTAGGTCTATGAAATGTAAGCTGAAACTCAAAATTTCACAACAAGAACTTTTACATTTGATTACCAGAAACCATACTTTAATACCCTGTCATATTAGGCCATAATCGGGGATCAATATTTGACTAAACATGAAACACAAATCTTTGAAATATGTAAAAATACATTATGTAGAAGATATACATGTTGTAGAATAAAATCAAACATGAGCTAGAAGAAGAATCAATAATTCACCAATAGATCATTTGCTAAAATAGATTTAGGAAAGGTACATATATATTTGGAAGATATACATGATCACACATCCTTATGAATGTGATATTATCTTCCCCAATTATCTAAAATAACACCTAAGCAATCTAAACAAAATGCGTAGGGAAAACCATTAAATAGAATAAAAACCTACACTAACATGATCCAATCAATGTCAACAGAAATTTTGTTTCTTAGGATTAAGAGAAACATCAAATTTTCTACATCTTATGAAAATTTCACAAAGATGATCAATGTATTTCTTATTTTTTTTAGAATGGATAGCAAGGTCATCTAAGTAAAATTGAAAGATAATCTCAATCAAATCATTAAAGGAAACATGCAAAGCTATTTGAAATGTAGCACATGCATTAATCAATTCAAATGGAATTCTATTAAAATAAAAAAAAACACCTCTATGTGTAGTAAAGGAAGTTTTATACCTATATTCAAGATTCAAAAAGATATGATTATAATCTAAAAATCCATCTAATAAATAAATTATTTCATAACCAATGACCTGTTATAGAATTTGATTGATATTTGGCAATGGAAAATTATCCTTTACATTAGCATAATTTTGATCTATAAATTCAACACAAATATGGATGTCACTACTCTTTTTGCATAATGGCACCAAATTTTATTCCAAATTATAATATATAAATGGATAAATGACACCACCATCTAATATTTTGTCTAGCTCCTTATTGATGGTGTTGCCCAACAAAGGGTTGACTTTATGCGATTTTTGCCAAACAAATTTTATATCAGGTTTTATATGATTGTCATATTGTATAGTTTTGGTATCATATCCATTAATATCTTTATAGGACCAAGAAAAATGGTCTAAAAACTCTTTAAACAATTTGATTAATTATACCTTCTCTTTAGTTGTGTATTATATGCCTAAATATACATACTTAAGATCTTATTTAGTGCCTCAGTTAATGAATATGGTCTCTCCACTTGTTATTCTTAACAATTCCTCAGTTATTTAAATTTTGGATCAATCTTGAGGTGAACGCATAGATTATAAACTTACTAATATAGTAGGTAATTTATTTTCACTTACCTACATGTAAACACCACAATTGAAAATGTAAGCATCATTATTAATATAATTGTCTTGTAGGAAATAATAAATAGGTTTATCACATTAAAAACCAAGTCAATTAATTTCAAAATCATGGAACTTAAGTTTAAAATTTTATGTGAAAGTATAATCAATAGTAAGTTCAATTTCATCAATAGTTGGATTAGAGACATATACAATAAGCTTATTGACATGGATATTGTACTCCTTAAGTATGTGAGACATATTAAAGGCTTAATTTTTTCCATTAAGGACCATTTTCTTTAGTATATTTATGCATATGTGACTAATTTTTCCTTTAAATATTTCTAACATGTCTTAATGACAAACTTAGATTCCTCAAATACTTATATAAATCCTTGATGTTCAACTTAATACATTTTTTAAGTCCTATACATAAATCTTCAAATTTAGTAGTTTTGTTTGTAGTTTCAAAGGACAATTGGTAAGCATATTTGGAAATTTTAGATATAGGTGATGATAACTACACCTACTTCACTACTATATTGAGAACTAACACCATAAAAATACATAGACCAAATGGTTCCTTAGGAGTTATTTTGGCATGTTCCTAATCAGGTTCATCTAAAATTAATATATCATAAGTTCCAAGCCCAATTTCAATAAAGATAACACTTGTCAGGATATGTTCAATAGGTGTACTATACCAATCTTCTCAATGCATAAAATCAATCTCATTACCTACCAAAACCCAAGTTTTGTCTTTACCAACATAAAAACTTATGGATTTTAACAAATCTCTTCCTTAGAACATAACACAGTTAGTAGGAATATCAATAATTCACACATTTTCCATTTATCTAATTCATTCATCCTTGGTAATTTTAATTGCTATATCATGAAAATTATCACAACTCTTAGTTTGTCTAGAGTCAAATCATGTAAGTTTATTATTATTTATATTAGGACTGTTGAGTTGATCAACAATGAATCTAGGCATAATATTACTTGAAGCACCTATGTCAAGCATGCAGTTATGAATTTTTTATTATAAATTTTAACATATACATAAAATGATGTAATTCAATAAAAGAGAGAATCACCATACTGAGAAAGAATGTGTTCCTCTTCAGGTACTTATTTTTGCAGGCAACAACATTTCTAGGATCAACAATCTTGACAGATATAATTATATTATATAATTGACTAGGTAAAAAAGTAGCTTGAATAAATAATAATTTTCATTTGTGTTCATCAAATTTGTAACTATGTTGTAAGGTCCAAGAGTGGTATTATATTGAGTGTAATATATTGGCCTAAAACCATTTTGATATTGTGAATTATTGTATCCACTAGGAAAAATATTTCATGTTTGAGATATTTTAGTTGGAGTATCCGCAACAATATTACTTTGAGTCAAATATTTACCTTTTTCTTTAGGTGAATGTTTAGGATGAGGTTGATTACTTTCAGGATTTTTTGTATTTAAATTATCTTTTGGGGAATGATTGTAGTCTTTATTTATTGTTTGGACTACATAAGCATTAGCAGTTTTTGTTTCATTTGAAGATTCCACATAATTGTACATATTTATGTTGTCTAATAATTCATAAGTAATTCTTCCTTTACCCTTAAGTATTTCTCTAAATTATTGCACAACAATATGATTTTCAAGATTATGATCTAGCTTATAAACATTAAGTTTAAAATTATTTGATTTGATTTCATTTTTTGGTGTATTGATTGTCTTACCATAATTAGAAGGTTTGTCATTTAATTTCCATTCAATGATGACCAATTCGTTTCCTAAATTATGAATGGATTTTAGAAATTTTGTATTATTAGTGGAAGATCTATCATTGAAACCAATATTTTTTAGTTTATTTTCATATTATTTGTAAAAGGTGATGGTTTCATCATATTAAGTTATGCTTTTGTCTTGAATAACCACTTTGTAATTTATAGGAAGAGCATTGTAGTAATATAGTCTTGATAATCTTTTAGGAGGTCTCACATTTAATGGAATTTTCTATCAAAGCCTTTTGAATTTGGGTGTGAAATGATAGATTATTTCTCTAAGGTCAATTGAGATAGTAACAAGCTCGTTGATAAGATCAAAATATCTTTTCCTTTATTGAATCAAAGCTCCAACTGATCTTCAATATCTTTCCAATCTTTGAATACATTAGAAGGTAAACTAATGAAAGTTAAATAAAATTTACTTTCTAATGTTTGGGAGAAAATCTTAAGAGATGCTTTTTCATTTATAATGCCTAGGATGGCATTAACTAACTTGAAAGAATCCAAATGATCTTCCTATGACTCACCTACCTATACTTAGGAGCATTGCCTCATTTTAATGTAGAGAGTTTGGCAAGTTTATTCTCAATATCGATGGGATTACCTTTAATCTAGATTTGTACTGATGCATCTTCAACATTAGACACTACTTCATTATTGGTGACTTTGTCCTTACCTCTATCTACATATAATCCTAACACAATATCTAGAATTCATTTCTAATAGGTTATGATTACATTTATAAAATAAGATTAACTTACTATTTTTAGGTTTAATTTAAGAGTTAGGGGTAATAAACTTGATAGTTTGTTTAGGATTAGTAGCCAAAATATACTACCTTTGTTGTCTTGAACACATATTTTGTTGAATGTTTTCAATCTGTGTTTGAATTTATTATATAAATATTCTTTTTGATTTTGGGGTGAGATTTAATAAGAATTTATAACACTTAGGATATCTTAGAGGAATTTGGGATAGTTAAACCAAATATAATGTACTAGGTTTGAAACAAGATGAACTTATTCTTCAACGATGCCAATGTTTTATTAAAAAATGTGGAAGTCTAGAAATGGTCATAGAAAAATATGAAATAATTAATGAGGAAGTGAAATTTTACTTTGAAGAGAAATTGATATAAAATATTTTCCTTAGCATAGTCACCAAATTTGTTGATGCCAAAATTTGTAATGGTCAACTAATCAACTGTTTCACCTACCATAAAGGTCAAATTAGAATTAGACCAATTTAATCTTGAAATGCCTAAGGACTATTTTAAAAGTTTGTAAAGCTAGTTTATATGTTAAGTGTATAGTTTCTTAAGAAACCAAAGAAACTTAACAAAATTTTGGAAATTAAACTTATTATCAAAATAATATTTTCTTCAAAACGAAAAATTAATCATAAAAATCACTTTTAAAATTTAATCTATATAAAAAAATATTCCAATATATTTCAATTGAATAGTAAGTTCAATTTTTAAAATTGAAACTCTCACTTTCATATCATATCTCATTTTTATATTATATCTCACTTTTCATATTCAAAAATGTTATTGGCTCAATGAAAAAGTGGTACTTATGGAAAAGGTATCATCTTGAAAAGTCAAAATAGAACAATAAAATTTTATAATATACTTCATGATCTTTTCAAATTTCTTTCTTTCTTCTCTTCTCTTGAAATTCCAAATTAAGTACCTCACTTGAAAATTATTATCACACTCCAAAGAACTTTTGCTACTAATTAAGAAACGCATATATGAAGTTATGAAAGCCTAAAATAAAATAACAAACAAAAGAAAAGAAAAAGAAAAAACCGCAAAATTAATGAAGAAAGACTATGAAATAAATAAAAAATACTAAAAAAAGACTAAAAAATGTATTTTTTTATAGGGTAAAATACTTGGTTTTACAAAGACCAAGAGCCATAGTAAAGTGTTATAAAAAAAAGTAGCAGGCTCCTAGGGCCAAAATAGCAAAAAGAAAAAAAATATTAACTAATTAACCCCATGGGAGGTAAAAAAACATAGAAAAATAAACAAATTAGGATCGGGGACCCTCTGATGGTTCCTTCTCTTCTTTATTATCTTCTTTGGTGTACCCCACTTGTTCTTGGAAACTTTAGCCCTTGTCTTATTACTAGGTCCTTCAATGTCATCTCTGGGGAGAATTATCCATGACCTTTATGTCCCTATTCTTGCAGAGGAGTTTTCTTAATGGGAGTAATGTTGGGGATGTTAGGAGGGGGGTCTCTATCACCTTAACGTGCTACTTAGTGGGAATCTTGTTTACCTTGTTAGAATTTGAAAATGATTGAATAGTCATATCCGCTTGCTTGTTCAAGGCATTCCATTTTTGTATGAGTCTTACCAGGTTCATCTTGACCTCTTGCAACTTTTTTTTAAAGATTTCTAACTGATTTTTATTATTTTTCATTTCTTCTTATAGGGGAAGTTTACCTTTCCTGATAACCTCCTCGGAGGTGCCCTCATCTAGTATAATCGGTTTGTGTGTAGGGACAAACAACTTTAGTGAGAGGTCATTAGCAGAGGTTTTGAAAAGGGTAGCTTGGGGGGTAATGGAAAAATGGTGATAGTATCCCAAGGTAAGGTCTTCCTCAAGGGAGTCCTCCTCAATGAAGGACCCCCTAGAGGAACCTCCCTACCTTGTAAGGTTTGGCCATGTTTTACCAACAGAAGGATGATACCTCGGTGCAGATTAGGGTTAGATTCATTAACCTGATGGGTGAGAATGATGATATCCAAAGACTTTAAGAGATAGAATGGGAGACTAATTTTATATCTCTGAAAATGGTTTAATAGTAAAAAATGATGGGAATTAAAGTGTGCTTACCTTCAAGTGTTAGGTATTTAATCACTTGTAGGCATACCTCAGGCCATTATCATGGGAGGTCAGTGTGGGGGAACCCCTTCTTATCCATTTTGATAAACTCATTAGTACAAAAGAACCTATGGAGTAGCTCCTAATTTTTATACTGATATTTTTATGCCTTCACCTTGTCACATGGCATGCCCATGTTTTCTCCTATAAACTCCTCCATGACCATGATTTTAACTTCTCTCATCTCCACCACTCACTTATTCCATCCAACAACAAAATCAATTGCAATATCAGTGTCATGCTCAATTATAATTAGCATCAATTCCATGACTCCAACCCATCATAACTTCTTCTATACTTTATTTAAGCCTTACACTTTAGAATAGGAGGTTGGTTCTAAATGCTCCATGTCACCCCCCCATTTTATCAGTGCCAACAAATCTGAGAAAGAAGTTTAGCAAGTTCTGAAAAAGCTTAGATTGAATGGCTCAAAACAAGCTTAGAAATCATGTTGCCTCCCTCATTAAGCATTAAATCCACCTTGATTTTTCATAATGATAATTCATAATATTTGAAATCCATCTCTTGATGAGAGATGCTCATGTGTGTGTCAACCTGATTACCATTGTATCCTACTGTACTTTCATTTTGTATAGTCAATTGGATTATTTTAGGGATGTGGTTTCCTGATCTTCTTTAGGAGGTCATAATTATTTTTTACTTTAAAATAGGTTACCATATTAGTATGAATTTTATATCTCTATTTATAAATTATGTTTAAGATTTGGTCTTGTTAGGAAGTTACCTTCATGTTAACTTTGGAAATTTTGATTTCCATACTTATAATTTTTCTTGTAAAAACTCTTTATGATCAATTAAAGGGGTGAGGGAACCCAAAACCCTATTATACTAATAGGATAAACCACAAATTTTAATGCAATTTATTCACTAAAAAAACAAATTATCATGAAATCATGAATATTCACATTAAGACAGAATAAAATACAAATAAAAAAAAATCCTAGAAGTTTCCACTAAAAAATTAATTGTATATTTATACTTGGAAAATATTCTATTTCAATCTATCTATATAATATTTTCTCAACATTTATTCAAATTTCTCACTATTATATAACATAGAAGAAAATGTATTAAATGACTAAATCAAAAATTGAAAGAAAATAAAATACATCAGATAACACAACTTGAGTTTTTACAAAAATAAGAAAGTATAAATATTTATTAAAAATACAATTCATATATTTCATAACTATTTGCAAATGTGATATTTGAAGATAAAAGATAAATTGAAAACCCACTTAAATCAATGCAAATAATATGGCATGTATGTGCATGAAATATTTTAAGCTACAGGGAAAACACAACAATAATCGAGAGCATCCAATTGGAAATTTACAAATCTAAAAAATGTATTAATACTTAAGAATATTTCAAATAATTAGTTAAATAAAAATTATAAACTAGATAGACCTGACTATATCAAGTTAAGTACTTCACCATCATAGAAAGTATTATTCGGTCTTCTTACAAATATACACCTAGTATCAGTGATTTTACACACAAAGAGAGAACATATTATGAAAAATGTGTGAGATTCTTGTAAGTATATGATTTATCCTTAATAATGTCTTCTTCAAGTCATTTTAAGCCTTTAAAAGTTAAGTTGGTTATAACTGAACTATAATTGTTAGGTTTAACTTAAATGAAGTTAGTTTAACTTTATTTTTAAGTTATTTGACTTTCTGACTTTATATTAAATCATTATAATGTTTAAATAAAATTCAATTTAATAAGTGAATATAAAAATAGACTTGAATATTAATTAATTTAAAATTTAGTTGATAATACAAGATAACTCGTGGGTGAGGGCCCATTAATACACAAAATTTAACTCATAGAGTAGTCGGGGCTATATGCCTACTTCATTGTCATCTTGGAAAACTTATGGGAGAAGGTTATTTTTTCTCCCTGAATCTACCAATAATGAAGCATAAGCTATTGCATTGTTAAAAGGGGTAACAATGGCAAAGGAAAAAGGCTTTCACCATATCCATTTGGAGGGAGACTCAATGGTCATAAATGTTATGATAAAAATTAAGACACCTAATTGAAAGTTGAATAATAATTGAGGTGGTGAGAGGGAGTTAACAATGCATTTCTCTTCGCTCGAGTTTTAACATTTTTTTCAGGAAGCTAACCAGATGATTGATTTGTTAGAAAATGATGGAATTGAGTGGAACCCTTTCTCATCAGCTTTCAGTAATGACTCTGAGAAATGGAGGCATTTACCACATATTTTGAAGTCAAATAAAATTGCGTTACGGTAGGAAACTTTGGGAAGAGGATGCTTAAATAAATTTGTGTGATGATTGATTTTCAAAATTGTTTTTCACCTTTTTCGATCTTTGTTAAAGAATTTTTTTTTGTTGTGAAATATTTTTTAGTTTGCCTTATGTAGAAGTATCACTTAGTTTTTTTAAGGATTTTGAAATCTTCTTTTTTTTTAATGGCTCTATGAAAAAATTGTTGATGGGTATGTTTTTGGACTTTTCTAGTCTCTGTTGTGGAATATTTAGTTTTGTAAATGATATAATATTTTATTCTTTTGATATGGAAGTGGTGGTGCTATAACTATAGATGGAAAAAAAATTCTTTTGTTATTTGTTTATGTTATGTAAGATTGGGATTTTTGTTGAGGAAGACAATTTTCCTTCTATGAATATTGATGTGTTAGAGCTTCTACTGTAAAAGTATGTTTTCTATAAAGAATCTCGAGTGAGTTGCTCTTATTGATGAAGTCATAAATGTTTTTTACTTGAAAAATAGGTTGCCATAATATTAGGAATTTTATATCTCTATTTATAAATTTTGTTTAAGATTTGGTCTTGTTAGGAAGTTACCTTCATGTTAACTTTGGAAATTTTGATTTCCATACTTATGATCAATGAAAAGAGTGAGGGACCCCAAAACCCTCTTATACTAATAAGAAAAACCACAAAATTGAACGTACGATATTCACTAAAAAGTAAATTATCATGAAATCATGACTATTCACATTAAGATAGAATAAAATATAAATAAAAAAAATTCTTGGAAGTTTCCACTGAAAAATTAATTGTATATCTATACTTGAAAAATATTGTATTTCAATCTATCTATATAATATTTTCTCAACATTTCTTCAAATTTCTCACTATTATAGACACTAATTATGAATTATATAGCACCTCAATCTTGTACACTTGGAAAGAACATATCATAGATGTACCTTCAACTTCTAGACCTTTCCCACTACCAAAAGTCTTACATACACTATCTCTATGTGCCTAATTAATTATCTCTAAATCTAACCAATATTATTCTAATGACTCAGGCCTTGTATCTTGCCCAAAATATTGTAAACTTACTTATCTTCTAGCTCTACAAGTTCTAGATCTTCATCTATTTTTCAACTACCAAGACACTTGCGTACCAATCAAATGCCTACATCGACACAAGTGTCCTATCTCAATGCAAGTGTCTAGTGCCTTAAAGTCATATAGTTTGTAAATAAAACATATTCCTATGGTTAGCTTAAGTGATTTAATGCAAGATATTCTCTGAAGGGATTGGTATAAATACAATATCAATCCTCATTCATACCTCACCTAACACACGCCTAGAAGATGCCATTACAACTTACCAAAAACACTCAAATGAGAAAAGCTTCCCTATTTTATCATACTTCCATATCAATCATAGGGACAACACATCTACAAGCTGGAAGTATTGAAGGAGTAGCTCTAGAGACATATTTTCCAATTTATAAGCTAGGTCATTATTGTAATTACTTATCAAACATTACATGATTCACACACAAGCCAAAATAGGAGAGAGATACATAAGTCTAAGGCCCTATTCAGAGTATTGGCTATGTAGGTAGCATTAATTGATAGAGAGGTATTTAGGGAAGCTCGACACTATGTGCCCACTAACCCATTTTTTCCATAACCATTATGAATATGAAGAATTAGGGTTTTTATATTTGACAAGGAGTGATAATCCATGTCTAATATCTAAATGAACTAGAGTGAATGTGACATAGAACCCAAAAGTATCTAGGTGGTTGATCTAGTTTTAGTAGGTATTCCATATTGGACACCTATGTCTAAGTCAGATAATAACCTAAATGTAACCATTTCAGGGCAATGTAAGTGTTTGTATTTATAGAGGTATAATTTCTAGAATCAAGGGATTGATCCAGAATCTAGATCTAGTGTAATTTTTATTTGTTCTATATCTAGATTTGTATTAACATCATAACTAGTTAAGTATCTTATTTTCATTATTATTAAAATATCTAGCATAGTTATACTTTTCATTTTTAACATATCTTAGCATAATAAATTATGTATATGTTTATATGAGTTTTACAAATAATTAGCCTAATTTAGAGATAGTCTACCATCCTTGTGCCCTAAGCTATCTCTTCCCCCTTTAACCCTAGATTCCCCACATTCTAAATTTTAGAGTTAAACATCTAGTGAACTCGATATTTGAACATCATTCTTCCCTAAGCATACCATATAGGATGTTTCTTACCCATTTTGTCATAATATTTGTGTTCTTTATCTCTCTTATCATGGATGATATTGATTGCTTTGATGACTATGATTATAAAACTCTCCAACTTTATATAAAAGAAAGGGTAAAAATTGATTGCTCTTGTATTTTACCAAATAAATTCACCATACCAAAAGAGGGGCCTTTACCAAACCTCCCTCCAATACTAATTGTTATATATCTACAAAAGGTGAATGAACCAAGCTCTTAAAATGATATACCAAAGGTAACACAATTCATAGATCTAATATCATTACTAAAGTATCCTAAATTTAGTGATTCCAAACTTGTGCTTATTATTTAAGAGGATGATGATACTCATATGCCTAAATTAAAGAGAGGCAATGGATTATAATCAATGATAACACCTATGCCAAACACTACCATTCCCATGGATTATCTTATTTCTATGATGAGAAATATTATGGACTTCAAAAACAAGTTTTTATACTTCAATTACAAATGGATTTCCATAATACTAATGCAAATGTTAACTCATTCAATAATCAACCTCTTTCATAATGTATACTTGAATATCATAATCCAAAATATTTTGAATTATTAGATTTACCTATATTTTTGAGTCATAAGGACCCATTTGATGACATGATTAACTATATACATTATTTTGGTCAATGGAAAAAGATGATAAATTATTGTTAAAAGTAGTTCATATGAGCATTTTCAATGAGGCTCATAATTGGTTATATAGCCTACCAAATTTTTCCTTAACCACTTTTACACAATTAGAAGATGTATTTTTTATGGATTTGAATATCCATAAGGTGACACAACTTACATTAGAATATTTGCATAATTTAAAATAACATCATGATGAATCCCTTCAAGATTATACCATTTGATTCAAAATTACATCATATGAGCTAACATTTAGACATTCAGATTTGGAGTTACATTTCATTTTTAGTAGTGGTCTTGTTTCTCCATGAAATAAAGAGCATTGCATAAATAATATGATTCATTTACCCATTTATATGTGGATGTGCATAGATATGATTCATTCATACTTACTCATCCAAAGGATCTTAACATATCCCTTATAAATACCAAATTTTTATTCCTCACACAAAGGAGGGAGATGGATTACCAAATGAACATTATGAACAAAAAAATGGTGTTCCTAATATTTATATGAGAGCTTTACAAAATTTACTCTATATGGGACAAATCCAAGGTCCACATCCTATGCAAACACCCCAAGGTGAACAAACCAAAAAGCATCCAATCCAAAAGTATTTGACAATCGCATTATTAATAGGTGGTGCTTATTTTTGGCATAATCAAAATGATCATACACAAACAAAAACTACTTGAAATATAAGATGTTTACAACAGTTGGGCTTTGAGCTAAAATACTTACAAATCAAGGAGGTTGGAAAGACTCCTTAGGCAACATAACACTACTAATTGTTTGTGGTCCTAAAGTTATTAAAACATGGGTTTGGGTCATGCCACAAACCTCTCCATATATATTTATATTGGGCACTATTTGGTTATATCAAATAGAAGCAAAAATTGAAGAAAATTAGCAAGATATTGCTTTTTCTCATGAAATAAAATGGATCCATATCCCAAATGATCGATTGGTTTTTCTAAGGCACATGTAAAACATGAGAAGAAGCATACCATATACCATTTTCACTTATCCAACCATGATTAAAATAGTTTAAAGGATAAAAATTAAGGTTTCAAGGCTTCACATTTTCTAAAAATACCAAAAAATAAAAAAAACTTCAAAAATCTAAAAATACGTTCATCATTTACATATCCTATTATCTCCTTGGCATATATGTTTTTGGTTCCATGTTGATAGATGATATATCAATAATTCCTATATAAACATGTGTCACACATATTTTGAGTGTGATATAGGTATACATAGATACATTATCTATGCACTTTTGGTTGTTGAGCCTTTCCTCTACTCATGTCATGTGGACATTAGAGACATCTACTTTTTTGATCACAATACATCCAGGTTATATCATTCTATGGCCACTTTACATTATCATGTTTAATCTCATATATGTCCTTACACATGCCTTTATCCATGTTTATACCTTTCATAATGTACTTGATATGCTATGTAATTAATATTTTTCACTAACACATATATCTAGAGGCTAGTATAATATGTTTATGTTGGTTGCATATGCTTTCATTTATGCACTTATTTGAGTGTCTTGACTTGTTATTATCTTGATTTATTGATCATTTTACTATACTCCATTATTTGGGGCCCCATGCCTTTGTTTTTCTCTTTGACATTTGAATATGTCATTTCTTGTTACATGTTGACATTTGAATACGTCATTTCTTAACTCATGGATATTTGACTAAGTCACATCCCTTAAATTGTGTGTCATTTAAACATGACCCTTATTTGTAGTCTCCTTGGACCATTATATTTTGATTTTATTTTTAGTTATCTTATGTGTGTGCTTGATTACTTGTTGATCTTGTATTGTTACTATCTAGACATTATCATGATCTATATCATTCATCTTAGAATTTGATGTGATCACATTTGACACGATTCAATGATATATATACCTAGACATGTTCATTTTATATGATACATCATATATTCATATTTCACATGGTTATATTATCCTTTTCATATAAGGTAACTACCAGTTTCTACTTTCCCTTACCTCAAAATGGCAAAATATCAGTGGGGGCATGCCATACAGGCATTACTTCCACATTGCTTTATAGATTCAAATTAAAGGGCATGAATGTTATGAAAACATGTTTTACATATTTGAGAATACCCATATTATAGTGGAAGACATGTTTTTTAAACATGTTCTCTACACTTACACTGGGTTTCAATTTTAGGTTATAGTGGGGCAATGTTTTGGAAACATGTTCTCCACACACACAATTTCAAATTGGCCAAATTACATAGTTGTATGATTCAAATACATAGTTGTGGTAGAATTATGTACATTGGTACTATTGTTATACAAAATTTCATTATGATACATATCTAAGGTGCTTATGATATATAATGTGCACCCAATATTACAAAATTAAATGATTTTTATATTCCAAACACTTTCAGAGTCTATCATCACCTACCAGATTAGAATTTTATGGAGTGTATTGAGCCAATATACTGTAGTAGTTGTTTCATTTTTTAGTATGGTTAAGGTGATTAAATCACTTAATATTTCCAAGTTTATAGGTTGGACTTGATTACATCATCTAGTTTCACCATATTTATAGTGTGAGATCATTTGGTTCACTCACACTCACTAAGTTATAAGTATGATTGGGTTGTACAATTGAGCCAATCTCAACTACTAGGTGGTAACTCATCTTTTCTCCAAGGTTGGGGGAATGTGTCTTCCAATATCTCTTTCTATATATTTAGATATATGCACTTTCTATATTTATATTTATCTTAATCTCAGTTTTAGTGACTTATAATGATACATCTTTCAAATCAAATTTCTAAAAGGTAAGACAGTTGCATCAACAGATAGGTGTACTCATAAACTTTGCTATCTTTTAATTTTAATAATTTTAATGCTTTCAATTTTATATTATATACACTAATTATATACTATAATATGCTCTTGATTGTATATTAGTCACCAACAAAGCACTCAAGCTACACTCAAGCAATGACAAGGTGTGTTAGACACACTCAGGTACTCATTTATTCTCTTTTAAATCAATACTTTCATTACTATATTAAAGAGGGGGAATGTAGACACTATTTATGAATTATATAGAACCTCAATCTTATACACTTGGTAAATACATATCATGGATGTACCTTCATGTTCTATACATTTCTCACTACCAAAAAGCTCACATACACTATCTTTTATGCCTAATTTCATATCTCTTAGTCTGACCAATGCTATTATGATGACCCAGGCCTTCTATCTTTCCTAGAATGTTATAAACTTGATTATCTTCCATCTATAGAAGCTAGGTACTTACACCTATTTTCCAACTAGCAGGACACTTGCATCCCAATCAGATGCCTATGTTGACGTAATTGTCCTATCCCAACACAAGTTTTTAGTTCCCTAAAGTCATCTACTTTGTAAATTAATGTGAGATATTCTCCAAATGGATTGGTATAAATACAAGATCAATACTCATTCATACTTGACCTAGCACAAACCTAAAAGAGACCAAGGCAACTTACCAAAAGCACCAAAAGCACTCAATCAAGCACTCAAGTGAGTAAATTTCCCTTATTTTGTCTTATATCTATATTAGTCATAGGGATAACACATCTACAGGTTTAAAGTACTGAAAGAGTATCCCAAGAGATATATTTTCCAAGATATAATCTGGGTCACTATTGTACTTATCACACATTATATGATTCACATATAAGCCAACACATAGGGGATAACTATATAACCTTGAGGCCATATTCAAAGTATTGGCTATGTAGGCAATGTTCATTGATAAAAGAATGTTTGGGGTAGCTCGACACTATGTTTCCACTAACCCATTTTTCCCAAGGCCACTATGAAGTTGAAGAAATAGGGTTTTACTATTTGATAAGGATAAAAATCCATGACTTAGATTTTAATGTACCAAAGTGAAGGCAACACAAAACCTAAAAGCATCCAGGTGGTTGCATCTAGTTTTAGTAGGTATTATGTACTAGACATGTATGTCCAAGTCATATAATAACATTGACACAACTATCCCAAGTTTATATAAGTGTCTATGACTATAGAGGTATAATTTATAGAATCGGGCACCTGATTCAAAATTTAGATCTACTCTAATTTTTGCATGCTCTAGATCCAAATCTATATTAACATCAAAACTAGCTAAATATCTTGTTTTCATTATCATTACAATGTCAAGAATAGCTATACTTTTTATTTTTATCATATCTCAATATAATAAATTCAATATATGTTTATATAATTTTTATAAATAATTGACTTGCTTTAGAGATAGTCTACCATCCTTGTGCCCCTAGGCTATCTCTTCCCCCTTTAAACCTAGATTCCCCACAATCTACATTGAAGGGTTAAACAAGCATATATAGATTTCAAACATTTAAAATTCAAGAAAAAACACTTTAACCAATGCACAAGATTATCATGTTATCATTTTAAAATAATGATAAAATAAAATATTCACTTGCATTAAATTATAAAGATATAAAAAATTAAAAGACTACAAATATAATCCACATAATACTTAAAATAGTTTGATAATGTCTTAAAACATAAAATAAATCAATTGAAAGTAAAAGAACCCAACATTACTCATTCTTATATCTTTCATATGAGGACACCAAATTAACTAATGGGATGCCTTTTTTCAGATCACTCCAAGATCTTTGAATGTCATAGATTACATGAAAACCCTAGAAGTAGGTGAAAGTAATATATAAATCAAAAGTGGACTTCATAAATATTCATTATCTGATCAACCAAAAAGTACAAAGGAGGTACATTATATATTGAGATATTAGGTCACCATAAAGTTAATAACTCAAATCATAATTAGAAAGCACATTAAGTGTATTTTCCCTAATGACCTTAATAACCCAACACAAGCTGATTAATAACTGTGTAGGTAAAACAAAAAGTGAAAAAAGCCTACACTAATACACGTTAAAGTGTAGCTTAGGTGGGTAGAATAATTGGGTCTGAATAAAAAGACTTGATGAGGTACCCAATCACAATTCAACTCTCATAAAATGGATAAAATGAGAAAACTCGTAGGACAAAACTCTTCCCTTAAAAGAGAGAAAAAAAGAGAAGGGGATAAAAATCCCCACTAGAATATATAACTACCTATAGATATCCTATATCCTACAACAAAATTCTAGGAAGTGATTATGGATCATAAGTAGATGCAGTGAAGAGTGGATCACCCTAGAATAGTGAATATGTCTACCAAGTGCTTGATGGATCTTCAACTAAGGTGTGATTCCTATTTAAAGAAATGTTCTCCTTGTGTAAGGTAAGAGGGCCAACTTATCTATGCAATGAAGGTGCAATGGGAGAAAAGGTAAAGAAGGACTGTGTAATGCCTAAAACTATGGAATAGACTGTCTAATATCTGATGTGTCCTATATCAGTATACCTATACCCTGTAATGTTTGAAATGGACCAAAGGTAAGTTGATGATGAAATAAATTCTCAACATCTATAAGGTGACAAGGAGATGGTGGAGGTGTATCCCCATCACTATTGTAGTCATCTATGTTAAAAGAATATTTATCAATATCAGATGAATGCTCACAATCAGAAATTTCATCAAGTTCAAGTGAGATCAAAGAAGAAGAATCTAAAGGAGAGTTAGGAGCAAAGTGGGAGCAGATATATAGTCGAGTCTAATGATCAACCATTCCCTCTTCCAATATATTATCACAATGCAATTCTCTAACATACATTAAATTTGGAGTGAACTCAACTCACATGTCAGGGTGTAGGTGAATGATCTGGTAAATTGATAATAAATTAGTTGAAAGTGACAGAACACTTAGAACATTATTTAACATTCCACCACTAGATTTAGTATACCTTCTCTTGATAACCATTTTATAAGTATCACCACCCATTTGTATAGAGGACATGTCATATGGTTCCAAGGAATTAAACTCTATCTGAGAAGAGGCCATGCGATATGAAGCACCAAAGTCAATGACCCATGTAGGATTCAAAGGTACAATAGTAACTAGGGCCTTAACTTTTTATTTCCCCTTATTATTATCCTTTGAATTTTATTTGCATTGGTCATATGCCTTAGAGGATTCATGGGTTGATGAACTCTGATTGGTAGATTTAGGGACACTAATATTGTGATTCTCGAACATCTTAGTCAGTTGATCAATTTTATTCTTCAAACATTTGCTTTCATCATGCTTTCTTGAACAAAACCCACATTTGATCCTACCTTTCTTTAAGATGAACATTGAAAGAAGAGACCTCATTTTTTGATTTTTAAGTGGAAAGATTTACATCCTTCTCTTGATCCTTTTTTTTGTTTCTTCTCTCTACTTTTTGAAGCCTTCTTTTTCTTAACAAAAAGTGCATGATATTTTGAGGATTTCATTGTGCCTATTTGTATCAACTTATCTTTCTCTCGAATCAAGTCAATAATAAAGGTATCTAAATAAAGCACCTTTCACGTTACTCAAAGAGCACTTTTGTGGCATGGAAAGTAGACACAAATATATAATTCTCTAGACCTAGTTTAGAGAGTATCAATAGAATAAGTTGATCATCTTTCTTATCAATTCCACATTCTTTCAATTACAACCTCAGAAGTATAAACTTGGAGAAAAATTATTCTAGGGTGTCATAGTAATCTAGGATCAAATTGATTAGCACATTCTCTATCTCATGGCCTCTCATCACATCTTGCTTCCAAAAGAGTGTTTTCAGAGTGATCCACACTTGAATGGGTGTTTTAGCAGATTCTATGTGAAAGAGTAGATCAAGAGAGATGGAAAGATATAGTAGTCCATAAAATTTATCATAATGGTTAACCCATTTAATTTTTGGTTTTATTATTGTATATTTAATCTCAGTGTCCATTATAATTTGATGGTAACCCTTGGATTAAAAAAATATTTCCATTCTAGATTTCCATTTGTGATAATTAAAAGGTGTGAGTAGACTTATTAGACTTGAATCCATAGCTTAGAAGGAAAAGTTATTACAGAAAGTAAAGAAGAAATGCATAAAAATAAATTCAAAGCACCACATAGTACCCCCTTAGAACTATCATAGTGACCCCCCCTTAAATTTACAAATACAAGCATGCTTGTATCGGCATCAGCCATAATAAAGAATGCATCTTGAGCAATATGTATGTAAGTATGAAAGAACTAGAGGGACATCAAGCTCAATTGATAATGTGTCTAAGAGTGTATAGTATTTAGAATTAATGGAGTTATAGTGGACCTAAGAAGAACACCAATATGTATAGTATGAAAAAATAATCACTTTTGAAATAGATGACACTCAAATCTATGTTACCAATCAAAATTTATGGCTATTTGAAAATTTTATTGCATGAAAATTTTAGTGGCAAAATGTGGTGGAAATGTTTTTTGGATCAACTTCCAAAAAAACTTGAAGGTGCTTAGAGTAAAATCTTGATATTTTTTAAATCAATTTATTCAAAAAAACTTATGCCTCCATGGAGCAAAAGTTAAGTACTTTTGGGTTGGAATTAACTAAGGGCTTATTTCCCATATAATCAGGGGCTAAGACCTATTTTAGGTGCTCTCCCCCTCTCTTATTGATTGATGTGATTGATGGGAGAGTGACATCATTCAAAAAATACCTTTATTTTGAAAATGAATAGTGTCACTTCCCATTATCCTAAATTTGATGATCTCTTGCATGTCATAGGTTTCAAAAGGAGTGGTGTAAATAGGAGTGTGCTCAAATAAGGGTCAAAGTCCATAGGGTGCTTTTACAGTAATCAAAATCTATGGTGCGTGTCTATATGAGGACCAGAGTTTGGGTAGTGTTTATGCACTTGTAAAAATTTGATGGTGTGTTGAACATGTCATCAAATTATAGAGGTATGTCAGGCACATTTTTGGGTTCTAATGGCTACTCAGGGTGGTGTCAAGCTTTGATGGTTGCTTAGGTTCTAATGCATGTTCAGGTAACCTAAAATGTTCAAAGATTATTGAATGTTGATGAAGCTATTTTCCTACCTACCAAATTGCATCAAGAAGTAAAATTCCATCAAAGGGATATTTTATGATAGGCATTGTTTTTTTAATGCCAAAAGTCTGACAAAGTTTGGAAACTGCTAAAACTACTTGTAAGTGGTAGAAATTCTATTGAAATTAGAAAATCCAAAAATAAGCAAATTTGGTATGGCATCTCCAAAAACTAGAAAAGATCCATTTGAGAACTTGAAAAACTATAAAACCCCAAAAAATCCTAATTTGATTATCCCATTATACAGATATGCATGAAAGACCAAAAAAGCCCTAAAACCCTAAAAAAATGGCCAAAAATCATTGTCACAAATCTAGGTCATGTTTATAGTTGATTTTGGGGATTTGATGTCTTTCAAATCTTATGGTGCTATCTATTTTATGATTGGAGATTTCAGTTGTGTATTTTTCACATATTTTCATGAAATCCCACCAAACCTATGAAAAAATAAAAAATCAAGAAAGCTACTAGGAATGCATGCATGAAATATCTCACTAAAGATTTTAAAAATGGAAAAATGGCCATTAGATAAGAAATCTAATATCATGTCAAATCACTTCAATCTATCCGAATGTCACAAATTTCAAAAAAATCCTATGAGTAGGTGAGACAAGATGCAAAGCAAAAGTGGAGTTTATAAATGTTCATTAGTTGATTAGCTAAAAAGTACAAAGGATGTACATTATATAATGAGATATTAGGTCACAAGAAATGTAAAAAATCAACTCAAAATTAAAAAACACATTAAGTGTATTTACCATAATGACCTTAACAACCCTAAGTAAGCTAACTAACAATAATTCAAGTAAAATTAAAAGTGGGAAAAATCCTACTAACACCTCTATCAATGTCATACTAAGAATACTATATAAGATTCATAGGCATATCAATTTTAACAATTCTACTAGATTCATGTTCCACCTCTAACTTAATATTTTTCTTTGAATGTGTTACCTCAAGTGTGACTAAAAGACTTATGACGTGTTCATGGCTTAAGGAGACAGAGTTTTGAGGCACAATAGTGGTATTATGGGAATTAAATTGAGGTGCTTTATTAAGTGCATAAAGTTGATAAATAAATATAACAATTTTAATGGTAGTTAATGGATTTTGAGGTGGTTGGTGAGAATAAACACTTGCCATACCATCCACATAAGGGTGAGGTTTTCATTATTTCTTTGAAGAGCTCACCACATAGGTGCACTATGAAAAGGAAAGTTTACATGGGTGAAATTTGTCATGCCAAAAATTTCATGACTTTCAAACATGCAAAACACACCAATTTTTTAATTTTAATTTTATACACATACTACATATATGTATAGATGAGTGTAATAGTACATAAATGAATCTTAGCAATATTATATCACACACATAATTCATAAGCAGAACATATTGAACTGCTTAACGTCCTTACCCAAAAAAGAAGTAAATTGAAACTAAGGTCAAAATCTATAAGAAACACATAATAGTTATAGAAGATATAAAATTCCTTGATGATAAACATAAATTGAAAATAGAATATATTTGCATTAGTCACAAAAACCTAACTATTACCCAGTTAGATGAAATATCCAGGAGAGTTAGTGGAAGATAAGAATTTAATGAAGTAGATATCATTTCTTGACAACTAAGAAACATTATTTAAGATATATTTGACATAATTATAGAAATAAAAGAGATTAAAAATGGGTTTATTCAACCAAAATACGTCTAAAAAAAATATTGTTAAACATTATCAGAAACACCCCTGTGAAAAATAGAAAGAGGCCACAGAAACAAAATATAAACATTTTACATATAATTTAAAGCTAAAAGAATTCAATATCGATTCCCAGTTTTAGATAATTCCATCTAGATATTAAATTGACATTGATTTTTCAAATAAATTCATGGCAAAGGAGAATTTACCATAGCAAGTGTCATCGAGATTTGAATGAGTAAATGATATCAAAGAGGTTATAAATTCATTCAGACATGTATTCCATATTTTTTAACCTAAACAAATTGGTATTGATCCTCTTATTTGGATAAATATTGCTTTAGATAATTAAAGGGTTCAAGTTCTAATTTTTTTATTCAACAAGAACAAGAATTCATAATTTAATTTGAACCAATCTTCTAGGATTAAATAAAATTCTATAACTTTAACAACTTACAATTCAAGAATGATCATTTTTATAGAACCATCTCTCAAAGGAGAAAACATGTACCATTATAGGTCTCTTCCAATGTCCAACATGTTCTTTGATTAAGCATCCTTTATTTTGAGTTGTTTTATAACAAGAGCTTATTGTCTAAACACTATCTAGACTTCCATATTCTTGACAACCACCAAGAAGTATCATGTCATGATAATGCTATAAAACTTAAACTATAATCAAGAGTTATACAACCTAAAATGCCTATTAAGCCCTACAAATTGTTGAAATCGTGATTGAGATGCTCTACACATAACTCCTCTTCTAACTTTAGAATAAGAAGCAATGAGTATGAAAAATTATTTTTAATACTTATAAAAACTAACCTTTTATAATACAAATAGTCATTTCAAAATGTCAACCACCACCTTGTGATTCACTGTGCAAGGTTGAATACAACAACTAAAACATAACTAAAATAAAATATGATTCAATATAATTTCGACAAGGCAATTGGTTTAAATATTACATTAGTAATAATGGATTTTCAAGGCTTCTAATTTAAATAAATCCATTGTAATCAAGGATCTAAAATCACATTTAACCTTATAAAGACATAAGGCAAGATTAATGATGCAAATCTGATTATAAGTAAAAGGCAACCATAAAGTTAAAAGGATGATTCTAAAGTGCACATATGCATCATAGAAATACTTTCAATATATTTTGAACAAGAAGGATTCAACATGTCAAGTTTAAATAACTTGGATCAATTATTAAAAGTGGAAGATTCAACATAACTAAAATCTAGTGGCTATGAACTCAAAGAACAATATAATAAAAAACATAAAATTCTCATAATTACATTTCAACCACTATGAATAAGTGTTCCAACTAATAATTTTATTCTTAAAGCATACCAACAGTGGCTAATTTATAATAATTCTATAGTAATAAACATTCTTTCATACAATATTGATACAATCCTTCACATAGGGCTCAACTAATTATATAATCCACCTTTGAACAACAGTGACATCCACTATGTTTCTAGTCACCAATAAGGATTCAATCAATAATTTTCATGCAATCCTATCAGAGAAATGAACAATAACCCCATCATATGGAAACACCATTTGGGATTTTAAAATAATGAGAAAATCATGTCAATCAAGAATTAAAGATAATAAAATATTATTTCTCATACGAGTGTAAGTCATCTGTACTACATAGTACATACACTAAAATATTGCAATGAAATGTGTTAACGATAAAGTTGGCTATGTTGTTCCTCTTCTAGATAACATTATGATAAATATAAATTAGATTTGATATAGAGTAATCTCAAAGAGAAACTATTGTTTTAGATTAGAAAACATATAACCTACCATGATCATAACCATGCATATATACAAATATCATGATGTCTAATAAATAGGCTTACCCTATACAAGTTTATAGCTCAAGAAAGGTTTAAGACTGAAAATATCAATAACCATCAAGTACTCTTATTAATTTAAAACTCAAAAATAACCTACAAAGGAGTCACATATATCAATTTTCATCCACTTCTTAGCATAACAAACCACAAGAGTACAAGGCATTTCATCTGTCAAATCAACCGAGTTTAGACTTGTCTATCAAAACACATGATGTAAAATGATCTTACTATTTTTTAAAATAAATATATACATTTTATTCACTCTTAAATGTTGTATTGGGTTCTACCAAATAAGAGATTTATGTTTCAATAAGATGATAAAATATACTAACCATAAAATATTATTATTTTATCAACACAATAATATACAAGTAATCATAGAAGATTATTATTTAGACAAACATAATGATTTACAACCATCCATAAAATATTATTATAGATAGTTTTGTTGAGACCAATTAACACATCTTAGTTCCTTTGAAGCATCACATCAAACAATTCACCACAAAAGTCCTTAATACCTTTTGTCAAATAATTTTCATCTTCCTTAAATCCTACCTTGCTTCAAAAATCAAATCCATATACTCATTCCAACAAAATAATCATAATTAAAATGATATAAATGTGCATTGGTTTCAATTTATGTCTACTAAAATGACAAATAAACATGATAAAATTAAGGGTTGGAAATGCATACTTGAATTCAATCGATTTATACCATAATGATGAAGAATCATGATAAAAAGAAGGGCAAGAAATGTGTATTTGTATTCAATCTATTTTTACCATAATGACAAATAATCATGATAAAAATAAGGGCTGGAAATGTGTATTTGTATTCAATAAATTTATATCATAATGAGAAAGAATCATGATAAAAAGAAGGGCTGGAAATGCATATTTGTATTAAATATATTTCTACCATAACAACAAAGAATCATGATAAAAAGAAGGGATATAAATGGGTATTGATATTATTTATACTTCTTCTTTAATGACCAAGAAGCATTAACACGCTTGATATTTTATCAAACAAAGAGAAGTAACAATCCATCATCAATTTATCACTTAATACACCATGATAACCTCAATGCATTTCATCAAATAATTAACAACCATAGCCTCAAGAAAATTTATCAAACAACTCAAAGCCAAAGCCTCAAGCATTTCAAAAAACATTTCACAATAAAAGTCCACAAGCATTTTATCAAACATTTCACAATGAAAATTCCTCAAACATTATATCAAAAATTTCATAGTGAGCAACCTCATGCATTTTGTCATACATTTCACAATGAAAATTTATCAAGCATTTTGTCAAGCATTTCATAATGAACCACCACAAGAATTTTGTCAAACATTTCACAATGAACCACCATATGCATTTTGTCAAGAATTTCAGAAACATTTTATCAAGCATTTCACAAGCATTTTGTCAAACATTGCACAATGAACCACCATATGTATTTTGTCAAGCATTTTATCAAACATTTCACAATGAATGACAATATGTATTTTGTCAAACATTTCACAATGAATGTCCTCTAGAAAATTAGATAATACACAACTATCCAAGGAAATATATTGCATACATTAAGTAATATCTAAGGTTATGCATTGCTTTTTTCATAACTAGCACTCATCAACTAATGACATACAGATAAAATGAATCAATCACATTTATTTACACAAAGGCATTATTTATCTATACAATAAAATATCCATACAAATATGACCTAGCCTGAAATATAAGCTTGTATGGGTATATCAAAATATACCCATAAGAGTTCATATCCAAACACATCTACTCTGATCCGCAACATAAGATCATATTGGTATATCTTAAGTATACACATACACATTTATATCCTAAAATAGGGATCAAACACGGGATTACAAGCCATAAATTAGATTTAAAATGTAAAAATATATCTAGGAAATAAGTAACATGCTTGATTTTAAAAACCATTTTGTGTTTTCTTATTTCCCCCTAGTTTCTTCTTCTTCTACACCTTTACATCCTCTTCAACTTATTTGGAGAAAAGTTTCCTACCACAACTATTTTACACAAAATACCAGCTAATAAAAATCATTTCCCACTTGAAATTTCATGTATTTAACAATAATGAGGATCTCCATAATTAAAGGTAGTGCACAAACTAAACCCTACCATATACACCATTTCATTTTCATTTCCCCCAGTGTGGCCAATAAAAGAATCCAATGTTTTCCAAAATAAAACTTTAAACACAAAAAAGGTAAAATCATATGATTATGCCATATTAATAAGGTCAAAACAATAATTAAATAAAGCATGGGTCAAACATATTTATCCTTAGTAAGGAATCTAATGAAATCTCATCATGATAATAAATATAAGGACCCCAAAAACAATTAGAATGATTTTATTCAAGCTAATATTAATAATAAGCTCAAGCACTATTAGAGATATTTGTGATCTCCAAGGTCCAAGGAGAAATATACTACAAAATACTTAATAAAATACAAAGGCAAAGCATATGAAGAAGGCACAATTGACCGAAAGTCAATGACGACCACAACAAATAATTACTTAAGAAAAGATTGAGATGAAGGATAATTCATGAATATTAGCATCACAAATACAATTGGAAATTGCCCCATTTATTGCCATAAAAAAGGGGTATAACATTCTTCCCCCTTATGAAAAAATGTCCTCGATGTGCCAATCATTACAATATCTCAAAAACACATGCTACTAAAATGCACATCAATATTCATTAGAATACAATTAATACATGTGCAATTTGACATAATTACAACATCACTCATCCAAAAAATTAAAGGAGATTGATTTTATTTAGGCAATCCCCATAGTGTTATTCTATTGCCCAAAATTTTCCACCAACCAACTGAAAACCAATGAATTACTGCTATAGGATCATGTTGAATAAACTATGAAAATGCAGTGATAAAAATGAGTGTCAACTATGGAAAAATCAAATAATGTAATACCAATAATGTTAAAAAAAGCTGATCCAAATTGTCTTACTAAGCCATACTTCTAAACTAAGTCGTATCAATCAATGTCATTAGGTGCCAACTGAATGAAGCAATAACAATGCTAAAGGAATCAAACTATCTCTTTACTTTGTAACCACCACATCTTTTGGAATGGAATGATGGTGTCATAAACCTGTTATATAGGTTCCCATTTCAACCCAATAACTATATTCCAAGCTACTTCTTCTCCCCCATACATATACAAGGTGCCAACAATGCACATACATAACACATATGAAACTAACATATACAATTAACAAAAGAACTCAAAATCAACTAATCATTCAAGAATAAAACCAATAAGAATAATACCAAGTGGTCTCAATTGAAAAGTTAAAACTAAAAATTTTAATTGTAAATTTTAATAACAATTCAATGATTGATCAATTGATTTAAAATCTTCAAAGGAAAGAAAAATGTGTTGGTTTCAAATAAACTCAAAAAAATGTTCAATCAAATGAAAATAATTCCAATAAAACACTAGAAAAATATAGATAACATCATTAACACTATGTGAATTTTTAAGTCACCGAAGGAGAGAAGAAATAAAAGTCTCGATAACTTCCCAAAGGTAAGATAAATTCACCTTGATTATCTCCCAAAGTTAAGAGGCATCTCAATTATCTCCCAGAGTTAAGAGGAATATCATCCCAATTTCCTCCCAAAGGTAAGAGGAAAAAACTTAATTATCTCTTAGAGGTAAGAGTTACACTGTTGATTACCTCCCAAGGGTAAGATCAATAATTATAACATCATTATCCATAATAATTCCACCACAACATATCTCACTATCCAATTGAATGAAAGTAACAAATGACAACACTCGTACATGGAATCTTATTGCCTCAAAAGTACCACAGGAAACTATACCATCTCACATGTCTAACTATCATGTATCTCAAATTCTACCAACTAGCATCACTCATGGAGAATAACCCTTCCAATACAAATAACACTAAAACTATATGACATAAAGTAGTCTATTATGAAATTTGTCTATATGTATGAGTGATTCTCAAGTACTTTTCTAAGTTTCAAAGATCACTGACAACCTTTATTATGATGAAATTATCCAAACCTATTAAGATAACCCCAAGATTCATTATTAATCTACATGAGTTAATGTATAAGTCTTTTCTTATATTGTTTAAAATCTAAACAATTAATATTATCAATTTCTAAAAAAAATCCCATACAATAATTCTTGATAAACATAGTTGTGAAACACCTACACTACTCATCAAGCCATATGAAATAATGCCATGATCTTCACAGTCCCAACAAGGGTGTGGTATGAGGAAACAAGTAGGGGACTAGAATCCCTGACACAAGTATAAATATGTTACCGCATGCCACAAAGTTAAACATATATCAACACAACATGTACTAATAAAATAAAACCATGACATGATCTTCACAGTCCTAACAAGGGTGTGGTATGAGGAAACAAGTAGGGGA
Source organism: Torreya grandis (assembly GCA_037957365.1). Lineage (NCBI taxonomy): Eukaryota > Viridiplantae > Streptophyta > Pinopsida > Cupressales > Taxaceae > Torreya > Torreya grandis. The sequence continues at coordinate 1,603,095 of JARHVA010001497.1, forward strand.
CTAGAATCTGACACAAGTATAAATATGTCACCGCATGCCACAAAGTTAAACATATATTGACACAACATGTACTAATAAAATAAAACCATTTCCAGCACATAAGGTTAAAGGATAACCTCAATGGTTAACACCCAAAAAACATAGATAAAATAACAAGTGCTAAACCATATGCAGTAAGAAAAAAAAATATAAGCTACAAAACAAAGGTATACTCAAACCATCATAGTAACGAGGAAAAAAATCACATTCCTCTCAAGGGTTTATACTAACAAGATCACCTCTGAACCACTGTTGGTGCAACACAAGGGCGCTCTTTAAAAATATACTCCAAGAACTAGAGTCATATCCTTAAAGGGGTTGTTGACCATAACCTTTGGACAAAAACATCAAAATTATATATCTAAATGTCTGTGTACTATCCTTATTTACTCAATGATGTGTAACACCTAACATGTACACACATCAATTGATTACAAAAAAGTGGTACCAAATAATGAATCCCAGAGCTCCCAATGTAGAAATCATGATCTCATACCAAAATGATGCCCAAAATTTCATGGATGTCAAACATAAAAAACACACCATTTTTTACACACCTAAGACATATGTCTCAAAATGAATATGATTGTATAAAAATGAATCTTAGCAAGAATATATTGCACACATAATTCATAATCATAACATATGGATTTGCTTAGCATCCTTACCTAAAAAATAAGTGAATTCAAGCTAAGATTAAAATATATAATAAACACATAAGTGTTGCATAAGAGATAAAATTACATAGTGATAAACACATATTGAAAAGAAAATATTTATGCTTCAATCATGGAAACTCGACTATCACTCAGCTAGACGAAAGGTCTATGAGAGTCACTAGAAGATAAGAATCTAATAGAGATATCATTTATAGGAAACTAGGAACCAACCTATAATATAGATTTGATATAATTACATAAACATAAGAGATTATTGTAAAGAAAAATATAGCTTATGACAATAATCCAAAAATGGGTTTAATTGACCAAAAAAAGCCTAAAAAAAATTATTACCAAATAGGGTAAAAACAACCCTGCTAAAAATAGTAAGAGGCCACAAAAAAATCTAAACATTTGACATATAATTTAAAGCTAAATAAATCCATTATCAATTCTCAATTTTAGATGATTCCATCTCTACATGTTAAATTAACATCAATTCTGAATCAATTTTGTAGATAAATTCATGGCAAAGAAGAATTTACTCCTAAAAATACTATCTGGATTTGAATGAGAAAATGATCTTGAAGAGGTTATAAATTCATTTAGACACAGATTCCATATTCCTTAACCTAGAAAAATTGGTATTGATCATCTTATTTCAATAAATCTCACTTTATATAATTAAAGGGTTCAAGTTCCAAATTAATTTTATTCATCAAGAACAAGAATTCATAATTCAATTTGAACTAATATTATAGGAAGAAATAAAATTATATAACTTCAAAAAATTATTATTCAAGAAGGATCATTCTTATACAACCATCTCTCAAAGAAGAACACATGTACCATTATAGGTATCCTTCAATGTCCAACATGTTATTTGATTAAGCATCCTCTATTTTGAGTTGTTCTATAACAAGGGCTTATTGCCTAAACACTATCTAGACATCTATATTATCAACAGCCACCAAGAAAGAGCAAGTCATGATAAATGCTATAAAACTTGAACCATACTCAAAAGTTATATAACTTAAAACCCAATTAAGCCCTTTATAATATTGACATTGCGATTGAGATGTTCCACACATAATGCATATTCTACAAAAGCTAAGAGGATGAAAAAATGTCCTTAATACTTAAATAAATTAACCTTTTATAATGTGAATAATCATCACAAAATGTTAATCACCACTCTATGGTTCACTATGCAAGTTTGAATACAACAAATACAACACAACTAAAATAGAATATGACTTGATCTAATTCCCACAATGTAATTAGTTTAAATATTACAATAGGCATAAATGATTTTCAGGATTTCTCATTTAAATTAATCACTTTTTAAGTAAGGATCGACAATCATATTTTATCTTATAAGGACATAAGGCAAGACTAATGACTTAATGCTAATCATAGCTACTTAGGCAACCATAAAGTTAAAAGGAATATTCCAAAATGCACGTAAGCATCATACTAATAATTTCAAGCTATTTTGACCAAGAAGGCTTCAACATGTCAAGTTTAAATAATTTGTCTCAATTATTAAAACTGGAAGATTTAGCATAATTAAAATATAGTGGCCATTAACTCAAAGAATAATATAATCAAAAACATATAATTCTCATAATTGTATTTCAAATAATAAGAATAAGCTTTCCAAATCATAATTTTATTTGGCAAGCAAGTCGGCAGTGGTTGATTTATGATAACTATACAATAATCAACATTCTTTCATATAGTTTTATTACAATCCTTCACACATGACTCAATTAATTATAAAATCTAACTTTGAACAATAGTGGCATCCATGATGTTTCCAATTACCAATAATGATTCAATCCACATTTTTCATGCAATACTATCATAAAAATGAACAATAACCCTAGCATATGGAAACACCATTTTTTTAATTAAAAAGTGCCTATATATTAATATAAAATTGGTACAATGCTAATCATACAAAAAATGGGTGGAAAAAGTCACATCCCACAAGCAATTCCACACTGAGGTTTACAAGAATCCCCTCAAGAAAAGTCATAAAAAGTGGTCACAAAGTGACCACACCAAAAAAAGCTACATCACATCACATGCCACCAAGGCAAAGAAACCAAAGTACAAAAATCATTAATGAGAACACTTATGCAGTAGTAGTAAACATGAATGTTAAGGGAGGTGGAGGAGATGGTAGACCTAGAGGCTTGTCACCCTATCCTTTTATGGTTGGAAGATCTCCATCAGTAGGTAAGGGCTCCCAACTAGAGTTTCACTACTCATCCAAGGTCTCAGTTTGATATTTTAGGGGAAATAGCCAAAGCTAAGCATGGGAATTTGCCTTGGGGAGGTAGATCCCAGCCACTATTTGCACCATCCTAGGATGGGGGAGGAGATCTCCAACCCCCACCATCACCGCTAGAGTGAGAGGAACCACTATGACCACCATGATGAGGATAAGGCCAATGATGTGGTGATTGGTGTGGAGAGTAGCTCTATGTTTTGTTTTGGATCACTACCACCTTGGCCCACATCCTCATCTCTGGGGGTGAATGATTTCATGTGGCATCAAGAGGTTCTCAAATTAATACACATGGTTTGTTCCCCTAGTAATTGAGTAAATGTTGAAGATGGTTGATCTCTAGATGGATTTTATTTATTTGGGTTTGAATCTAAAGAGTGATATTAAAGAGAACAATAATTTTGTTAGAAATAAAAAATTTACGTTCTAGTTCTTCATGATTAGAGTAAGCATAGTTCCTAGATTTCCAAATTTAAAACATAATGCCAGCTTGAAAGATATGCCAAAAGAGATTATATTTAGTAGGTAGCATAGCGGAGTCTCCTAAGAGATCCATCTTCCACATGAAGAATTTTGGGTGAAAAGACTAGAAAAGGGAATGGATCCAGTGCCACACAGACTGAGCATGGGGATAAAACCAAAAGATATGTTTAATTATTTCTAGTTGATGGTAGGTTAGGCAGATGGGGATAGGCACACTCGGATGCTTGAGTAGAAAACCTACTAGCGAGCCCTGGTAGAGAAGGCACCATAAAAAATGAGCTTTTTTGGGCTTAATAGAAGTATACCACAGTGTGTTGAAATGGTTGGCCCGGATCCCTTCACAAGAATGAAGATTCCACTTGATATAGAGCATATCAACTTGAACATGTTGTGGAGCTAGTAATTGATATCCTAATTGAAGGGTGTATCAAGTGAAAGGGGTGGTTTTATGCCAATTCCAATCCCTCCACCAAGGAACAAGATAATTAAATCCAATTTTATGCAAATATTCATCATGTATAGAACGTTGAATTTTTACAATAGCCAATGCATATGAATTTATTAGGTGATATTTGTTTTAAATTTATTGTCAAGCGAACCAAACCCTACTTTATTTAAAAAATAGGTCACTAATAACCTTTACACCTTTTCTAAAAAAGTGTAGCCCTTTAACCTAGGGGATTAGGGTAAAGGGAACATTGTGAAATTTAAGACAAGGTGACCACTAAAGAGACTAAGAGTTAAGGAAGAGGCCATTTATGAACCCATCACCAGCCTAGCTAAGGTGATGATTAAGCTTCTCCTAAGCCTTCCATAAACTTTGAATAACAAAAGTCCCTTTGATTTTGATAGGCACTAGGGTAATAAGCAAAGAGTGAATCCCCATGCCTTGCCTTGCTTTCTGAACATAGGGAAGGCCCTGAGAAATACAATGGCAAAGAAGAATCTTCCAAGACTTATCCCCAAAAAGACCTCTAATTATCCATTTGTCCCTTAGATCCAGCCCTTGGAGCTTAATGTTAAGAACACCCAATCCCCTCAATTCTTTGGGGTGGCCACAAATATTCTAAGAAACTCTATGGAAGCCCTTGTGTCCTTTATAATTGGCCTAAATAAAATATCTTAAAAGTTTTTCTAATTTGTTGTAGGCAGCATTATAAGGGGCCCAATAGGAAGAATAGTAAATATGCATGGAAGCCAAAACTTTAGAGTAGATTTGAAACTTACCAACCAAAGATAGAGGCTTAGTTATCTAAAAGAAATATTTTTTTAACTCTCTGCACCACATATGACCATAATTCAGAGGGAGAGGCCCTAAAGGCAAAAGAAATGCCTAGGAACTTGAACTATACCCCTATTAAAATCTACTGCCATTAAAATTCTTCAAGCCAAGGAGGTTTGGGGCCTAAAGACTACCTGTAAAATTGAGTCTTCCTTCATTGAATGGAAGATCATAAGGCCAAATAAAATATATGCAAACATTTCATGGCATTTTTAATAGATTTTTCCTCCTCTTGGAGAGTGAGAAGGGAGTCATCCATGAAATGGTCATTTAGAAGTTATCGATCAAGTTGAGGTAGAAAAATGCCTTTCACCAAACCCTGGGTGGAATAATTACCTAGAAGATAGCTAAAACCTTCTAGTATAAGAACATATAGGGAAGGGGATAAAGGGAAACCTTGACTTATGGAGTGATGCATCTCAAACCAAGAAGACTGGGTGCCATTAATGGTAATACAAACCCATGCATCCTAAAAAATCATATTAATAGTCTAAACAAACTTTGGACCAAAGCCCAAAGCTTGAAGCATTACCAAAATGAAGGGTCATTCAATGTGATCATAAGCCTTTTCGAAATCAATCTTAACAAAAAAGGGCCTTTTGATTAGAAAGTATAGCCCACGCCATACCTTCCTATACAACAATGACACTATCTAGGATGAATTAATTTTGAATGAATCCTATTTATTCACTCCAAATAATAAGAGGGAGAATATGTCTTATCATGAGATCTAGATCTTTGGTAATAATCTTATAGGATACATTGAGTAATGTAATAGGTCTCAAGTTTGTGATAATTTTAGGATCACTACCTTAGGGATGAATTTAATATTACCTTGATTGATAAGGGTTCCCAAGGAATTAGTTAGAACTACTTTGGTGTAAACTCAGTGCAGATTAGGGCCAATAGTGTCTCATAGGATTCGATAAAACTCACATGATAAACCATCAATTCTTGGGGCTTTATCCAAAACCATTTGTTTAATAGCCTCATGAAGTTCAATGAGGGATAAAGGCCTATCATAAGTAATTCTTTGAGAATTAGAAACTTTTTAGGGCACTACCTAAAGACATTAGAGTAAAGTTACCTCCCTTTTTGAGGAAGAGGCCTGCACCAAGAAAACACCATGATAATGATGCACAAAGGCTTGTAATATATCCATAAGTTTGGTATGTCTGGTATTTCCTTCCTTGACAGGTTTAATTTTATTAGCATCTCTCTGAGAACATAAGAGAGCAAAGAAGTCCTTGGTCACTTTAGCACTAATTTTGAGCCAATGCATACGATCTCTTAGTTGAGCTCCTCTATCTTTGTGTGTATCTTCAATTTGGAGTTTTTGACTCCACTAGGCCACTTGATTTTGAAGGTAAACATAAAAAGGTGTCTACTCTAGCTCCTTGAGGCATTCAATGTACTCAAATTTTATAACATTATGCAAACACCTTCTAAAGATAGTTGCTTGCTTATCATAGATCTAAATAAATATGAAAGTGTGACCCAATGCCTCAGACCACCATTGAATCCAACCAATATCTCCTTCTATTGAGGAACTAAGTTCCAAATTCTAATAATATGCCTGACCATTCTTTCATGTTTGAGGTGGGTAGTATTGAGATAGAATTGCATGGATGTGGGATTGACTTGAGGAGAAGTACATTGAAAATTAAATAAAATGGGGTGATGATGTGAGAGAAAAGTATTAGGGATGATATAAATAGGTCTATCCTTGATTGGAGAAAAATAAAAAAATATCTTGTTCAACAAGTAAAACTTTATCGAGATGTTGAAGCACCTTGTCATCAACTTGGTGGAAGTTGGACTAGGTGAACCATGGGGAGTCTAAATCCTTTCTTTGATTGTGGTTAGTATAAAAAAAACCCTAAGTTTATTTTACATGTAGAAGCATGCCTCCTGCTCTCCATCACACCATCACATCGGAAGGTGCCCTTATTTGTCCTCAACTATCTCCACCATATTAAAGTCATCATAAAGGATCTAATGGGAATTTGAGAGTGAGTTATCCATCCATATCCACATGTTTGCATTCTCCATATCATCATTAGAGGCATATAAATTAACTAGCCCAATAATGTGGTTGTTGAAATTAAAAAGGGTCACACCACCTGATGGGTGGGGTCTGAAACTCAAAAAATAATGTTTTGATCCAACTCTGGAGCCAAAAAAGTGATGGCCCCACCATACTCAGCATCATGCCTAATGGCTTAACAAATATCCCCAAGATAAATGATCTGTGTTGCATTTTGTATTAGGAAGCCATAAATATTGACTTCTTGCAAATAAAGAATTTTCAAGTTACTAAAAAATTAGATACTATTCCTAATCGTATACTTATGGGGTAGATCAGTAAGACCTCAAGCATTTCAAGAGTACACAATCATTGGAAAGGATCAAGGTGCATGTCATTCTCCTTAGAGAGACCTTCCAACTTGGAAAACTTATTATACATAAGGCTATTAGGCATGTAATCAGTGATTCTAAATGGTTATCGCTTGTGTTCCATATATTCCTCCTCTTTAGGGGATGGATATGGGCTATGAGAATGTCGTAATACATTTTTTTGGTCCAGAGTGACCAGGCTCATATCTTCCTTGGATCCACTCACCCTAGGAGAGGGTTGTGACTGGGACACTAAAGGTGGTGTCTCTACTAGTGAGGCCACAATGAGAAAAACATGTCAAATAATAATTAAAGCCAATCAAATATTATTTCTCATATGAGTGTAAGACATGTATACAACATAGTAACTGCACTAAAATATTAAAACAAATGTGTCATCATAATTTTGTTCCTCTTATGGATAAAATTATGATAATTTAAACTAGATTTCATATAGAGTAAGTTCAAAGAGAAAATATCATTTCAAAATATAAAACATACAACCTACCCTGAGTAGAACATGCATCTATACTAACATCATTCTATCTAATATACATACTTACCATATGCAACTTTATGGATTGAGAAAATTTTATAGACTAAAAATATCAATAACCATCAAGTACTCTTATGAATTTAAAACTCACAAATATCTTATAAAGGAGTAACATATATCAATGTTTTCATCCACCTCTCAACATAACAAACCACAAGAGTCCAATACATTTCATTCAGAAAATCAATTGAGTTTAGACTTGCCTATCAAAACACAAGATGTAAAATGATCCTACTATTTCTTAAAATAAATTTTTATGCTCTATTCACTCTTAAATGTTGTCTTAATTTATACCAAATAAGGGCTTTATATTTCAATAAGGTGACAAAATATGCCAACCATAAAAGATTATCGTTCTATCAAACACAATAATATACAACCAATCATAAAGTATTATTATTTAGAAAAACACAATGATGTGAATCCATCCATAAAATATTTTGATCATAAAATACTTAACCAATAAAACCTTGCTTTCCTAAGACTAATTAACATATATTAGTCCCTTTGAAGCATTTTGTCAAACAATTCATCACAAAATTCCTTATACCTTTTGTCAAATAATTTTGCATCTTCCTTAAATCCTACCTTGCTTCACAAAATGAATCCGTACACTCATACCAACAAAATAATCATAATTGAAGCACTAGAAATGTGTATTGGTATTTAATTTAGATCTACCACAATGATAAAGAAATATGATAAAAATAAGGGTTGGAAATGTGTATTTGTATTCAATCTATTTCTGTCATGATGACAAAGAATCATGATAAAAATAAGGGCTGGAAATGTGTATTTGTATTCAATCCATTTCTACTACAATTACAAATAAACATGATAAAAATAAGGGTTCGAAATGTGTATTTGTATTCAATCTATTTATTCCATGATGACAAAGAATTATGCTAAAAAAGGGGTTGGAAATATGTATTTGTATTCAGCCTATTTCTATCATAATGAAAAAGAATCATTATAAAAATAAGTGCTATAAATGCATATTAGTATTCTTTCACTTCTTCTTTAATGACCAAGAAGCATTGACACACTTAGTTTTTTATCAAAGCAGTAACAATCCATCATCAATTTGTCACTCAATACAATGTCATATCTTCAAGGCATTTTATCAAACAATTCACAACCATAGCCTCAAGACAATTTTATCAAACAACTCATAGTCATAGCCTCATCAAGCATTTCGTCAAATATTTCACAATAAAAGTACACAAGAATTTTGTCAAACATTTCACAATGAAAATTCATCAAGCTTTATATCAAACATTTCATAGTGAGTAACCTCATGCATTTTTTCATATATTTCATAATGAAAAGTCCTCAAGCATTGTCAAACATTTCACAATGAAACCATTTTGTCCATCACAATTCATGCATTTTGCCAATCATTTTATCAAGCATTTCATAATGAACCACCATATGCATTTTATCAAACATTTTGTCAAATATTTCACAATGAATGTCCTCTAGCAACTAATGTAATATGCAACTATCCAAGGAAATATATTGCATTCATTAAGTAGGATCTAAGGTTATACCCTATTGTTTTCATAACTAACACTCATACAACCAATGTCATACATGTAAAATGAATTGATCACATTTCCTTACACACAAAAGGCATTATTTATCTATACAAGCAAATATCCATAAAAATATGTTCTAGTTTGTAATATAAGCTCGTATGGATCTATCATAATATACCCATAAGAGTTCATATCCAAACATATATGCCTTGATTCAGAACATAAGTTCATATGGGTATATTTGAGTATTCCCATATGGATTTATATCCTGAAATAGGAATCAAACAAGAGCTTAAAAACCATAAATCAAATTTAAAACATAGAAATATTTCAAGGAAAGAAGTAACATGCCTAGTTTTCAAAACATGCTTGTGTTTTTTCTTATTTCCCCCCTATTTTCTTCTTTGCATCCTCCTCAACTTGTTTGGTGCAAGGTTTGCCTACCACAATTATTTTCCATAGAATACTAGTCAATAAAAATCATTTCCCACTTGAAATTTCATGGATATAACAATAATGAATATATCCATGTTGAAGGTAGTGCATAGACCAAATTTGACCATGCATACCATTTCCTTTTTATTTTACCCAATGTGACCAACAAAAGAATCCAATGTTTTCCAAAACAAAACTTTAAATAGAATAACCCTTTAATCACATGATATTACCAAGGTTAAAACCATAATTAAATAATTTATAGGTCAAATATCTTTATCTTTAGTAAGGAATATAATGAAATATCATCATGATAATCAATATAAGGACCCAAAAAAAACTAAAATGATTTTAATCAATATAGTTACTATACAACCCTCATCCCTAACTTTCCTACATATTCATAACAAGCTCAAACACTATTAGAGATATCTCAAAGGTCTATGGAGAATTATACGATAAAATATTTAACAAGATACTAATGCAAAACATATGAAGAAGGCACAATTGATCACTAGTCAATAAAATATTTAAATAATGAGTCAGTACTTGACAAAATCTTCAGACGAAGGCTCATTCAAGAATCTTGACATCAAAAAAATAATTAAAACTTGCCTAATTTACTACCATAGGAATGAGGTATTACAAAAGCATCACTAAGTGTGGCATTCAAAACAACCCAAAAAAATAGGTCTTTATCATAAAATTCAAAAGAAACCCTCATACCATGGCCAAACCTCACATAAATGTGCCATGGTGCCTTTGGATCCTAAAGGGACTTCCTTGAGGTACACCATGTGTAGGTGATAGATTTTCATTTAGATGAGTGTTTCTACCTTATGGATTATTCCTTCCTTAACTATGTGAACATCTAGTCTATCTTGAAAATTTCCCTCAATGAGATTGAAAATAGAAATATACTTAAAAGGTATCCATCAATTAGATAAAAATGCATGTGAACTCATTTTACAATCCACAACAGATTGAATACTGATAACTAAACATTAATTATTATAAAATCATAACTATTTCCAATTTCTTTAGTCAAAACCATTGTTGATTCATAATAGATCAAACAAAATCCATATTTTCACATTAATTATATGTTTCCCTCATATATACAATCATATTTCTATATTTATTCATTGGAGACAAAAAATAATATCCTTTCACTACCATTGATAGTCAACTGAAAAACTTTTCAATTGAATATCATGATAGCAATAATACAATATTTGAGATCCCTTTTCTAAAATACAACCTTTCTAAATATTTTATACGAATAAATATTAAACTATCTATGCAAATATTTTATGTACCTTATTTACTACATATAAACAATCTGAGTATAATAACTATGAAACATTTTTTACTACATCGATCAAACATATAATTATTTCAAATTATAAAACCTATTATTCTAAAAATTATCTTTAAGAATATATAAAGAGGGAATAAAACATATCTATTTAACCTAGGAAGTCTCAAAGGGAAGGAAGGATTTACATCTTCTATGTAGCTTCAAAACACAAACCAAAAATTTAAAAAGTTGTCAATGCTTAATTGGAAACTCATTTCCTTTATAGGAAGGTAAAAATATCTACAAATTGAATATCATGATGTTTGAAAATATTTATAATATTGAAATTAATTTATAGAGTGAAGGGTAAGCAAATGAAAACTATTTCATAGCTAAAGAAAATGGCTTGTCATTTAACATATATATTTATAATAGAAATAAAAAACTAAAAAAAGAATTATGGTTTTCATAGGAATTTAAAATGTACCTATAAGTTCATATCAACAAATATAGAATGAATAGTAATAATAATAATAATAATAATAATAATAATAATAATAATAATAATAATAATAATAATAATAATAATAATAATAATAATAATAATAATCTTAATCTTTCACCTAGTATAAATAAGATTCAAATGGGTTCAAATGGGTGTTTGTAAACAAAAAATCAACTATTCATTTTTTAAGAAAGCATATACCTAGAGTTTGATATTGTCCATCTTAAGATTAGGCAAAACAAATCTTATAAGAGTTTTACATGATATCTTCAACCTTAAAAATTTGAAATCCAAAACACCTTAGGTAAATAATAACTTGTAAGATGATCTATATGGAGTGTGGACTTAAATATTCACCCTTACCTTTCAATATCAAATTATTTCCTACACTATAAAACATATAATCTTATAAATTTATACTCCATCTATGCACTAAGGTTCAAAAGAATAATTTCAAGTGCATAACACAATCAATACATTTTTATCAATCAAATATTTAAATCATACACAAACGGAAAAAAAAAAATTTAAATCTTTTTCCTCAATATTGGCTAGAATACTCATCAATTAAAAAATCACAAAAAAAATATCATGTAAGGGCCAAGCTTCATTGTTTTTGAATAAGTAGATGTCATTAAAAGATAATACAAATTGAAACTTTAAATTGAGAAATACTACTTGAAAGTTGACATCCATTTCACAAATCATATAACTAAGCATTATATTTAGATTAAATAAAAACTTTCATTATGTAAAGGAATGCTACCATTCATCAATATTTAAAGATAATTGAATGCACTTTCGACCTTATCAATAAACCTTGACACTAGGGTTTGAAAAGGAAATATTCTAAGCTTGAATACCATTTTATCATCACTGAGTCCATAAGAAAGGCATCTTTTCAAACCATATAACTTAAAATAAAATATTTTTAAAAAAAAAACCAAAGAGTGTAAAGATCAATTCATTTCTATTTTCCACACAAATTTGTAACAAAAAAACAACTTCAACACACCACTATATTTTGCATTTCTAAAAATAAACCCATAAAATATTTTACTTCAAAATAATCACTCATTCATATCAATAAATTTAATATTATTTCCTTTACACCATCTCAAAATGAATATGGATAGAAAAACTACATACTTATAAGTATCCAATTCCAAACAAACTCAAAATCAAACCTTCAAATCTCTATAGAAATTCTACTAGGAATTTGCACACCAAATGCTTTTTTAAAATATGACATGTAAAATGAATTCGTAAAGAAAAAAATAATCTTCCTTGGTACACTTACAAATCCCAAGACCATCATTGTATTACAATGTGTACTTATAGGAACATTTGGTAGAGACATATTTTCATTAATGGCAACACATCTTTTGTGCTCTAAATTTCTTTAAGCAAAAAAATGGAAATAACACTTTTTAAAATATGATTAATAACATTATCATAATGACCAAGTGAAATGTCAACATTTTATTGTAGACTTACCACCTTAAAAATTCCTCAAAAGTTATTACTTTGCCTCTAGAGAAAACACTTCAAATTGAACAATGTTAAAGTGATCACCTTTGTTACTATTACTATGGATACCCGAAATAAATCATAATTTGACCATATTCAAAAAAAATGCTAAGGATTCAACCCTAATGTCAAACATTACTTCCATGTTTTATTTGTACAAACCATTCACATGTTACTTTAACTATGCAAAATCAAAGGTGACTTTATAAATGAATACAAGTTTTTCTACATTCCTTTATCAAATTTTTGGTATTCAACTCAAAGTGACTTGAATTAAGATCAATGGATTCAATATTAAGTTGATAAGGCTAGATTAATTATCACATAGTATTTTCATTGTTCACATTTACAAGTAATATCATCTAGACAAATGCCACATAATACAGATACATCATTATTTTGAAATAAATGTTTTTTTTTTAATATTATTGTAATTTTTCATCTAATTAAATTGACAATATATAATATTTTAAAATTATTATAATATTCAATCAAGTGTGAAATAAAAATGAAAATAAAAAATTATAATTTAGATCATAACTTGATGTAAAATTAAGTTTGAATTTTTGTCCCCCACCAAAGTAAATAGTGTTAAACATGAGCAAAACCAGAGAAAAATTTGTAAATGATAAATTTTAAGAGGGGTGTAAAATTTTGTAATAACATGAGGTACTTAATATGATTTTAAGGGTAATGACAAAATCACTCATTGGGAGATAATCATTACAAAGTATAAAGGAAAAATTCTACCAGATATTGTCAGCTAGATCTATTGATTATGCTAAAAATATGCAACAAAATGAGATGAGCTTGAAATATTATATAGAAGATTTTAAAAATATTATTATCCATGGTATTTGTAGTGATATAGAAGAATATAAGGTGGCACGGTATATTAGTTGACTGTAATGGGTCATCCAAGATGACATCGATATAGTCATATTATAGATGGTAGAGAAAGTGTAGCAATATATGCTAAGAGCATAGGATAATTTGGTGAACATGAAGAGTATTTTGAGAAATATAAGGAAGATATACAATGGTAAAGGACAACTAACAACATGTAAGCAAGGGTGTGATGAAGGTGAGAACATTACACACATGCATTAAGCAAGGGGAGTAACCACTTCTATGAGAGGTAAGGGAATTTTTTGAAGAGGAAGATGAGGATGTTTCTGGGGAACATGCTTCAAGTGTATGAAAGTTGGGCATCATGCATATTAGTGCCCTCACACACATGTAAATGTGAGAAAAGAGGAAGTGGTAGCATGTAAGTCCTACAAGTGGAATATAGTCCATAAAAATGTATCATATAGATGAACATGAGTAAAGAGAGTTCTCTCATAATAAGAAAAGTCTATAAGATTGCATGAAAGAGTGAGGAGTTGAGTTAAAGAAGACATTTTCCATACCAGGTGCAAGATAATGGGTGAATAATGTAAATTAGTATGAATAATGGAATCATATTAAATCTTGTTTCCAAAAATATGATGATGAAGTTGGGTTTGTCACACAAGTTGCACCTAAATCCTTACAAAGTTCCCTTATTAGTGGAGGGTTAGGATAGTCTTGTGCAAGAGTAATGTGAATTATAAATGAAGATTGGTAGATACACAAACAAGGTTTTGTGTGATGACCTATCGATGGAAGTTTTTCATGTTTCTTTAGGGAGGCCATGGCAATATGATCATAACATGTTATATGATGGGGGATTTAATATTGTAAAGTGGAAAAATATAAATGAATTTATATCTTGGGTTTGTTGAAGGAGAAGGATAGATAGGTTGTAGACATAAGTCATTTGGTCACATGAAAAATTAAGGATGAATTTTAGGAGGAAGTGAAGAAAGTATGTACGAAGGCAAAAAATGATGACACACAGAGGAAAAGAAGTGAGTATGCAAACCATATAAATTATAGGGTGTTCTTAGTGGATAGTATTATAACAAAGAGAAAAGGTGAATTACACAATGTAAAGAGAGGAGGTCAACCCAATGGGAATGGGAGTTGGTGTAATAATGGTGAAAAATGTTGAAGGCAGGGGATGAAAGTTTTTCATCTATTTCACAACTCCATGGATTGGAATATATAATATATTCAACATGGCATATGTGTGTGCCAAGGCATTTAACAAGGGTAGAAAGGGTGGATTTATCACCTAGCCTTAATGTGTGAGAATCATGCTCACACATTTTTATTACCTAAGGTGTATTACATAGGAGCATCCAAGTGGGTTCACTTATAATCTTACATCAACCAAAAATATTTTGAGAACAAATAAGTATCTCACAGTATTTTTCAACAAATTTTTACTTATGTGTAAGCCTTATTTATTACTTTTGAAGTTTTTGAACACATGTTTTATTACCTTTGCACAATGCATTTTTTTCATAAAACATGAAGTAGAATTTGGGGATAATTACATACCTTCATGCTAGTTGTTTTATGCTACACAAATGAGCAAAGTGAAATTATGCAAGGTTAGAATGTCAGTGTGCAAGTTAGCTTTGCAAAATCTTGTGATATATTTTACATAGTGTTGGTGTGTAGTAGTGTGAATATATGGATCATTGCATAAGGAGTATTTTGTGCATCCTTTGGTAGCAAACCATTGTGACTTTGATTTGGGGTGTGTGATATCTGTGTATCTTGTTTGGTGTGCAAGCATGGTGAAATAATATAGCCATTAAAGAGAAGAGTCCATGAAGGTTTCTAAGCATTTCATATTTAATTCCTTGAAGGATGGAAGGTTGTTGAGTTCATTTAATATATCTTTGTGATGTGTTATATGCATAATGAGTTGTGATGCATTTGAAATGTATTAAGAATTTAAGAAATGTGATGCATTATGAACATTTATTATTTGTGGCATTATTGGGTAAATGAGAGCAATAATGTAAGAAAGTGGATATTGTGCTTATATAAATAAGTCCCTACACTATTGAAAATTATTCAAAACTCGTAAGGTGAAAATATAGAGAAAAAATATTAGTGAAAATAATTAGCAGAGATGTGTGCACAAATATGGGGAAGAAACTTTGAGTTTAATCATGTCCCTATGAGGACTTGGGCTAACATTATGGTGATTTGCAAGTCTACAGACTATGTGTGTGTGTGTGTGTGTGTGTGTGTGTGTGTGTTTTGTAATATAAATTTGGATAAGTGTGAAATATTCCATTTCTTGAGTAATAAATATTTTTTATTACTATTATTTTATTGCATTAATTATTTTTTAGCTATGAGGTAAAAGGCATATCTTCAATGAGACCCCTAACCATGACTACATCATTTAATATCAGAGTCAGGAAACAATTATGGGTTGAGAGATCAAATATTTTAGAAAAAAGGGTGAGAGAAGTGTGCAATCTGCATAGGTTTGTAAGAAATACAACAATATATCTAATAGTGTGAGAAGTCAAGATGCTTTTACAAAGAGTGAGAAGATAAATAACATTGGTTGTCAATATGAATGGAATACTAGATGAGAAAGCAAAAAAAATTCAAGTAATGCATATAGGGTTTTCTATAATAGAAGGAAGCTAGAAAGAGAGGATTAATGTCAAGGGATGAGGTGATTGATGCAGAGGTCAAAGAACAAGATCTAGATAAAGAGGAAGCAAGATTAGTCCAAAATTAGGTAGATGAAGGAGAAGAGATGATTATCATAGGTATATCCAAGATTCAAAGAGAATCACAAGTGGAGGTTTCATGTTTTGTGGAAGATTTAAACTAGAGGAGTAAATAAATTATCTCATGGAGATGGAAGAATACTTTAAGTTTAATGAAGTGGCAGATGAGCCAAAGATAAAGGTTGCATAGACTAAGTTGAATGGACATGGAGATCTATGATGGAAGGAGGTATGACTTGAGATAAATCACAAAGGTAAAGACAAAATCACTTAATGAGAGAGAATAGTGTCAAATTAGAAATAAAAATTTCAACCTAGAGATTATTAGTTGGATCCATTGAAGAGGTTCTAGAATCTGCACCAAAATAAGTTGAGCATGAAAGAGTATACATATAAATTTTATAATATCACTATCTAGGTTATTAATAATGAAATGGTCCAAAATAAAGTGACATAGTATATTAATGGATTGTGATGGGTCATTCAAGATGATATCAATATAGTGATATTACAAATAGTAGAGGAAGTGTATCAATATATGATAAGCATAGATGAAAAGTTGGAAAGCATGAAGAGTAAATAAAGAATGAAATGGAATCCTTATAGTGGTAAATAAAAACTAGTGGTGTATGGGTAAGGGAGGGGTGAAGGTGCAAATGTTGCACACATGTAGCAAGCTAGGGGAAAATCCACTTTTGCTAGAGTGAGAGGAATTTTTGGAAATTAAGAGGAGGAAGGTTCATAAGAACATGTTTCAGGTGTTTGGAAGTTATATGTCACACATATGAGTTCCCTCATATGCATGTAGATGGTGTGAAGATATAAAGTGATAGTATGCAAGCCCTACAATTAGATGAAAATTTCATCGAAATACATTATATAGATGAAATTTATCAAGGAGCGAGTTTCCTCACAATAATAAAAGTCTTGAATATCATAGGAAAGAGAGAGGAGATGGGTCAAATAAGACATATTTTTGTAGGACCAAGTGAAATACAAGGGGTACATGTTGGAGATTAGTTATGTATATTGGAAGCACAAATAATATTTTTTTCCAGGAGATGGTGATGAAGTTATGTTTGGTGAGTAAGTCACACCCAAATCCTTACATAGTGTCCTAGTTAGTAGAGGGTTAAGAGATACTAAGTGGAAATCATTTTTTTAAGATACACAAACAAGGTTTTGTGTGACATCCTATTGATGGATGTGTGCCATGTTTTGTTGGGGAGATTTTGGTAGTATGATCATAATATATTTTATGATGGGGCATTGAATACTATACAAATGGAAAAGGATGGATGAATTTATATTATAGTTTCATTAAAGGAGAAGGATACAGAGGTTTCACACCAAAGTCATTTGGTTACATTTAAAATCAAGGGAGACTTTCAAGATAAATTGAAGATAATATGCATAAATTTAAATAATGATGCCCTATAAAGGAAAGGAAGTGATGGTGTGAACCATGGGAATTATAAGGTGATATAAATGGATTGTATCATAGGAAAGAGAAAAGATGAATTGAAAAATGCAAATAGAGGAGGTCAACCCAATGGGAGAAGGATCTAGCATAACAATGGTGAGAATAACTATAGGTGGAGAAGGATGGTTTTTCACCTAATTCATAAATCCAAGGACTATAAGATATAATATAATTATTCATGGCACAAGGCCATACCAAAACCTTTGTCAAGGTTGGAAAAGGTGGTTCAATAACCTAGACTTTGTGTGTGAACACAATGTTCAAACATTTTTATTACCCACAATGTATGATGCAAGAGCATCTAGGTGGGTGTAATTTTAATCTTGCATTAACCAAAAATATTTAGAAAATAAATAATCAAATTAAATCAATTTGTGCAATTATTTACTTGTGTGCATGCCTTATTTATTTTGTACAGAGTTTTTATGCACGCATTTTAATACCTCAACATAATTTGTTTGGTGTGCACAACCCAAAATGTGAATCAAAGTTTGAGAATAATTATAAACCTTTGAGTCATCCATTTTAGTGTCATGCACATGAGTGAATTGAAGTTATGCAAGTACAAAATTCTAGTGTGTAATTTTTGTCAGGATCTTGCTCCCCAATAAGAGCACATATGATTACCTCTTGTATTAGCAACTAAACATGGAATTTAACCAGAATGATAAGTAACTAGAAATATGAAACAACACAGGAATATGAGAGACAATACACAATTGTATTAACAATCACTCAGAAGAAAATACAATAAAGAAGATGCCACTTCTTCTTCCACCTCAAAGGCTCAACACACCTCAAGACCTTTTTCCCTCTCTCTCACGGTCACAACAATCAACTCCAATACAGAATTGATATTCACCTCCACTAGTCAAAAACAATGATGCCAGTACACCAAGCACACAACCGTACTCCAAGTAGATCTCCTGCTCTCTGCTACTACCTGCAAATCACTAGACCTTACTCACCATTGTAGATCTCCAAAAGAAGTCATGCACACCTGCTGACCAAGATCATACATATACGAAGAACCCTTCTGATTCTCCAAACCAGCACCCACACTTGGTACTGTGGCACTAGGAGGAACACACCATTGCTCTCCTCTCTCTGAAGGAGCTTATTTTGCTTTCTTACTCTCTAGCACTTTCTTACAATACAGCCCATGAGTCTATTAAATAGATCTCATGCTTACAATAATTAGACTATCTTAATTACAATAATCAGATGTGCAACTCAAGACTATAACTAGCCTTTAACATGCAAACTAACAGTCCAAAAATAGACTCTCCAGAATCAACATGCAAACTGCATGTTCATGCACAGGCTACCGACGTCAGCTCCTCCCTGACCGATGTCGGTCGGCTAGTAACCGACATCAATTGCTTCTTCACTACTATCTGATTGACGTCGGTTGATCAGACTGACATCAGTTGCCTTGCAACTCTCTGCAACCTCCATAACTCTGCTTTGTGACTTCCTGTTTGCATTTTGGTGAAGCTTTTAGCTCCACAACCTAATAATCTCCCACTTGGAGATAAATAGCTACACCTGTACCTTCACCTATACATCATCTAATTCATTCCCTGGCTTGTATCCCTCTTCAAGATTAATCCTGAAGACCAACCACCACACATCCTGTGATGTTACACCTGTCATCCAAGTAACCTGCCACATCTGAACCTACAACTCCATGTAGTGAAGACCTTGACCCTGCATAACAAGAATCCTTATTGCTAGTCCCTCTCAGATACCTGAGAATCCACTGAACTGCCCTCCAGTACTCCTTCCCCGAATTGGCTCCATACTTTCTGACAACTCCCACTGCTTGGGAAAACTCAGGTCTACACTAGACCTCATGTGATTTCGAACCCTGTTCTAAGCTAAGCTTAAACTGTCTAGGCCTTGGTGTGCTTACCGATTCTACATCCTGCATATTGAACCTTGCCAACACCATCTTCACATCAGCTCCCACTAGAGACAAAATCTCCATGTCTCTTATGCCAAAGAATTTCGCTGCTCCCAAATTCTCCATGACATACCTCTAAACTAACCTTACCTTTAGCTCAGCAAAACCCTATATGTACAAACCTGCTAGTAAATCACCCACATACAGTAATTGGATAATGTTGTGACCATCATCCACCTGGTAAGACAAACACAATGGTTACACTAACATTGACTGAAGCCCTGCTTTATCATCCACTTGTCAAACCTGTACCACTATCCTGTAGCTTCCTCAAGACCATATACCTTGGCCTTCTGTCTCATGTATCCATCCACTCCCTTCTTTAACTTGGGAATCCATCCATCTTCTAGTGCTTTCTTCCAGCTGACAACTCCACCAACAAACCCCTATTTGGTTCTTCTCCAAGGACTCACTCCTCATCCATGCCAAGCTCCCACTGTTTCTAGATTATACCTGCATTGCCTCTTCACATCTTCTTAGTTCTTGACCATCAATAAGCAATATAAAGAAGGTGAACAATGAATATGAGGTTCACTTACCCTTTCAGTCCTCAATATGAGCATTTGAGACCTTTTTGATAGCTTGATGTTCACCCACCATCCGTTCCAGTGACTGATGTCAGCCATCTCCCAGTTTACAACCGATCGACGTTGGTTTCCTACGACTGACCCTATCTACCGATGTTGGTTCTTTGACTGATGCTAGTGTACCTGCTACTAAAATGTCAGTTTCTATGTGACCGATGTTGGTACCTGTGTTCACCTGTGAGTGATAAATTTTTACCTATGAGATCTCCATGGATCAAAACCCTATTCAAATCAACACATCCCTGCTCAAAATAATTCAATGCCTCTCAGCTGATCTCTGTCTGCCGTCATATCCTCCATGAACACCAAGGCTTTCCAGTTCTTAAGTTTGTCAAAAACATCTATCTTCCACTTAAGAACATGCATTCGCCTCCTACATATGTGACCAAGCCTAAAAAGCCACATCTTTGCAATAGAAGGTGAATCAATAATATAAGTAGATAGATAAAAGATACCTACTTTCTTACCACCATCTAATTCAAGTGCATCCACTATGAGAGTTATTGTGCATCTCCCATCACCCAACTTTCCTTGAAGAAATTAGACTCATCTCCAAGACTAGTACCTGTATGACCTCCTTCAACACCCGTGTGTTATCTGTTTACAATTTCAGCTTCACTTCCCCTTCGTCAATAATCTGACAAGGCTCACCAACCCCTAAATAAATCTCTCCAAAGTCTCCAAAGATGTACCCATGAAAAGATGCTCTATTTTGGGCTGCATGGAAAGAGGCAAAAGAATCTATAAACCAAGATTCTACTTTATCTAGAGCAACCTGTTCAACATCACCTGCAACATCTGCTTCTACACGCTGATCTTCTACCGACCAATAATCTCCTTTTCCCTGCTCTTTCTTTCCATCAATCAGACCATTCGTGCTATTCAGTTTCTCCATTCGTAGCTTACTTTTTTCTGCCATTGCTATATTGCCACTCAATCTGAAACCCCTATGAGTGACTTGTAATCAACAAACACTAACCAGATCTGAACCACCTATTAGTAATCCAACCAAAAGCTCTGATACCAACTGTCAGGATCTTGCTCCCCAATAAGAGCACATATGATTACCTCTTGTATTAGCAACTAAACATGGAATTTAACTAGAATGATAAGTAACTAGAAATATGAAACAACACAGGAATATGAGAGATAATACACAATTGTATTAATAATCACTCAGAAAAAAATACAATAAAGAAGATGCCACTTCTTCTTCCACCTCAAAGGCTTGCCACACCTAAATACCATCTTCCCTCTCTCTCACGGTCACAACAATTAACTCCAATACAGAATTGATGTTCACCTCCACCAGTCAGAAACAATGCTGCCAGTACACCAAGCACACAATTGTACTCCAAGTAGATCTCCTACTCTCTACTGCTACCTGCAAATCACTAGACCTTACTCACCATTGTAGATCTCCAAAATAAGTCATGCACACCTACTGACCAAGATCATACATATATGAAGAACCCTTCTGATTCTCCAAACCAGCACCCACACTTGGTACTGTGGCACTAGGAGGAACACACCATTGCTCTCCTCTCTCTGAAGGAGCTTATTTTGCTCTCTTACTCTCTAGCACTTTCTTACAATACAACCCATGAGTCTATTATATAGATCTCATGCTTATAATAATTAGACTATCTTAATTACAATAATCAGACACGCAACTCAAGACTATAACTAGCCTTTAACATGCAAACTAACAGTCCAAAAATAGACTCTCTGGAATCAACATGCAAACTGCATGTTCACGCACAGGCTACTGATGGCAGCTCCTCCCTAACCGATGTCGGCCGACTGGTAACCGACGTCAGTTGCTTCTTCACTGCTATCTGACCGACGTCAGTTGATCAAATCAACGTCGGTTGCCCTGCAACTCATTCTGCAACTCTCCGCAACCTCTACAATCTTCGTAACTCCTCCTATTTGCATCTTGGTGAAGCTTTTAGCTCCACAACCTAACAATTTTGATTTGAGAAAGTTTATCATATATTTTTCATAGTTTTGGGCAGATCAATGTATATATAAGGATCATTTTGTAAGGAATATTTTATGCATTATTTGGTTAAAACTCATTAAAACTTGGTTTAATGGTGTCTAATCTCTGAGTAACTTTTTTATTTTTAAATCCTTGAAAAATAATATGATCATCAAAGAAAATAATCCATGCAAGTTTCTAAGCATTTCAAATTTAATGACTTGAATCATGGAAGGTTGTTGACTGCATTTCATATCACTTTGTGATGTGTTATAGGCATGATGGGTTATGATGCATTGGAACTATATTGAGAATTTAAGGATTGTAATGCATTTGGGGAATTTAATATATGCATAATTAATAAGTAGATGAGAGCATTAATGTAAGTGGATCATGTGCCTGTGTAAATAGATTCATACAATATTGAAAAATATTTGGAACTTGTGAGGTTTATATTATTAAAGTGTGCTTTTAAATTGTTGGGTGAATATTTTGTCGACCAGATAACTGGTGAGAAAAATAGGTCTCTTCAACCACAACATAGGGAGATTGGTCAGCTAGGTGTGCAGGTTTACCACATCAAAAGGGGACAAATCTCTCATCTCATCAAGGGGAGGTTCCCTTATAACTATGAGGAGCTATATACTATAAATATAAGCTAAAAATAACACTCAGGGGTAGGACAACACCATCCATCTCTCTTTTTTTAGAGATGATGTTCACAAATAGAGGATAAAATCTTGGTGAAGACACTGAAGGCACTTATCTTCTTTCAGAAGTGATCTTACAGGGAATAACAGGAGTTCTTTCAGGTAGTGACAAGTAACTGGTAACAAAGGGCGTAGTAATTAGCAGACTGAGGTGTAGCACAAAGTCTCCACCTCGACTGCCCAAGAGTGAAATACGAAGGACAATGAGGTCACAAATTCATCCCAAGGTCGTTTACACAGGAACATAAAATAGACAAACACACTAAAAGCAATTGTAGACAGCACAAAGTCTTCCCACAATTGGCTTCAAGCCACCTTCCTGATTACTTCCACTAGTTCTACTTATTTCATTAACTGGACAAGAATGCATTCAGAACAATCTCCTAAAATGGCACAAGCTATAATAGCACAAAGTTTGAAAGTAACTTGCTTTCTCATTCAAATAAAGAAATATGATCAATAATCTGAGCTCAAAGTCTCAGTAATCGCCTCTCAATTTGGGTAGATTTTTGCTTCTAGATTAGAGAGATCTCTTCAAAATGATACAAGAGATTATAATATATATCAGCCAAGAAATATTTGGTGCTTTGTTCCATAGAATGGCCCATGATGTGCATGCAATGCCTTGAATGCATTTTTGGTTCTATTAGGGAACCATGTTGGATCAGGGTGGTTCTCTTAACTATGGCATGTTGATTCATCTCAAGTGTCTACTCCTGAGTCTAGATCATCTAGTGTCTATACCACTATCCATTTTGTCTTTACTCCCAGGGGGACAAACAAGACATGTCTTTAATGTTTAAGGGCTCAAAAATCCACCTTGCAGACTGTTCCACCTACTGAAATAACTACTGCATAGATATTTCTGGTCTTCCCCCTTTCCTGCTATAATTTGAGCCCTCAAGCCATTTTTTCCCCTTTTTGGTTCTTTTGGTTCCTCCTCTTAGTGGTTCTTCTTTTCGGCCTTGGCCTTAAGGCCTTTGAATGCATTCGGGTCTGTGTTTAATTCTGCAAAGATCAACAAACACTTTATTGCCATAAATTTGATGTCTTTGGGTTTGTCATCGTTTAAAAGCTAACGACTAGTTGATTGTCCCTAATTTGATGGCTTCCTTCATGTCTTTCCCACTTGCTTTGGCCACTTTCCACTGATATTAACAAATGACACATGGCACCTTCCACTGTGAAATAGGTGAGGACACTTGGCAGCATCCGCTTAACTTATAGAAGCTCTAGACCCCTTTTGAGATTCCTATAAAAGATGACATGTGGTGGCTTTCATCGAGATCCTAGAAACACTATAGAAACATTTAGGAGTATTTTGAATCCATGTGGATGTAGACACTTTTTATGCTCTGCTTGACCTTAGCACCTCACCCGGGGCCCACCACAATCCTTACAAAACAAAAGGAAGAAACTGTGGATGTTGACATTTGGCAGCTTCTGCTGAGATTTTTAAGGGACATGTGGAATCTTCCATTGCTTTGTAGAAAAATGTATTACAACCTTTTGATATCGCCACTTGGCACCCTTTGTGGGACTCTAAGAGAAGCCTATTGAAATAAGCTTTGAAACTTATTAGAAATTGAGTCCCGACAGATGACACTTGGCAGCTTCCAATACACTTTAGCAACTTACTCGGGACCCACCACGGTCCTTACTCAAATAATGAAACAAAAGGAAGGAATTGTGGAGTTTGACACTTGGCAGCTTTCACTGAGCTTTCCAAGGGACACGTGGTAAATTATATAGTTTTGAGAAAAGCACATAGAAACCTTCCACATTTGCCACTTGGCACCTTCTGCAGGACTCAGAGGGTAGCTTATTGAAAGAGGCTATGAAGCTTATGGAAACTTGAAGCGTAGATACAGACACTTGTCATGATTCGCTAAGTCATAACAAGACACAAGGAAGAAACTTTAGATATTGACACTTGGCAGCCTCTATCGAGCTTTGCAGATGACACATGGCACGTTTCGTTGCTTTGAAACTTACTAGAAACTATGTCTTAGCAGATGACACTTGGCAGCTTTCACTGCTCTTTGAGGTTTGATCTCTCCTAGAGGGAACTTGCTCTTTGGGGCCTTGAAAGATGGTCTTTTGAACTTTTCAAAAGAAAAAACGGCTAAGTTTTGAACCTTTTTCTATCTGTAGAGTCTGTAGAAACCAACCTGCAGAGTCCGCAAAAACTAGTTTGTAGATTTGGGGGAGTTTGTAGATTTGAGTCCATGGATTTCCTACCTACAAAGTCCATAGAAACTAAGTTTGTAGAGATGAACTTGCAGAGACCGTAGAAACTAAGTCTGTAGATTTGAGTCTGGAGAGTTCGTAGATTTTTGAAAAGTTTGAGGAATGGAGAATTTGAATGCACATAACACTTTTTGAAAAGGGAAGAGAGGATTTTGGTCTGTAGGATCAAAATAGTTCATAGGTTGTCCCAAAAATGAGTGACATTTTTTGGGGACTATAGTTGGCTCTAGTTGGGGAACTTCCTTTAGTTGAAAACTTGGAACAGCTGAGGGGAGTAAAAACCAAAATCTCCAGTGCCTTGAAGTATGCCATTTGGCTATGGAGTCATGCAACCAAAAAGAAAGGCTCCAAAAAATGAAAATGAATGACACAAAGTAGAAACAAAGACTATATAAATACACATACGTACATGTGAACTTATATAATACTTCAAGAGTTGAAGTGCTTCAGATGCTGCCCATTGTGAGGTAGAGAAAAGGGTGTGCCTCTTGATACCTCAACAGGAAATTGTTTTCACCATTGAGTTAATGAATAGTAAAAAGTCCCCTCCATAGAGAGTCAAACTTTCGATGCATTTCCTTTGGTTCTCTCCTCTTATCCCACAGGAGGACTTGATCTCCAATCTGGAAATCATGGTTCTTTATTTTTTGGTCAAAGAGCTTCTTCACCAGACCTTGATGGGCAGCAATTCAATCCACCACCATGGTTCTCTGCTCATTTATCTCAGTCAGGTACGTGATCCTCTTATCAATGGAACTTTCATATGTCTGATCTTCAATTGCCTTAGCCAATTTCAATGTTGGCAATTCTAGGGTGATTGGTATCTCAACATTGAGTCCATAAAGAAGTTGGAAAGGAGAGACACCAATTGCCATTTTTGGTGTAATCCTGTCTTCCCATAAATCATCAACCAATGCTTTATGTCATGTCCTTTGGTTGTCATCTACCAGCTTCTTGATGATTGTCACCAAGTTCTTGTTACTTGATTCAGCTTACCCATCCCCTTATGGAAAGTAATCAGAAGAGTGAGAGAGGGTGATCCCATAGTAAAAAAAGAAGTGAGTAATCTCTTGTGAAGTGAAACAAGATGCATTGTCAGTGAAAATCTTGGTTGGGACCTCAAACCTAGAAATGATGTTCTCTTTGAGGAAATTGCACACTACTTCTGAAGTAGCATGTTTGGTTGTAATTACTTCCACCCACTTGGTGAAGTAGTCTGTGGCTGTAAGGATATAATCATGTCTAGCACTAGAAGATGGGTTTACAGCACCAATGAAATTAATTCTCCATTTCTAGAATGGCTCTTCTATGACCACTGGCTTGAGAGGTAGGGAAGCTAACTTGGGTCTCCCAACAAACTGCTAGCATAGTTCATATTTCCTTAACCACTTGTATGTATCTTGAAAGAGAGTTGGCCAGTAATACCTAGCTCATAGAATCTTATGGGCAGTCACAGGAGCAGAGAAATGTCCTCCATAGGCCGAATTATGGAAGGACTTCATAAGTTGGTTCTACTGCTCTTTATTTACGTAGTGAAGGAACACTCCATCAAGGCTCCTCTTGTACAGGCTATTGTCTTAAAGGATGAAATTGGTAGCTTTCAACGTGATAGTCCTCCTTTCTTTATAAGATAGGTGAGCAGGACACTTACCATAAGTAAGGAAATGAGCAATACCTAAAAACCACTCATTCGTAGTGGAGACAAAGAGGATTATTGGCATGTCTTCTTCTTCTAATTCTTCATTCTCAGTACCTTCTAGTTTGTTATCAGTAATTAATTAGCATAGGCCCTTTCCCCATACCAACTTGGTTGGCTTGATAGCTATATCAAATTCCTATATCTTTGCAATCTAATTACCTCTTTTCATTCCAAACTCCTGTTGAGTTAGTATGGATTTAACCGTGGTGTCTAGAACCAAGGCAGTAGTGTGTGAATTCAAGATGTAGAAATGGAAATGCTTCACTACCTTTACCACTGCATAAGCATGCTTCTCCATGTTTGAGTACTTTAACTCATGAGCTTTGAGTGGACAGATCATGAAAGAAATAGGAGATTCCACACCTTCTTGGTTCTATTGAACCAAAATTGTTGAAAGTGTGTGTTCAGAAGCATAACTGTACATGGTGAAATCTTTGTTATAATTTAGACAAACTAGAATTGGGGCATGGGCAATGTCAGTCTTGATATCCTCAAAGATTAGCTTGCCTTATTTAGTCCAGCTGAAGGTGGCCATTCCCTTCATCATGCTTACAATATGCCTAGTCTTCTCAGTAAAATTTGGGATGAACCTTCGTAAGAAATTCACCTTTCCAAAGAAAGAGTGAACGATAGTCTTACTTGTGGGCAAGGTAAGCTCTTAGATAGACTTGACTCTATTTAAGTCAATCTATATGCCTCCTTTGGACATAATGTGTCTGAGAAGTTTCCCCTTTATTACTCCAAAAACTAACTTCTTGGGGTTTAAGGAAATGCCATTCTAGCAACAGTGTTCCAACACTTGTTGCAAATGGCACACATGATCTAAGTGATGCTTAGAAAACATGGTCAAGTCATCAAGATAAACTATGATGAACTTACCCATCTCATCTTTGAAGGTAAGGTCCATTGCTCTTTGGAAGGTGGCACTAGCATTTATCAAGCCAAAAGGCATCCTTCTATAGGCAAATGTACCCCAAGGTGTGGTGAAGGTAGTCTTGTGCTGGTCTGCCTCACCAACTTCAACTTGATTATATCCTGAGAAGCCATCTAGCATTGATAACATTTCCAAACCAGTCACTGTCTGAAGTACTTGGTCCATGATAGGTAAAGGGTAGTTATCTTTCAAGGATAACTGATTCAAGTTCTTGAAATCTACACAAAGGCAAATTTTGCCATTCTTCTTCCTCACAGGCACTATATTTTCAATCCATGTGGAATGATGGATTGGGAAGATTATCCTAGCATTCAACATCTTTTATATCTTAGATAGAATAGTACATGATATCTTTAGATTATATTGCCTAGATTTTTGCTTGTAAGACACCGAGTTATCCTTGAGAGGAATGTCATGGTGAATTTCATCGGGCTTGAGTGACTTTAGGTCATCATAGGAGTAAGCTAAGACATCCATGTACTAACGGAGTAGAGTATCAAACTTGAATCTCTCCTCAAGAGCGTAGCATTTCCCAATGTTCACCATCTTGGGATCTTCCTTGGTACCCAGATTTATTTGATCAAACTCCTGGGAGGAGCTGGAATCTATTTGTTGCTGTTTGATGAATCTGTCATGTTTGTCAAATAGTTTCTCAATGGAAACCAGGCCTCTAGGAATCTTATTCCCTTTAAGTTGCAATAACCCTTCACCTACATTTGCATTTGATTCAGGAGATGGTTCACACTTTTGAGGTTTACTGCCTTCAAAATACAATCTTTCAAAGCTATCCTACTCTAGGAAGGCAATTATTTAGTTGTCATTGTTAAACACTTACTAATGACTGGCATTATCAGGCACACTTGGTTGAAAGACCAGTTCAATAGTGAACCTATCTCCTTTGAATTCTAGGTAGGGGACCAAGAGAGTAGTTTAAACAGCCAGTGCATCAGCTCGGTCATTGAATTCTCTAGGAATGATAGAGATGTTGAAAGCATCAAAGCTTTCCATCTGATCCCAGACTAGATTGCGGTAGTGGTGCAATCTTTCATTCTTGGTTTGATACAATTTTATCACCTGACAAACCACTAGTTTAGCATCTCTTTTGACAGGAAGGAGTTTGATGCCTTTGTCTTGGGCAACCCTCAATCCAAGCAATAGAGATTCATACTCAGCTATGTTATTGGTATTGCTAAACTGTAACTTGTACGATGAAGAAAAAATATCTCTTTAAGGAGATATCAGCACAACCCTAGCTCCTGAATTGGTAGAGGATCATCTATCATCAAATTCAAGAACCTATACCTCGTTAGACATTACTTTTCCTTTGGGTTCTTCTTCATTCAGAGGTGAAGATCCTTCCACATTGGTATTGCACTCCACCAATTCTCTTGCTGTTCCAGTTGAATGCATTTCTAGGTTGTCACCTGCAGGAGCTTCATCAGATGCCTCATGAACTTCATTTGTGGATATAAAGTAGTTACCCATGCCTAAAGACTCAAATAGAATTTGAGCTTTAGGTGCCAAGGTCTGGGTAACTACATATTTTGCTTCCTTCTCAGGGAGCAGCCTCTTCATAACACCCTTAACTGGAATCCTTGCTTTGGATAGGTCCTTGCTCAATTCACCTCCAACATCTTTGCAGAAGTTTCATCTAAGAAGGATGTCATATGATGCTAGGATGTCAGCCACCAAAACAGTCATCTTGATTCTTTTGTCTGGAAAGGCTGCAAATACAAATTGAGCATCCTTAATTTGTCCCAGTAGAGGTAATTGCTTGTTCTCCATGGAGAAGCATGTACCAAATGTTTTGGTCAGTGTAAGGCAAAGGGATTCAGCCACTTTGGCAAGCATGACATTTTCTGAAGCTCCAAAATCAATGATGCAATTACTTAGATTGTGACCATTTATCAATAGGGAAACATAAAAAGCCTCTATTTTCCCAGGGGCAGCAAGAGGAGTAATGACAAGGTTGTTTGGGATAGACATGTTCCTTGGGGGATCATGAGTTACCTTCTTAGCTTATTGTCCTATAGGGATGGATGTATTCTTCACACACTCTACCAACCTATCCAACTACTTAGGATTGGTTTGTAGAAATTCAAATTCAGTCATTTAGATTTTAGTTTTCTTGACATGGTCGACAATGTCAAATGACTAAAATGGAATAGGAAGAGAGGATGGGAGTTCATCCTTTTGGTTTTTGGGAGGGGGAGGACTGGCCTGTGAATTTTAAGTAGAAGGCATAGGGATATTTGAGGCACTTACCTTTCTTGCAATCACCAGGTCCTTTGGCTGGAAAGGTAGAGTGGTTCCCCACTTAGCAATTGAAATTCTTGGTTGGGGTCGCTCCTCTATCTTTTCTTTGTCATCTTGCTGGGCTGACTATTTCTTGGACTAGGTGAACATACCATATGATCCCTCAGCTACATTTCCTTCACTTCTGGGTTCATCCTGGTAATTCAAGAAACCAATATTGGAGTCTCTAGCTAATTCTTCTTCTTCCTCAGTGAAGAGATTAGCATCATCTTCAAGATTCAACTCAGACTGGAATGAGAAATCTGATTCAACTTCAAGATACCCAACCACTGAATTGGTTAGAGGTGCTTCAATGGCAAGGTTATTCCTCTGAGGGGGAGGAAGATGATTTGCTTGCCCTTGATTCCTAGTAGCATTGCCTTGATACAACTGATTTGGGAATGTCCTCCTTGGTGCATCTCTATATGAAAGAGTAGAGGACATTCCTTGTGCCATTTGTTTTTTGAGAGCCAGCAACTCATTTACCAGCTTTTACACCATTGGATCAGTGGTGGTTGAAGGTGATTATTCAAAAAATGAAGAAGATTTACTTATGTTTGGATCTCTCCTTATCTTTCTTACCAAGATAAGGTCATCTTCTACTTCAATAGCTAAGTCTTGAGCAGCCTCAAGGTCTATGTGGCCAGCACGTCTTAGCAGAAAACTCACTTCAGGCAGCTGTGAGTTGATGAAGAAGCATTTGAGGTTTTCAAGTGTTGGTTGAGCAATTACAGGAATCTAGTTCCTTAGCTTGTCAAACTTGGTAATGAAATCCCTCATCGGTTCATGAGGTTCCTTCTTCATTTGTGTGAGTTGGGCCAGCGAAGCATGTGCATCTTCTACAAGCTTGAACTTGGCTTCAAATTTAGCTTTAAGAGTATCCCAGTCAGTCACTGGCCTAGCCTGTAGATGGTAGAACTAGACTGTAGTAGCACCTTGTAGTGTTTCTATGAAGAGCTTGACTACCACGTCTTTAAATTCCACCCCTATTACGCCACAGGCTATGCTGAAGGCTACAATGTGTTCATCAGGATAAACTCTCCCATCACAAAGAATTTGGGGAAGTTATTTTTTGAGCTGCATGGAAGTTCATATAGAGGTGGAGTAAGATTAAGTGGGCCAAATGAGTTACCCTAGGGGCCTTGAACTGCCATGATGGGATTATGAAAAAGAGGGATAACAAATCTAGATGGCATGTGGATAGGCAAAGTTCTACTGATAGCAAAAAAGGAAACTCTGCCTTGTGTTGGTGTCCTGGTATGGGTAGGAAGAACACTCCTAGATCTTTGAACTTGAAGTTGGGGAGGGAATAGGTCAAAATTTCCCTACTGCACCAACTCAAAGATAGGGTCAACAACACTTTGAGCTTTCTGGCTTTTGGTATAACATGGAATTGCTAGATTGTAGAACAAAAATGGAAAAGAGTAGGATCACTTTAGCTTGAAGCTTGAGACTTCAAACTGTGTGCTCTTCCCTAGTGGCATGGGGGTGAAGGGAGATAATAAGGCTATAATGATAATGGGTAAGACATATAATGGAATTGCTAGAGTCTATAATGGATAAGGGCAGGGACTGCTTTAATGTGAAAATTGAGGCTTCAGATTGCATGTAGATCCCCAGCAGAGTCGCCAAAAAATGTTGGGTGAATATTTTATCAACCAGCTAACTAATGAGAAAAATAGGTCTCTTCAACCATAGCATATGGAGATTGGTCAGCTAGGTGTGCAGGTTTACCACATCAAAAGGGGACAAATCTCTCATCTCATCAAGGGGAGGTTCCTTTATAACTATGAGGAGTTATATACTATAAATATAAGCTGAAAATAACACTCAGGGGTAGGATAACACCATCCATCTCTCTTTTTTTAGAGATGATGTTCACAAATAGATGAGAAAATCTTGGTGAAGACACTGAAGGCACTTCTCTTCTTTCAAAAGTGATCTTGTAGGGAACAGTAGGAGTTCTTTCAGGGAGTGACAAGTAACTAGTAACAAAGGGTGTAGTAACCAGTAGACTGAGGTGTAGCACAAAGTCTCCACCTCGACTGTCCAAGAGTGAAATATGAAGGAAAATGAGGGCACAAAGTCATCCCAAGGTCCTTTACATAGGAACAAAAAATAGACAAACACACTAAAGGCAATTGTAGACAACACAAAGCCTTCCCACAATTAGCTTCAGGACACCTTCCTGATTACTTCCACTAGTTCTACTTATTTCATTAACTAGACAAGAACGCATTCAGAAGATAGACATAAGAATAATCTCCTAAAATGGCACAAGATATAACAACACAAATTCTAAAAGTAACTTGCTTTCTCATTCAAATAAAGAAATATGATCAACAATTTGAGCTCAAAGTCTCAGTAATCGCCTCTCAATTTGGGTAGAGTTTTGCTTCTATATCAGAGTGATCTCTTCAAAATGACACAAGAGATTATAATATATAGTATCCAAGAGAGACTTGGCACTTTATTCCATAGAATGACCCATGTTGTGCATTCAATGCCTTGAATGCATTTTTGGTTCTATCAGGGAACCATGCTAGATCAGGGTGGCTATCTTAACTATGGCGTGTCGATTCATCTCAAGTGTCTACTCTTGGGTATGGATCATCTGGTGTTTACACCACTGTCCATTTTGACTTTACTCCCAGGGAGACAAATAGGTTGTGTCTTCAATGTTTAAGGGCTCAAAAATCCACCTTGTAGACTATTCCACCTACTGAAATAACTACTGCATAGATATTTCTCATCTTCCCCCTTTCTTGCTACAATTTGAGGCCTCGAGCCATCTTTTCCCCTTTTTGGTTCTTTTGGTTCTTCCTCTCAGTGATTCTTCCTTTCGGCCTTGGCCTTAAGGCCTTTGAATGCATTTGGGTCTGTGTTTGAGCCTGCAAAGATCAATAGACACTTTATTACCACAAATTTGATGTCTTCAAGTCCGTCATCATTTAAAAGCTAACAGCTAGTTGATTGTCCCTAATTTGATGACTATGGGTCCATCATCCTCCTTAGCAATTCCTTCATGTCTTTCCCACTTGCTTTGGCCACTTTTCATTGATCTTAACAAATGACACATGGCACCTTCTACTGTGAAACAGGCGATGACACTTGGCAGCATCCGCTTAACTTATAGAATCTCTAGACCCCTTTTTAGAGTCCTACAAAAGATGACACGTGGTGGCATCCACTGAGCTCCTAGAAACATTCAAGACTCTTTCAAATCCACACAGATGTAGACACTTGATGCGCTATGCTTGACCTTAGCACCTCACCTAGGGCCCACCATAGTCCTTATGAAACAAAAGGAAGAAATTGTGGATGTTGACACTTGGTAGCTTCTGCCAAGCTTTTTAAGTGACATGTGGCATCTTTCACTGCTTTGTAGAAAAATTTATTACAACCTTTTGCTATCACCACTTGGCACCCTCCACGGGACTCTGAGAGAAGCCTATTGAAATAAGCTTTGAAACTTATTAGAAACTAAGTCCCGACAGATGACACTTGGTAGCTTCTGCTGCACTTTAGCAACTTACCTGGAGCCCACCATAGTCCTTACTCAAATAACGAAATAAAAGGAAGGAACTGTGGAGTTTGAAACTTGGTAGCTTCCACTAAGCTTTCCAAGGGACACATGGTGACTTCCACAGTTTTGAGAAAAGCACATAGAAACCTTTCGCATTTGCCACTTGGCACCTTCCACGGGACTCAGAGGGGAGCTTATTGAAAGAAGCTATGAAGATTATGGAAACTTGAAGCACGGATACAGACACTTGTCATGATCTACTGAGTCATAATGGGACACAAGGAAGAAACTATGGATATTGACACTTGGCAGCCTCCGCTGAGCTTTGCAGATGACACGTGGCACATTTTGCTACTTTGAAACTTACTAAAAACTGTGTCTCAGTAGACGACACTTGGTAGCTTCCACTGCTCTTTGAGGTTTGATCTTTCCTAGAGGGAACTTGCTCTTTAGGGCCTTGAAAGATCTTTTGAACTTCTCGATAGAAAAAATGGCTAAGTGTTGAACCTGTTTTTGTCCTATAGAGTCCGTCCTAAATATTAGTGAGAACATTAAGTAGATATATGTGGAAAAATATGGGGAAGATACTTTATGTTAAATCACATCCATGAAAGGACTTGGGCTAACACTAAGGTGTTTTGTTAGTCTGTAAACTCTATATGCGTGTATATATTATAAGCCAAATTTGGGTATCTATGAAATCTTTCATATCCTATGTAATATATTGTTTGGTTTGTTTTTATTCCATTACATTCTTTTTTATTTGGGTTGTATGGTATAATTAATATCTTAATTGAGACCCCTAATTGTGACTACTTCATTTGGTATCAAAGTAAAGAAACAACGATTAGTTGAGGGATCAAAGAGTTATAAATTATTCATATTTTTAAAGGTGGATATAGAATAGAGGATGAGAGAAGTGTGTAATCTAAAAATGTTTTTAAGATGTGCAACAATAGATTTAATAGTTCTAGAAGTAAAATGCCTTTATGTAGAATGGGACAAACAAATGTAGTGATTGCTAACATGATTGGAAGAATAAATGAGATAGCATAAATGTTATGATTAATGCATAAAATATTGGTTGTAGTAGAGGAAGATAGAAGGAGAGGATTTATCATGAGGGGTGATGTGAGTGATCCAGAGGTTTAAGAGTAAGAAGTAGATAAATAGGAAGCATGACTAGTGCATAATTAGCTAGATGAAGGACATGAGAAGAGAGGTTTATCAAAAGTATATGTAAGATTGGAAAATAATCACAAGTGGAGGTTTCATGTTTCTTTGGAACATTGAAACTAGAGAATCTAATAGATTGGTTCACATAGATGGAGTAATACTTTGAGTTTGATGAAGTAGCATATTAGTATAATATAAAGGTTGCAATGACTAAGATGAATGAATACATAGCTCTATGGTAGAAGGAGGATAAATAAAAAATCATTCACTAGGAGAGAATGATTGTGAAGTTATAAGGAAAATTTATTATTGGATATAATCAACTAGATATATTGAAGGGGTTTCAAAATTTACAAAAAAAAAACAAGCTAATAATTAAAGAGCATACAAAGGAGTTTTACAAGATCGCTATCTAGGTTGGTCATAGAGAGATGGACTAAGATAAGGTGACATGGTATGTTAATTGAATGTGATGGGTCATCCAATATGAGATCAATATAGTGATATTTCAAATTGTAAATGAAGCATATCAATATATTATAAAAGCATAGGAAAAGTTGGTGCCTAGGTAGATTACTATGAGAACTAGAGTTTAGTTGTACAATGGTATAGAATAACCAAAAGTGCACAAGAAAGGAAGTGATGAATTCAAAAATGTAGAAATCCAAGGGAGTATCCAATACTAATAAATGGATAGGAAGTTTTGGCAGAGGAAAAAGAGGAAAGTTAAGATGAGGAAAATTAAACATTATGCATATGAGTGCCCTCAGTTGCATTTAGATGATGAGAACAGAGGAAGTGGTGGTACATAAGTCCTAAAATTAGATGAAAATACCATATAATTACATCATATAGATGAAATTTAACAAGGAGAGAGTTATCTCATAGTGATAAAATTCTTGAACATCATAAGAAAGAATGAGGAGGTTAGTTAGTGTATACATATTTTTTGGAACAAGTAGAAGATAATGGGCAATTTTTTAGATGAGTGGTGGCTAGTGGAAGAAAAAATAATATTGTGTTCATAGATATGGAGATGAAGTTGGTTTCAACATGTAAATCACACCTAAATCCTTATAGAGTGTCATGGTTAGTGATAGCATTATTTAGGAGCAATCTAGAGTGCAAATGAATATTGATAGATACACATACAAGTTTTGTGTGACTTCCCAGTAATGAAAGAATGTTATGTTTTTTTGGGTTGGTCATGGTAGTATCATCACAAGATGTTGTATGATAGGGTATCAGATACTATACAGGTGGAAAATAATGGACAAATTTTTAATCTAGGTTATTTGGAAGAGAATAAAGAGAGGTTGTGCACCAAATTCATTTCATCATGTATATAAGTAATGATTACTTTTAGGAAGAAATTAAGATAATATGGTTAACTATCAAGAATGATGTCACACAGAGGAAATGAAGTGATGGTGAAAAACATGGGAATTCCTCAGTTGATAGTATCACAATAAAGAGAAAATGTGAATTGTGTAGCACAAATAAAGGAGGTCGACCCAAAGGTATTAAGAGATTACACAATAGTGGTGAGAAGTGATATAGGTGGAAGAGGCCAATTTTTCACCTAATTCAATACTCCATAGACTATAAGGTAAAATATAATTTTACATGGTGCAAGGGCATGCCAAGACCTTTGGAAAGGGTCAAAAGGGTGGTTTTATCACCTAGCCTTAGTGTGTGAGCACCATGCTTGCATTTTTTTTTTATCTACAGTGTATGATTAAGAATCATCTACATGGGTTCACTTGTAATCATGCATAACTAAAATATTTGGAGAATAAATAAGTATATTGTAGTATTTTATGATTTTTTTTGTTTTCTCAATTTTTACGCTTGCATTTTATTACCCCTGTAATCTGTTCAGTGTGCATGAGCCAAAATGTGAACCAAAGTTTATAGATACTTATAAACATTTATGCTATCCATTTCAATTTTATGAAAATGAGTAAAGTGAAGTTATGTAAGGCTATAATGCCAGCATGTAAGTTTAATTTACAAAATATGATAACATATTTTGTAGAGTGTTGGTGCACAATAGTGTTATTAAATGGGTCATTATGCAAGGATTCTTATGTGCATCCTTTTGTTTCAAACCATATTGAAATGGATTTAGGGTGTGTTAATTACATGTAGATTATTTAGTGTACAAGCTTTGTGAAATAATATGACCATCAAAAAGAAGATGTTTTACAAGTTTCTAAGCATTTTACATTTAATGCCTTGAATCACATAAGTTTTTTGAGTGAATTTAATTTCTATTTATGATGCTTTATAGGTGTGATGAGTAAAAATACATTAGAACTGTATTGATAATTTAAGGATTGTGATGCATTATGAGCATTTAATAAATGTGGGATTAGTGGGTAAATCATAGCATTAATGTAAGCAAGTGGAACTTGTGCCTATATAAATATATCTTTACATTATTTAAAATTATTCAAAGCGTATGAGTTGAAAGTATAGAGCATAACTATTAGTGAGAAAATTTTGTAGAGATGTGTGTGAAGTTCTAGGGAAGAGACTTTGGGTTGATTCACGTCCTTACAATCGCTTGGTCTAATACTTCAATGTTTAATATGTTTATGGACTCTATTTGTGTGTATAGCTTTTATTTACCATATTTGGTTAAATGTGAAACATTTCATATCCTGAGTAATAAATATTTGTTATCATTATTGTTATTCCATTATGTTAATTATTATTGGGTTGTGTGGTATAAGGAGACTCTTCATTGAGACCCCTAGCCATGACTGCATCATTTGGTATCATAGTAAGGAATCAACTTTGCGTTGAGAGATCAAATAGTTGTAATTTATCCATATTTACAAAGGTGTGTGGAGAGTAGAGGGTGAGAGAAATGTGTGATTTACATAGGTTTATAATAGGTGTAATAGTATATCTAATAGAGTGATAAGTTAATATGACTCCATAAATAGTGGGAAGAGCAGGCGCAGTGGTCACTAATATCACTAGAAGACTAGATGAGATAGTAGAATTATTGTGAGTAATACAAACAAGATTCACAACACTGAAGGAAGATAGGATAGGATTCATTCCAAGGGACGATGTGAGTGATGTAGAGTTTGAAGTGAAGGAATAAAATTAATAAAAAGCATGATCAATGCATGATTAGCTAGATGATGGAAAATAGAGGCTTATAAAATTATATATCCAAGGTTAGAAAAGGAGTGTAGGTTTCATGTTTAGAACATTAAAACTAGAAGATATAATATATTAGATCATAGAGATAGAGTAATACTTCATGTTTAATTAAGTAGTATATGAGTGCAAGATAAAGGTTTCATAAACTAAGTTGAATGGACATGTAAGTCTATGGTGGAAGGAGTTATAGTTTGACATAAATTGTAAGGGTAAAGATAAAATCACTCATTGAGAGAGTATGGTTGTAGATTTAAAATACAAATTTGTGCCTAGATATTATCAACTAAATATGTTTAAAAGGTTCAAAATTTGTTACAAAATATGCTAAGCATGAAATATTATATTGATGATTTTTGAAACATCATTATCTGTGATGGTTATAGCAAAATTAACAAAGATAAGGTGACATGATATATTAAAGGACTCTGGTGTGTAATCTAAGATGAGATTAGTATAGCTAGATTGTACATAGTAGAGGAAGCATATAAATATATGTGAAGAGTAAAGTAAAATTTGGCACACAAGAATAGTACTATGAGAACTAGAATGATCTTGGAAGTGATAAATAATAACCAGTGGTGCACAAAAAATGGAGTGATGAAGGTGCTCACACAAAAAACTAGGTGAGCAACCTAAAATTTTGGGGATAATTTTGAACCTTTGCACTATCCATTTTAGTGTTGTGAAAATGAGTGAAGTTATATAGGGATGGAATTTTAGTGTGCAATTTAGATTTTTGAAATCTTGTGATATATTTTACAGTGTTGGTGTATGAAAATGTGAATATAATGATCATTATGAAAGGATTATTTTGTGCATCTTTTTTTTTTAAAACTATTATTTATATTCTTGATGTATCATCTTTGCTTGGATTGTTCCATACATAAGCCTTGAAAAATAATATGACCATTGAAGAGAACAGTCCTTAAAAGTTTCTATGCATTTCACATTCAATGCCTTAAATCATGAAAGGTTTTTTAGAGCATTTAATATCTCTTTGTGATGTGTTATAGCCATGATGGGTTATGATGTACTGGAAATGTATCAGGAATTTAAGGATTATGATGAATTATAAGCATTTAATATTTATGTCATTAGTGTGTAGATGAGATAATTAATGTAAGTGGATCTTGTGCCTTTATAAATATAACCCTAGACTATTAAAATTTATTCATAACCTGTAAGGTGAAAGTATCAAGCATAGCTATTAATGATAATAGTTAGCAAATATATATATATATATGCGTAGATCTAAGAAAGAGACTTTAGGTTGAATCATGTCTATATGAGGACTTGGGCTAACAAAAGTATTTTGTAAGTATGAAGACTGTGTGTGTGTATTTTTTATAATCTATATTTGGATAAGTGTGAAATATTTCATTTATCGAGTAATAAATATTTTTTGTTGATGATTTTATAATGTTAATTATTTTTAGATTGCATAATACAAGGCATCTCTTAATTGATAACATTAATAGTGATTACATCATTTGGTATCAAATCAAATAAATAACTTTAGGTTGAAAGATCTAAGTCTGATAAACTATCCATATTTTCAAAGGTGGGTAGAGAACAAAGGGTGAGAGAGGTGTGTGATCTGTATATGTTTCTAGGAGGCGCAGGAATGGTTCTGATAATGCAAAAAGTCAATATGCCTCTATGAAGAGTAGGAAGACAAATCATAATGATACCTAATGTGATTATAAGAATAGATGAGATAGCATAAATGTTTCAAGTAATGTAGGAAAGGTTGGCTGTAGTAGAGGAAGATAGAAAGAGAAGATTCATCTTGAGGGATGATGTAAGTGATGTGGAGGTTGAAATGTAATAAGTGGATGAAAAAGAAGCAAGAATAAGACATTATTAGTTTTATGAGGGAGAAGAGAGGCTTATTAAATATTTATCCAATATTGGAAGAGGAGCACGAGTGGAGGTTTTAAGTTTTTATATAAAATTGAATCAAGAGGAGTTAATATATTTGATCATGGAGATGGATGAAAAATTCAAGTTTGATGAAGAATTAGATAAGTGCAAGACAAAGGTAACATAGAATAAGTTGAAGGGCCACATAATTTTTGGTGGAAGGAGGTACAACTTGAGATAAATTACAAGCATAAATAAAAAATTCCTCTCTATGAGAGAAAGGTTAAAAATTAGAAAGGAAAATTTTTGCATGAAGATTATCAACTAGACTTATTGAAAAGGGTTGAGAATCTGTGATAAAATGAGCTAAACATGAAAGAGATATAAAAGAGTTTTATAAGATCATTATTTAAATTGTTCATAGTAAGATGGACTAAGATAAGTTATCATAATATATTAATGGATTATGATGGGTCATCCAATATGAGATTAACATTATATTACCATAAATGATGGAGGAAGTATATCAACATACTCTAAGAGTAAAGGAAAATTTATCACACAGGTAGAATAATATGAGAACCAAAGGGAAGTTCAACAATGGTAAAGAAAAACTAGTCACATGTGAGCAAGGGAGCGATGAAGGCCCAATATATGCACACACAAAACAAGTTAAGGATGGAGCCACTTATGTGAGAGGGAGAGGAATTTTTGGTGGGGGAAAAGGAATAAGGTTTACATGAACATGCATTAGGTGTGGGTAAATTGGAAATCGTACATATGAGTGCCCTCACACACACATAAATGGTGATAAGAGAGGAATTAGTGGTGTGCAAGTCCTACAAGTGGATGTAGAGTCCATAAATATACATCATATAGATGAATCTAATAAAGGAGAGATAGTTTTATTTCAGAAATAAATGTCTTGAAGATTAACAAGGAGGAGGTGATTCAAATAAGATATATATTTTAGATGAAGTATAATGTAATTTGTAAATTTTTTAGAGTAGAGGTAAATAGTGGAAGCATAAACAATATTATATCCATACATATGTCAATGAAGTTAGGTTTTCCATGTAATTCACACACAAAATTTTATAGATTTTCATGGGTAGTGAATGGTTAGGATATTATTGTGTAGGAGAAATGTGAAGTGGAAATGAATATTAGGTATACATGGACAAGGTTTTGTGTGACATGTTATCAATGGATGCATGTCATATTCTTTTAGGGAGGCCATGTGGGTATGATCTCAATATGCTTTATAATGGGCAATCAAATACTGTAAAAATGGAAAATGATGGATGAATTTATATTTTGGGTTAATTAAAGGAGAAGGATGGAGAGGTTGTGTGTCAAAGTCACTTGGTCATGCATAGAAGTAATTAGGACTTTAGGAAGAAGTGAATACATGATGTCATGTGGAATAAAAGAAGTGAGGGTGTACACCACGTGAATTATAGAGTAGT
This sequence comes from Torreya grandis, assembly GCA_037957365.1. Classification (NCBI taxonomy): domain Eukaryota; kingdom Viridiplantae; phylum Streptophyta; class Pinopsida; order Cupressales; family Taxaceae; genus Torreya; species Torreya grandis. The sequence continues at coordinate 1,644,866 of JARHVA010001497.1, forward strand.
GTCAGTGGATAGTATCACAACAAATAGTAAAGGTGAGTTGGGCATCTATTCAAATGAGTTCTAATGATATTTACTCCATTATGGTAGATCCAAACCTCAAACTTATAAATATTGGTTAATTAGTCATTCAATTCAATTCTTAAATAATGCAGAACATTACATTTTAATAGTTTTTCAATGCCCATAGTATAGGAGACTCATTTTAACTCCACAAACCTCTAACACTAATCTAGGTGGGTTGTTCAACAACGTTTATTCTCTCCCATAGAATATCACACACACCTAATTATATTCATGAGTTGTTAACACAACTTCACGTACAATACACATACACTAATAATACTAATCACCCACATACTAGTATACATGCTCACATATATAATATGTCTAAATACATGCTCACAATGAATGTTTATAACAATGTCAACCTAATGGAAGTGGGATCTATCACAATAGTAATGAGAAGTGATATAGGTTGAGGATGACATTTTTTCCCCTAGTTTGTAATTTCATATATTGGAAGTCATAAAATAATTATACATGGTGTAAGCAAGCACCAAGACATTTTACAAGTATTGAAAGGGTGGTTATATCACCTAGCCATAGTGTGTGAGCACCATGATCACACATTTTTATTACACATGGTGTATGATGCAGGGTCATCTGGGTAGGTGCACTTTTAATATTACATCGATTAAAAAAAATGAAGAAATAAGTAGATTTCAATAGTTTGTGCAAGTTTTTAATTTTGCACAAGGCTTCTTTGTTGGTTTTGAACACTTTATGCACACATTTTGTTAAATCCATGTAGTCTATTTGGTTTACGTAACTCAAAACATGAATCAAAGTTCAATGATATTTTTAAACCTTTGTGTTATCCATTTTAGTTTTGCATAAATGAGCAAAGTTAATTTACGCAAGGCTAGAATGTTAGTACATAAGTTAAATTTGAGAAATATTGTCATATATTTATTAGAATGTTGGTGAGTAGTCTGAATATAAGGATAATTGCACAAGGATTCTTCTATGCATCCTTAAAATTTTATGTCATGAATTATGGAAGGTTTTAAGTGTATTTCATATCTCTTTGTGATGTGTTATAGGCATAATGGGTTATGATGCATTAGAAATGTTTTGGGTATTTAAGGATTATGATGCATTATGATAATTTAATATTTGTGGCATTAGTGGGATATGAGAGCATTAATGTATGTAAGTGGATATTGTGCCTATATAAATAAATCCCTACAATACTAAAAATTATTTGGAACCTATGAGGTGAAATTCTAGAGTGTATATATTAGTGAGAACAATTAGCATAACAATTTTGGGAAGAGATTGGGTTGAATCACATCCCTATGAGGACTTGGGGTAACATCCTAATGTTTTTAAAGTCTCTATACTCTATATGTGTGTGTGTGTGTGTTTTCAACCATATTTAGTTAAGTGTGAAAATTTTCATTTCCTGAGTAATAAATATTTTTTGTTGTCCTTCCATTACGTTAATTATTTTTGTGATTCAAGGTATAAGGCATATCTTCATTAAAACCATAACCATGACAATGTTATTTGGTATGAGAGTAAGGAAACAACCATGGGTTGAGAGATCAATGTGTTTCAAGTTCTCTATCTTTGTAAAGGTGGGCAGAGAACAAAGGGTGAGAGAAGTGTGTGATTTGCATAGTTTTGTAAGAGGTGTAGAATTATATTTAAAAGTGGAATAATTCAATATTCCTTCATGAAGAGTGGGAAGAGTAGGTGAAGTGGTTACTAAAATGACTGGAATACTAGATGAGATAACAAAAATGTTTTAATTAAAGTAGATAGGGTTGGTTATAGTAAAGGGAGATAGAAGGAGAGGAAATAAATTAAACCTAGATGACCTAAAATATTGGTTCGTACTGATAAAGTGATGCATCAAGTTTGATGAAGTATTAGATGATCACAAATAAAGGTTGTATAGACTAAGTTCAAATGGTATGAAACTTTGTGGTTGAATACAACTTGAGCGAAATTTCAAGGGTAAATAAAAAATTAGTCAGTGGAAGAGAATGTTTACGAAGTTGAAAGGAAAATTTACACAGAAATTATCAGGTGGATGTGCTGAAGAGCTTGAAAAATCTGTGAAATGTGATTTTAGTGTGAAAATTTATACAGAGGAGTTTACAATATCACTCTTCAGGCTGGTCATAGTGAGATAGAACGAGAAAAGGTGTTATGGTATAATAATGAATTGCAGTAGGTCATCCAAGATAAGATTAGTATAATGAGATTGTATATGGTAGAGGAAGCATATCAATATATGCCAAGAGTGGAGGAAATTTTAGCATGTAGGTAGGTTCTATGATAAATAGATGGAATCTCAACAGTGGTAAATAATAACCAATAGTACATGAGTAATGGAGTGGTGAAGGCTCAAATAATGGAGACACAACAAAACATGGGAGGATCCACTTCTATAAGAGGGGAAGGAAGTTTTGGTATAGTAATAAGAGGAAGGTTTAGAGGAACATGATTTAGGTGTGGGTAAGTTGGACATCATGCGTATGAGATCCCTTATGCACATATAGATGGAGAGAAGATAAAAAAGTGAAAACAAGCAAGTCCTATAAGTGGATACAAAGAAAAAAGCATATAGATGAACCCGAGCAAGGAGATACCTTTATTGTAATGGGAGAAGTGTTGAAGATCATAGGAAAAATCAAGGAGGTGAATCAGATAAGACATATTAGAAAACTAATTGTAAGAAAAGGCATAAATTTTATAGATTATTGAAGGATAATAGAAGTAAATATAATATTGTAGTTCTAGATAAATGGTGATGAAGTTGGGTTTGGCATGGAGCACCAAAATCCTTACAGAGTGTTTTGGTTAGTGGAGGATCAACATAGCATTGTGTAAGAGCAATGTGAAGTGGAAACAAAAAAATTTAGATACATGGATATGGTTTTATGTAATGTCCTATTGATGTATGCATGTCATGTTTTTTTGGAGAGGCCATGACAATATGATCTCAACATATTGTATGATGGGGGATTAAATATTGTACAATTAGAAAAGGATGGATGAATTTACATTCTAGGTTCATTGAAGGAGAAGGATATAGATGTTTTTACCTAATTCATTTAGTCACACATATAACAAAGAATTATTTCTAAGAGGAAGTGGAGACAATGTGTGCAAAGGTAAATAATATTATCATGCAGAGGAAAGGAAGTGAGTGTGTGAGCCACAAAAATTCCACAATGGTCTTAGTGGATAGTATCTTAGCAAAGATAAAAGGTGAATTATGCATCACAAATATATTAGGTTGACCTAAGAAGAAAAATTATGGTGTAATAGTGATGAGAAGTGATATAGGTGGAAGAGGATGGGTTTTAAACATGTTTGCAACTCCACAAACTAGAGGACATAATATGTTTTTTCATGCTGTGAGGGTGTGTCAAGACCTTTGGCAAGGGTTAAAAGGGTTATTTTATCACCTAACCTTAGTGTGTGAGCACCACTCTCACACATTTTTCTTACCTGGGGTGTATGATGCAAGATAATTCAAGTGGGCTTACTTGTAATCTTTCATCAACAAAAAGGATTTAGAGTAAATAAGCAACTTGTAGTATTTCATGAAAGTATTTTGAGGAGGTGTTGATGATTATTTAAGTTGTATAAATAGAGGTGGTGTGGGTTAGACAAGTGATGATGTTTTTTCAAGTAATTTTTTTTGGGTCCCAACTTTTAGAATGACCCACCATCTCTTATAAATTGGCACATCATCTTTAGAAGTTGTGCACTGCATGTATTGTTCTTATATCTCTTGTTGAGCTATACTCTTCTTATATTATGATTTCCTTAGCATCCTACTAGATGAGGCCTATGGATATTATGTGGTTCTCTTATTTTTATTGGGGCCACATACATCCTCCCCCTTATCTTCAACCAATTTAGTGTTACCCACTTGTGTGACCTATTTGTTCTTGCTCTCCTTCTTTTCTGGCTTGAAGCTTTCCCTTCTTATTTTTAGGCTTCAGCTTTTTGTATATTTTGCACAATTAATCCCCTATTTTTTCCTTCAATTTTCTATCTATAGGAGTTAATTCATCATCTAAATATTTATCATCACTTGAATTTACCCTGGATGGTTGCCTCAGTGGTTCCCTAAGGAGTATAATGTCCTCATCAATTTTTGTGTTATCCTATCTTTTTTTTGTGCATCATATACTCTCCAAACCGCTCTCTCAAAATAATGCATATAAAGGGCATATGAAAACATGATCCAATCATACATTTCATTATCTTTCAAAATAATTTTCATGGGTGAATGATCTCTCATTACTGCAAACTCATCATATCCCTAATATGCTTTAGGAAAGGTTATGGGTATGCATTATTCATTTCTAAAAGTTATCAATAGGTTATCATCCCACTAATCCATTTAATCTTGTAACTTTTATTAATAGCACCAACATATATATGTTATTGGTACTTCAATATAGGTAACTTATGCCATATTGGGTATGACCGAAAAAAATCCATAGTTGTCAAGAATGTTGACTTCATCAAGAATCAAAAGAATTAAAATTGTGTCTGATTTAAATGTATCACCAATTTTATGGGCTTTCTTTATGCCCTCTATGATCTCATTAGTTAAGTACTTATAAATATTGCATTGTACATTATTTACAACCATGTATTGCATGATTTAGAATTATTATTTATTTATGCTTTCTCATCTATTTCTCACACATAATTTTTAGTTGAAAAGGTGCATTGTTCCCCTTGTAGTTGGATTAGTAATATTCTCAATATGGAATTTATAATTATAATTTTAATTGAGTATCTTGGCCAACCTCCTTGTTACTTGGTTCTTGGTTATTACTACTTTAATGTCTTCACCTAATCATGGAAAACTAATGGATCTATTTATGCAGCTTATAGATAGTTCATATGATGCAAAATAAATTATAATATATCTTTGTGGATGAGTGAAAGTAAAAACATAACCAGTCTCTCTAGTTTGCTAAAGTATGGAAGTTAAAATAACTACAATATGCCAATATTATCAAGCACCAATTATATTTCCATATTTAATTAGATCGTTCAATCATCACCTACCATCTCAGTTGTGACTATCCAATCATTCATTAAATCTTGTTCATCCCCCCCATGGTGTTTATAATCATCCACTTTACATTATATGACCTTTGATTCCCAATCTTCCCCTCATAAACATGCCTTGGGGTACTGTATTTCTTAAAAAAATACTTTATCTTATACTTAATGAAATCCATGTCAATTTATGTTGGTTATGTGTCTTTTGTGTGCCTATTGTTGGTTGAGGCTATAGTGGTTGGATCATTATTTAGTGGGATTATTATATAAAAACTACTCTGACACAATCTTAGACTATTGATTTTTATGAATCCTCTAATCTTGAAGTAACATTGGAATCCTCTACCCATAACCCTATTTTTTTGCCTCAAATTTAATCTTTGAGACCCATTAATGGTGACTTATCTGACTAAAAACACTAATTGTATTTGACTCACATAGTTATTACATTTATCACTTAAAGTATTTTTATAATCTCATTACGAACCTCTATAGAAATGAATTATAGTCCCAAATACCTCAATGCTATCGAATACAAGTTAAATTCACTTTTCTTTGTTTTGTATGCTCTTTTTATGCTTTACGGCTCTGAACTTATTTGAAAATGATAGTGGTGAAAATTAATTATGGAGGTAAATTTATAAATCCCATCAATGTTTAAATTTCCCTAACAACACAAGTCCTATAGTTAACTAGTTGTTATTGTCACTTTTTTGCCTTTTTACTAACAAATGGTGATGCTATTCATTATCATCCCTTGTGTGACCCATTTTATGAATGACCTACACCTTTTATTTTTCATTGCATTTCTAGGAATAATGCCTCCTCTTTTTCATGCTCCCTTGCCCTACAAACCTCACTATCTAAATACTTGGTTGAATTTTTGCATGAGTCAACTAGTTTTTCTTTCTTTTTTTATTCGTTTGAGCCTTCATTAAACATGTATAGCCTACTGCACACTAAATATTTCTAAATCTTATATCAAATTATCCTCATCCATGATGGGTCTATATATTATTTTAGAGGTCCCTTTTATTTGTCAATATGGTTACAACTAGTGCCTTGTGCAATAGGTAGATTCATGGAGAATGACTTGTGGGAAAAATCGTACCTTATGTGTAATGGTGTTGTTATTGTGGGACTAAATGTTACTTGTGTACATGAGAATTTTTCAAAAAAAACTTAAAAGGATATAAAACCTTAACATACAACTATGAAATATAAATTGAAATGTTACAAGCTTTATATTAAAAATGGCACACAAACACTCTCCCAGAATCACTTAGACAACTGGCATAGGGATCTTAATGAAATCCCTCACTCAACTCATCTGACTGGATGTACAAGTTTGATCACTTTATTACTACTATAATGGCACAACAAAAATGGTCACTTATTCACAAAAAGTGCAAAATAACACAAAAAAACCTAGAAAATAAAAATTAGCACAAAAATGTATCATGGTGTATACCTTATTGTAAAGTGGCTCAGTTACAAGTTATATTGTATAAGGTGATAACATACTTCCATGGAAATGCCCAGGGAGAATTTCACCATCTAGTATGCGCAACTTGCATGTGTCAGTTTCTAAAATATCATGAATCATGTAAGGTCCCATCTAACAAATTTAGAGCATTCCTATATGCTTTGTTGGGAATTAATATTTACATTAGGTGATTTACCGTATAGTAAATAATTTATAATTACGTTTATGTTATATGATTAGTCTAATATTAAAAATATATTTTGTAATATATTATTATTTATACGGGTCTAAAAACCAAACAATTCTAGGAGAGAATCATGGGCTATCGACTCCCTATTCATAATCTTTAGTTTGCCTATATATTTGTCTATACCTATGTGTGTGTGTGTAATTGAGAATAATATATTATATTGTGAGATTTAAATTACTCTTTATGTTTAGATCTATTGAATTACATGACTTACACCTGTGATGGATTAGAAAATCATTTACAGACACAATTGGTAATATTTATTGTCCCATATATGAAATATACATATTAGTCTTCATAGATTTTAGTACTACATTATTCATTATTTGTATGTATTTATAGCATAAAACATCATAGAGACTGTATTTGATTTGAGCTAATCCTATTTCGGGGTGTTTTTGTATCTCATTAACATCTTGTAATGCTTCAAAATAACATTCAAGATCTGAAAAGGTTTTTTGTTCATTATTAATGGTCTTCAAATTTGTCAAGTTTCGTATAGTTATTTATACTTGGCTTGAATATTGAATATTGCATCAATTCAAATCATGGTTATACTTGGCATAGATTTTCATCTATTATTTGAATTTGAATTAGTATCAACTATCACCAATTGCATGTATAGTTATGTCATAATATAATTATGATTGATATCTATGTGATTTTGTTATCTTCTTGATCAAACACATCAAAAACTGATCAAAATTCTATGTGTAACATTCATTTTATCTACTTCTATTAGTCTTTAAGTTTGTACAACATCAAAATTTTAGCCAACGATGGATTTTCTATGCATGGACGTGCAGTTTTCCATGGCTTGTATAGTTTCCAATTAACCATTTCTAGCTCATATAGTACCACAATCTTTTTGACAGTTGTTTGGTTTCAAAATGTGCACAGTCCCGTCAAAACTCAAAATAAATTTTGAGTCATGACCATATTTTTTAAATGAGTCATAAGTTTATTATATGGTCAATCTTTCAATAATAGTGATTTACTAAATTAAGGTTGATGTTTAGTGATCCATCATTTAGGGTTATTAGTGTCAAAAGTAGTTTATAGTTTTATAATTTTTATATTAGTATTTATATAAAATAAATAAATTGAGTGATTTTAGTGTCGTCAAAAATCCCTAAAGTGTCATTACAAGTCTAAATGGTCATAATTTTTTATTGTCTTTTTAAGTTAGTATTTGGTCATCAAAAGATTTAAAAATGACAAAAGAGTCATTTTTAAAGTAGGTCATATTTGTTAAGAATCAAATAAAATGATGCATTTTTGGGTGACCCCAACATCATATGAAAATGTATTGTTTCACATTGAGGAGGGGGAATAAACCCAATGTGGAAACTATTGAGCTTTCATTTTCAATCAATTGAGTAAAGTACCTTCTTATGAAGGAGGTCAAAGGCAAAGGAGGAAGGAGGTTTTTAAAGCCTATTTTCGGTCACCAATGACGGGGCCAATATGATTTGGGGTATTTGTTTTACTTGTGTGGTGTGGTAATTGCATTTTTCAGTGTATTTTGTAATAAGAACAGAGGTTCATTTCTATTCACTTGAATATGTGAGATATTTCTATGCAATCCCCTGATAAAAAAATATATTAGAATAGTGATAAAAAAATTACTATAGCACTCATGGATCTTGAAAAGGTTAGTGGTGATCTAGAAAACTACATGAAGTGAGTAGCTTGAAGGGCCCCTATTCATGTCCAGGTTTGTGGTAAACTTGTTGAAAACCATGGAAGTTTAATGACGAGTGAATTTCATTTTAGATCAAGATCATGGGGTCAATTATGTTGGTAGCACATTATAGTTTGAAATCAAGATGTGTTCTACCATATAAAAACTAAGAGGAGCAGGGGAAGGGGAGGTGAGGGGGATGTTAAGAATTAGTATTTACATTGGGTGATTTACCTTATGGTAAATAATTAGTACTTATGGTTATGTTAGATAATCAGTGTAGTACATTACAAATATAGTTTATAATAGATTATTATTATACTAATACCCACTGTTCTTATTTAGTGGCATTTAGGTCATAATTATTTAATGAATGACTGTGAGAGTGTGTTAATATTTAATTATTTTAGAGCTGAAAATATAAAAAAATTATATATACCCAATTTTAATTAATTTATTTATTTAGGTCATAATTATTTAATAAGAATGAATGTGAATTATAGTTTTATTATAGTAATTTTATTTAGCCTTAAAATAAAAAAATTAATTATATATTTACCATAAATATATGGTAGGTGAATTATATTTATTATTGTACTAATTTTTTACCTCAAAATAAAATAATTTAATTATTATTACTTTTTTTATTTGGACATGTAATTATTTCAAGGGTTACATTAAGTAAATAAAAAATAAAAATCAACAAACATGATGGTTTAAAAAAATAAAAAATGTATAAACACAAATAAATTCAAAAAAATAATAAATTACAAAAATGTAGAGTAATAGCAAGAGATCAAAAAATTAAAGAAGAGTAAATTTACTACAGGGTAAATTGAACTAATGTATATATAGAATTTTATCACAATATAAATTATCATAATAATAAATGATCATATATATATATAATATATATAATCATATTAATTTACAATATAAATTTTTTATTATGATATATTTATAAATAATTAAATAATCATAATTAATTTATAGACAATATATAAAATTTACCACATCATATTTATAAATAATCATATCGTAATAATGAATTATAAAAATAAATTATCATAAAAAAATGATCACATCATAAATAATATAATCATATGATAATGAAATAAATAAGTAATATATAGATAATTTACACGTATTTAACAATAAAATTTTAAAAATAAATTATCATAAAAAATATTTCCACATTATAATAAATAAATATATAATATACAGATAATCATAAATAATTTATAAGTAATATATAGATTATACATCATATTTATAAGAAATAATAATAATGAAACTATAAAAACAAATTATCTTAAAAAATATCACCATATCATAATAAATAAATAATAGATAATATATACATAATCATAATTAATTTATAGGTAATATATAGATTTTACCCCATCATATTTATAAATAATCATAATGAAATTGTAAAAATAAATAATATCATAATAAATAGATAATATGCAGATAATCATATTTATAAATTAACATATCATAATAATGAATTATAAAAATAAATTATCATAAAAAATATCATCACATGATAATAAATAAATAATATATGATTAATTATAATTGATTTAGTTAATATATATTTTACCACATTATATTTATAATAGATAATCATAATTAATTTATATGTAATATATAGATTTTACAACAACATATAATTAATTTAATTAATATATATTTTACCACATAAATAATATTCTCCCAAATGAAGCAAGACACTATTTGTATAGTACATTTTTTGGATGGTGTTTATTTCACCCATCTTTTCAGGTTGCAAAGATAATATAATGTATGCCCATTCTACGCATGGCTAGGGATATGGGTCCTATAAAGTCAATTGCCTACTTATTGAATGGATCCTATGTATTAATTAAAATCATTGGCATATCATCATGGTAGTTGGGCTTACCAATATGTTGACAAACATCACATTTTTTGCCATAGTCCTTCACATCCTTGAACAATGTTGACCACCATAGGCCAAAATAACTTTTTTTTGCATGATAGCCCCAACATAATGGTCACCTAGACTCCCTTGAGCCCTTTACACAAAACTTAAGAACATTCATGCTTCAAAACATATCATCATAAAATATCATCCCATAAGGTGTCATGCATATCATCGATTGTTTCTTGTCCTTAGATTTCTAATAACTTGGAGCGGTGCCTAAAGTGAGGAATGTAGTTATCTCAACGAGGTCCTTAGTAACACATTGTCTCTTGTAGAAATGTGAACTTGGCATGCCATCCTCTATGTTCTATGTATCTTCTCATATGGTAATGTGGGATAGATGATCTAGGCTAGAATTATTTTTACCTAGTTTAACCACTATTGAGAACTAGAATTATCAAAACATAGCGATCCACCAATAAATTTTCTCATGTAAGATAGGCTTGTTCATTATATATTTTAAGGATTTTTTTAAGTGAAGAATATAAATGGTGTAGCTATAATGTATTGTAATAATTTAATAAGTGTGTAGACCATCGTAAGCACTTCATGCTTAATTACTGTGTAGTTCTTTTTAGCTAAAGTGAGGTTTCAAATGGTGAAGTATATGGGATAATTAATTTTAACATCCCCTCAATTGTGCAAAAATAGCAATAATAACTATTTTTGATTCATCAACATGGGCATGGAATAAAATGTTTCAGTCTAGAAATTGTAAAATTGGCACACTCACGAATTTATCTTTGAGAGTGTCAAATGCCTCTTGTTGTTTTTTAGTCCATAAAAATTAGCCATCTTTGCACAACAACTATTCCAAAAGTATAGCAATTTTTACATAGTTCCTGATGAACTTGTAATAACAACATGTATGACCAAAAAACATGTGCACATCACATTACATGGTTGTCACTTGTAATTATATAATAATATAAATCTTGGCTAGATTGATGAGTAGGCACTTTTTATAAATGACATGGACAAGCAAAGTTTCAACTAGAGTTGTAAAACCACACTTTATCAAATTCAAGGAAATTTGAAACTACCTGTAGTGTTTGAGCATCATGTGAAAATTGGTGTGGTGATCCTTGACCAATCTATAAAACATCCAATAATAAATATATTATTGGAGAAAATGATGAATAGATTCCTTAAAATTTTCCACAATGACTTGCGATAACATGACAAACATATTATTAAACCCAAAAGGCATGACATTATAGGAAAATGAACCTCATGTAGTTTTGAATGTCATTTTGTTTTTAACTCCTATTTAAAATAGATTTGGTGGTACCCAAAGAACCCATTAGTGAAGGCATAGATATTGTAACCCACCACTCCTAAAATCTCTTTAGTGAATGGAGTGGTGAATGGATTGGTAACACATACTGCATTAAAGAACTAAAAATTAATGCATATCTAAACGTTCCCATATTTTTTATGCCAATGACCATGGGACTCACCCTTTCAAACTCTTCCACTAGATAAATGACTCTAGTGACCAGAATTATATTTATTTTTTCCTTCACTTTTGCATGCAAATTTGGGTTCATCTTGTATGATTACTTCTCCACTAGTCTAGTGCCTTCAATGAATTTTATCTTCATTTTCTCCAAAGAGGGGTGCACAAATTTTATTTTTTGTATCTATATGAGAATATGTCTTGGTATTCATGCAAGATCTTAGTGTTTCAAGCCAATTCTTCATCCATCTAATAATCACCAACTATAGCAATCTTAGGTTCCTCCTCTAAGCCAATGTTAGTTTTTATCACCTTGAGTGGTTCACAATAGTGTTTATGCTTATATCCTTAGGCATCCACCATATTCCATTTTAAATAGGTCATTTCAACATTCAAATGTTTTGTGCCACCTTTAAGTGACATGTCATCCACCTTGCATATCACTTTCTCTTTGCCACACGTGTATCACCAATTTTTATTTAACAAACTTCTTTGTCAAACTTTCTAGACTTTTTATTGATGATGAATTCATAAAAAAACACTCAACAGTGTGAGGCCTTTCACACTATGCAACTTTTGTACACTTTCTTACATTATAGCATCATCTTCCATAATTACATGATTCATCCATTATAATTTATTTAAAATTTCTGATTTGGATGATGAAAATGAAAACATATGGGTGACATCGACCTTCATTGTTTCCTAATATGTGGTCTCCCTATTCATTTCATTGATCACATACCTAATGCAAGCCGAAGTCTTCAACATCTCATAGAACTTGTGAACCCGTAGCTTGATTGTGAGGGGGTGCATACTTCGTGTCTAGAACTTATCACATATGGGTAATTGGTTTTTTAGATGTTAGTTTGAAATATAACTAGGCATGACATGTTTTATATTTATGTTCTCAAACTTGGTGCAAAGAACTTCTTTTATCTTAGCATAAGTTAGGAGATCAGGCTTGTGTTTCCTACCAATGTGCAGTTGTGCTCTTCAGGGTGTAAACTAATGCACTCAAACTCTCTTTTTATTTTGGAACACATGCCTTGAGGTTATTGATTTTTTTTTGAATTCTTTAATCCTTAACAACACATTAAGATAATCATCCCACCATTGTTAAGATGAAATACTCATTTTGTTTTTGGTACGATGCAAGGAATCCAATTTTATGGCCTTGAACTAACATATTTACCTTTGCAACTCCTTAAGTTTACTTTCAACATCAATGGTCTAAATTTTGAATTCATAGAACCACATTTATGTCTATTAACTTCATAATACTCTTGTACCAATTAGTGCAAGAAATACTTGTATTTGAAATAGAATTGGCATCTTTAGTTAGGACTTGTTCCAAAGTCTTAACGTTAGGTTAAATTTTTGGTAGGAAATAAAGAATTATTGTAAATGGGGCATGCATCTTTTATAAAGACACCCCCATAAAATAAACTTACTTAGTTTAATTATTAGGTAGTTTTTATGTTTTATGTTTATTAATTAGAATTACTTTACGGGTTGTTTTCCCATATTTAGTTGGTTATAAGATTAGTTGTTTTTACCGGTCATTGGTAAAAACTATATAAATCCATGTTTGCATTGTAAAAGGGTTAACGGAGTAAAGGCACCCTTATGTACTTGATTTTTTGAATTATTAATAAAATACTTGTGCACTCGCACTAAGCAGGGACAAGGTTCAACCTATTTTGATTCTAGAGTTATCAGTGGTATCAGAGCATCGTTATTTTGGGAGCACAGTGAATTCGAAGGAGCAAGGTGAAAAATCATTTCACGTGAGCAAGGTGAAAAATCATTTCACGTGATATCTTTTGGCATGAAATAAGGTATGCCATATAGTCTTGGTTTAAATATTTTGAAAAATTATTAAATTATTTTAATTTTTCAAATATTATTTATATTTAAACTTGTATATTTCCATATACCACAGTTTGATCTTTTTTGATCATTCATACTCCATTTTTCCTCTGTTAAAACTCCTCAATTGGCATAAAAAATGAATTTTTAGCATTTAATGTTATCAAATTCATTATTTTTTGACCAAAATCAGATTTGTACGGCCTATTTTCTATGGAAAACCTCTGAAAATCTTCATTCATGGCTGCCTTTGTTATTTCTATTCATTCTCACGTTTCTTAATGTCTAAAACATCTGCAAATGGCATTAAAACCCCTGTGTTTGCATTCATATTGAAAATTTGGAATTTTTTTGCACTTGTACGGTCTGTTGTACAGCCTTCCAACACCCATGTTCATTTGGAATCCATTTCCTGCAAAACATACTTTAAAAATCTGCCAAAACTCAGTCAAAAACAATTTTACCTAGCCTGTACAGATTTGTACGACATGTAGGAAAGAGAGCAAGTGTAGGAGATAATTTCCAGAGCAGCCATGGTGTCACAATGAACAATGGCACAGTATAAAATTTAGAAGTTTATTTTTTGAGTTTTCTAAAGTTTGATTTTCAAATATTTGCTGGGTCCCACGGGAGAAGATTGAAAGAGAGGCTGTAAAAAGGGAAAAATTTAAATACATTTACTCATATGTAATTTTTATTTTATTTTCCCTCATACACTAAATCTGGTATAAATAGAAATTTTTGAGTGTAGTGTTCTGCAAATACTCTTAGAGCAATTGGTTAAGCCTATTTTGTTAGAAGCTTGCAAAGGAGGAGATCAAGGGTTCAAATCCTTTCTTTTTGGAGAAAGTTGTTTTTGCTTTGGAATATGCTTTTTTTGAAAAAGGAATATTCTCTTTTTTAAATTCAGAATATTGTAAAACACATACTTATTGTATTGTGTTATTTAAATTTTTGAAAAAGGGGTGGAATTCAATCATATTTATTTTTGAGTTGTTGTGGTGAGATAAGGGTGTAATTGGTGGAATAAGGTTGTAATTTAGTGAAATAAGGGTGTAATCATTGATTTTTGGTGTGGTTAAGTGCAAAACCCATCAAAAATACTTATTTTTTTATTTTACGCTCTACGCGGAGATTAAGTGCAAAACCCTATAGAAGTAGTGTCTTGTGCAGTGAGTGTGATATTTGTTTCATTTCTTTCACATTTTGTCACACATTTCTCTACTGCACTTTCTTTCATTTCAAAATGACAAAAATTTAGAATTTGCTTTCAGATGGTGATAGATTAACAATTTTCAATTATTCAGATTGGAAACGATTGATGGATGCTTCACTAGTGTTTAATGAGTTATGGGATACTGTTAAGAATGAAAATCCCACATTGCCAACAGAGCTGGCTAAATTAGATATTTTCAATTTGCGTGATTCTAAGGCCTTAGCTCTCATTAAATGTTGTTGTATTCATGATACATATGTTCATATTGAAAATTCTCCTCATAGTTACACTGCATGGAAAACATTGTCAGATTTGTATGATAAGCATAAGAAGATAGATATTCATATGCAGTTGTTTACTTTGTCATTAGATGAGGATGGGGATATGGGAGAATATATGTCTAAGTTGAAAAATATCACTACTGAGTACACTAAGGCTAGTTTTGGAAAACTAGATTATGACCTCATAGTTACTGCTACTTTGAAAGGACTACTAAGGTCCTATAGGAATTTTGTTGAAATTTTGCACGTCTCTGAAAATATCACAGGCATCACCTTTGATAAGTTGGCTGAGTTGCTCATCCAACATGACCTCTCTCTACCCAAGAAATCCAAGAAAACTGAAGAAGCCCATGTTTTAGAGTCAAATCCTAGTTCATCTTCATCTGGGCATCAAAACAATAGAGGAAACAGTTCTAGAGGGGGTCGAGATTACAGAGGAGGCAGATATCAAAACATAGGTAGGGATCATTCAAATAATCAACAATCTAATCAATCACATTCACATGAAACAAGTGATCGAGGACATGGTCACAATTCATATAGGGGCAGAGGTCGAGGTAGATCAGACATTCAGTGTCATAGATGTGGAAAATTTGGTCACATTGCCTCACAATGTAGAATTCCTTTTGATAAAATTCAAAGGCCACAAAAAGCAACTAAGACTAACTCTGCTCAGTATGCCGATCATGACTATGATGAATCTAGTAATGTTGCCCATGAATTTGCATTCACTACTTTGGGGCACATTGATTATATTGAATATGAGGCTAGAGATGAGCTCATAGATGTATGGGTTTTAGATACAGGAGCAACCAAACACATGACATTTAGGAGAGATTTCTTTTGGTCTTATAAGGAAGCTTCTCTCTCTCCAGTTGCCTTAGCAGATAAGTCTATGTATACACCACTAGGACTTGGTTCTATTCGAATTCTTCTTCCTAATGGGTCTATAAAATACTTGGAGGATGTTTGGCATGTTCCCACATTGAAGAAACACTTACTTTCTTTGGTAACTATTCAAAAGAAAGGTTATCAAATTGTGCCTGAAAATGGGCACATTTACATCAATTCAGTGAAGGATAATTATAAAACAATGTATACAGGATATGAAGATGGAAACTTGGTTAGATTGCATTGTAAGGTGCTTCCTCCCAATATAGAACTTGCGGTAGTTGTTGACACAGGTACAGGTATTATGTCTACACAATGGTTATGGCATCTCCGCTATGGACATTTGAATATCCACTCTTTAGTGGATTTGTAGAGACATGGTATGGTGAATGGGTTGCCCACTTTTCACAAAGATAGTATTCTTTGTGAGTCATGTGTTTTGGGCAAACAAAATTGAGAAAAATTTCCTAAACAGTCATCTTGGAGAGCTAATAGATGTTTACAGTTAGTTCATAGTGATGTATGTGACATGAAAAAGTCATCCATTGGTGGGTGTAGATACTTTGTCTTGTTTATTGATGACTTTTCTAGGATGACTTGGGTATTATTTATGAAAAACAAATCTGAAGTTTTTGCTAAGTTTGTTGATTGGTTACACTTAGTCAAAAAATAAATAGGTTCACATTTAGCCACTCTTCGTTTAGATAATGGAGGTGAGTATACCTCAAATGAATTTTTAGACTATTGTCGAGAACATGGAATTCATCAAAAATATCATAATGCTTATACTCCACAACAAAATGGAGTATTTGAATGAATGAATAGAACTTTAGAGGGCACAACACGTGCCACGTTGCACTATAGATAGCTTGATGATAAATTTTGGGCCGAAGCTATAGGTACTGCAGTGTATTTGAGAAACAGGGCCCCCATAGTTGCACTTTTGGGACAAACTCCATATGAGGCATGGTATGGGTTTAAACCCAAAGTTAAACACTTGAAAGTGTTTGGATGTCTTTGTTTTGCTTTGGTTCCTCCTAAACATAGAACTAAGTTGGAACCACAAAGTTGAAAATGCATCTTTCTTGGTTATTCTGAAGATAAAAAAGGGTTTCGTTTGCTTGCATAGGATTCAGGCAAATTCATAATGAGTCGAGATGTAATATTTGATGAGTTTAGGACTATGAACACTGCAGAGATTGATTCTCAACTTGATATATTAGAGAGGAAAAATGCAAAAAGAGATAAGGGTTTGAATAATGGGGATAACTCTTCAAAGTTATGGTATGAGACTCAAATTCCTTCACTTTCCTCTCCTTCAACTACAATTTCACAGGTTGATGACTTAGAAATTGTTGAAAATTCTCTAAGTCCCCCTTCAAATGATACACATAGAATTCTGGAGTCCCTGATTTGAATAATTTGTCTAAGTATCCAAAATGGGCTCAAAGTACTTTTTTTGACTTGATAGCAAATGAAGTTGGTTTAACAGGGCCCAAGAATTCTCGAAAATAGGTGAACTATGCTATGGTTGTTACTACTTCTTCCACTGAGCCATCCACTTGTGAGGAGGCATCTACTGAACATGTTTGGCAACAGGCAATGAAATGAGTATGATTCCATAATTAACAATAATACATGGGTTTTAGTTGATCCTCCTCCACATGTTAAACCCATCAAATGTAAATGAGTTTATAGGACTAAGTATAAATTAGATGGTTCCATTGATAAACATAAGGCACGACTTGTTGCCAAGGATATGCGCAACAAGAAGGTATTGATTATGAGGAAACATTTGCACCAACTGCCAAATGGCACACTATTCGTATGGTACTTGCCTTAGTAGCACAAAATGGTTGGAAAGTACATCAATTGGATGTTAAAAGTGCTTTTTTAAATGGTGATTTACAGGAAGAAGTATATATGAAACAACCTCAAGGTTTTGAACAAGTGGGTGTTGAACACAAAGTGTGTAAATTGACAAAATCTTTTTATGGGCTCAAACAGGCACCCAGGGCTTGGTATGAGAAAATGGATTCATACTTGAAATCCATTGGTTTTCATCGCAGTGAATCAGATGATACTCTCTATTTTTGAGCGCAGGGTAAGAAAATGGTGATACTAGTTCTCTATGTTGATGACTTGTTTATTACAAGTAATGATGAAAACCATAATAAGTCTGTGAAGAAGGAATTAAAAGATGGGTTTGAGATGACAGATCTTGGACTTCTTCACTACTATCTAGGCATAGAGGTAACTCAAAAAGAGCATAGTATTTTCATCTCACAAACTAAGTATATTTCTGAGTTATTAGAGAGGTTTGGCATGAGTGATTGCAAACCTGCCCTCACTCCCATGGAAAGTAACTTGAAATTGTCTAAGGATGATAGCAGTGCCTTTTTTGATGGCACCACATATAGACAATTGGTGGGAGGTTTGATATACTTGATGACTACCAGGCTTGATATTTCATTTTCAGTTGGAATTTTATCTAGGTTTATGCATGAGCCTAGAGAAATTCATTGGTATGAAAAAAAATGAGTACTTCGTTACCTTTAGGGAATGAAAACATATGGCCTTGAATACCACCGCAACAAGAACTTAAAACTTGTTGGATATTGTGATGCAGATTTTGGCGGATGTGTGGATGACAAAGTGTCAACCACAAGATACACTATGCATATGGGTTTAGCTGCCATTGCTTGGTGTTGTAAGAAGCAGGATACAGTGGCAAATTCATCAGCAGAATCAGAGTATATTGCAGCATGGGATGCTTCTAGAAAAAAAATTTACCTTCATTGTATTCTTGAAGATCTTTAGGTTTCTTAGTTTGCTCCTACACAGTTATACATTGATAATTAGAGTGAAATCAAGA
Organism: Torreya grandis; assembly: GCA_037957365.1. Taxonomy (NCBI): domain Eukaryota; kingdom Viridiplantae; phylum Streptophyta; class Pinopsida; order Cupressales; family Taxaceae; genus Torreya; species Torreya grandis. The sequence continues at coordinate 1,663,955 of JARHVA010001497.1, forward strand.
AGTCCAAGAATCCAGTGTTTCATGCCAAAATAAAACATATGGATGTCAAATACCATTATCTACAAATGCTGGTGGCAAAGAAAACTCTTGATCCAATATATTGCCCAACTGTCGATCAGACAACTGATATCTTCACAAAACCCCTTGACAGAATCAAATTTGAAAAATTTAGAAAAATTCTTGGTATGTGTCCAAAGACCTGACTTTGGATCATAGGGGGGGTTTGTTAGGACTTGTTCCAAAGTCTTAACATTAGGTTAGATTTTTGGTAGGAAAGAAAGAATTATTGTAAATGGGGCATGCATCTTTTATAAAGACACCCCCATAAAATAAACTTAGTTTAATTATTAGGTAGTTTTTATGTTTTATGTTTATTAATTAGAATTACTTTACAGGTTGTTTTCCCGTATTTAGTTGGTTATAGGATTAGTTGTTTTTATCGGTCATTGGTAAAAACTATATAAATCCATGTTTGCATTGTAAAAGGGTTAACGAAGTAAAGGCACCCTTATGTACTTAATTTTTTGAATTATCAATAAAATACTTGTGCACTCGCACTAAGTGGGGACAAGGTTCAACCTGTTTTGATTCTAGAGTTATCATCTTCATAGCCCAAAATGCCCTTTTTATCCATGTTTAGATATTTATAACCCTACATAGTAATGTTTTAGATGTGATTAACTTCTTCATCCATATCAACACTTTCAACATATGTTGGCCCATGTTTCTTATCAATGGGAATTATGAGACACTATTCCCTATTCTTGAAGCTCATATAACACTTATTTAAGTGCATATTAGCTTTATTGTCATAACATCAAGGTGTTTTGAAAAATGTTGTGTAGTTGATGACTTCAACCAAAGTCACTTCTAAATATGCATGAAAATTCACACCCATGACATCAGCGTGAACATTCATCAAGATTAATTAATGTTATTTATGATTCTTTTTGGCCATAAATAAAACATGAGGTGAAGGCTTCAATGTACTTATTTTCATCTTGCACTAGGCATCCTACATTAAAATGTTAACCTTCATGCATGTGTCAATAATAATATCACACATTGACCATCCAAAATTGGTTGCATCAATGAGAAACTCTTGATCATATCTAATAATTTGGGCATCTATGACCTTATACTCTCTTAATAGTCATGGTCCAAGTACTTTCGTTGTTCTTACAGCTTGTTGAGCCAATGAATTCTTAATCATGGGTATTAAACCATTTTAACGTAACAAGCACAAGATATCAAAAATCACATTTACATCTTCAATTTCTTGAGCCCATTACTAAAGATACTCCCAAAATTTTGCCTCCAACTTGTGAGTGTCTTGAATATCACCTTATAGTTTTTCCATAACATCCATGGTTTCCTATAAAATCTCTTTTTGGTGTCATTCATCAGGGTAAGTGTTGGAAGGCTCTATGTGGTGCACCTTGTCTTCTATTTTGGGTTAATATTTTGGTTGAGCATTCTCAATTGGTGTATCCTTAGATTAGCTATTTACAACACTACGCATTGTAATATTCACCTTCAATCCTTGTGTTTTATCAGCTTCTTCTTTTGGCATCCATTTACCCACTAGGTGCATAATGTTGATCATCCCTACCCCCTTATCCAACTTATATTTTCGTGTTACCTTTGCATAAAATTCAAGAAAAAGTTTGGTTTTATGTTCACCTCTATAATACCCATAAGTAGGGAACTTCAATCAATCTTTTTGTTCATGTTCTCAAAATTTACACTCATAACAGGTGTGCGAATAAAATATTCCATCACCTCTTCCAAAATAAGAACACTAATCATCATATTTCTCCTAGTTCTAGTTGGAAGGATTATGTATTTTTTGATTCACTCCCATTTCACGTGTCTTATTGATCTCATATATCTCCTAAACTTTTCAATATTGTTGGTGGAGAATACACATATCTTACATTGAAATGATACTTTTGTTTGACTTGATTGATGTGGCAAGGGATAATTACACACATCATGTCCTTCATGATAAATCTCATAATATGCAAGAAGTTCTTAAACATTGCATGTATGGAAAATTTCTTATTATGCCCATCTACTTCATAGTCAATGCACCATAATCCAGTGTGCATTTCATGTGCACTATTGATAATGAGTTTTTAAAATTGCTTGGCCATAGAGGTAATATGTGCCTCTATAAATAGACTAACACCCATGTCTACAATCCCCAAAATATCCTCCCTAGATTCTACCTCCAACACTTTATTTGGATCCATAAAAGTATTCATTTAGAATGCTTGTTTGAATGATGGTAATAGTCCTCCCATGAACCATTACACATGTGAAATAGGATTAACCTCAAAATATATATTTGAAATCAATGTTTTGATAAGCGCAAACACTCTTAGTTAACTCATACTTAATCTCCTTTAGGGAAAATATATTTTATTGTTCAAACTTTTTAATATCGAATTTTTTTAAAAAAGCTTCCTTCAATTCATCATAGTCTATGAAGGCCTAGTTTGGGTAATACTTTCAGTATCAAGTATGTGCATGATCCAATAATATTATATCAAAGTGGCTTACTTTCCTCTCTAGTTTAGTAACCCCCTTAACTTTCCATATGAGTTCATACTTATGCATGTACTATGTAGCATTCTCTACTCCCCTATATTCTAGCAAGCTCAAATGTATCTCATAAATATATTATTGAGAATAGATCAATTTTGCTACTAGTGCAACTAGCACACTCAAAAATGCTTAAAAACTTGAGCCTTGGCCAATTCCTAGGTTTCCTCCTCTATATCACATCATGTTTCCACCCTAGATATGTGCTATGTCACCTATGCCAACACTTAATTATGGTGTAGTTGGATTGGTATCTTAGTTTTCTATGATGGCTCCAATTATCATTGTTCCACCTGATGCATTATTAATTATATGGGGGTTTTAATTTCTACCCTTTGTTGGTGGTATTCCCAACATAGATGGAATCCTCATTTATGCAAGTTTTTTCAATACTAGTCTTAAAGGTATCTATTGTAGAATACTCTTTTCTCCCTCTTATCTCTTGAATTCACCAATCAAAGACATATTAACACAATCACCTCTTACATTTATCTTTTCTAAAAATGCATGAGATTGCACTTTGGGTAAACCTTGGATGCATACTTCCTTTCTTGCATTATTATAAAAACTCTTAGATATCCAACCTTATTCAGTTATTTCTTCCCAAATTTATACTTGTTCACTAATATATGCTTCACTTTTAATGGAGCACATCTCCTCAACACAAGAGCCATCCCCATTATGTGCAGGTCCTCATGGCATCTCCCAAACTCGACTCTTCCCTTTTGTTGGGGTCCTTAGTGGCAATTAATTTATATTGAGAATCATTGTATAAGTTTTTGGTCATCTAGATTGTTGATTATAAGTTTTATAGCTCTCTCCTTACTAATACATGCAAATGGTGCCCACATTTTTCCCTCTACCATCCACGTATCCCATGTGCAAAAGAAACTTAGCCATCCATAGGGAATTTCGCAATCCCATAGTTTACCATTTATTTCTTGATCTCCAATAGTAATTGGGCTATGTATGAACCCCTTGATTCACATAAAAATTGGTGTTCAACTTATTCAAGACAAGAATAGGTAGATACTATAAACTCTGTTACATCCCAATTCCTCACTAGTCAAACTTGCTAGATTATCTATGGATATCTATAGTAGGCAAATTTAGAATTGGTTATGTTTAACTAAGTTGTGAGATATATGTTGATATGGGGAGCAGAATATTGCTTAGGTTACATGATCACCCTACTATGAGATATCTGTAAGTAAAATGTTTACTTTATGATGATATTAATTTGTCATTTTAGTTATATTTTATTATGAATATATATATCATGACTATTATGGTCTAACTACTTATTTTGATGTGAGGTTGATGTATGACAATTCATCCCTCAGATCATGCCAGAGGGAGAGCATCATCAGAGAGGGTGATGTAGATCGAGATGTCGAAAGATGATAGAGAAATTAATCGGTACCCTGCACACACCACAGCTAACTAACACATGTCAGATGCTTAATGAGTGGTTAGCATAATATGTTTTGATGTCATTTGTATTAACTAGTCATTTTAACCATGGTTTACTTAGTATAATTATATGGTTTTGAAGAATTGCCTTGCGTGACTTGTGTGTTAGCCATGTTTATGCTTTGGTAGTTTTACCTTGTGTGATTTCATTTATGATCACTAATGTTTTATTTTAAATGCATTTTGCATGATTAGAATAAATTTTAATTTATTGGCTAGAGGAAAAAGTCATTAAATTGTTATGTTAATAAACGTACTGATAATTATTAATCTTTATGAATTATAAATAGAAGTTTTGAAAATAAAGGTAAAAGCAGAAAAATTGAATAAAATAATAATTAAATATTTTAAATAAAATAGTAAATAAAATATCAAGCTTTAAAGAAAATCATGAAATAAAAAAGAAAGTAAAGCAAACAAAAAAAAAAGACTCTTTAAAACAACCATGCCTATTTTTTTTATAAAAAGGGAAAGTTGGGAAAGTGATTATCTTATTCTTGAGAGAGGAGAAGGTTAATAAAAAGAAAGGAAGGAAGGAAGAAAAGGATATTGTGTTGGGAAAAAAGAGAGTGAGTTTTTAACAAGCTATTTTACAAGTAAGTGATGTACATGGATGATAGTAGTTATGTTGATAATAAAAGTAATAGGATCACTATATTTTGAGTTTTATTTTGAAAACGTATGCTATGATGTCACCTTGAAAATTGTAGAATGACAATTCTAGTATACTTCTGCACATGATTGGCATCATTTTTACTGTGTATCAACTAAATAAGTTATATTAATGGTTAGTTTGTTGGAAAATTTGTAGTTTTGAGCCTATTATATATACTTTGTAGTTTATATATATATATATATATATATAATAATGGATAGGCATCGACTTGGGAAAAGTATGGTTTAACCAGTAAACTAAAACTAGATATATATATAATATATATATATATATATATATATAATAATGGATAGGCATCGACTTGGGAAAAGTATGGTTTAACCAGTAAACTAAAACTAGATATATATAGAATATATATATATATATATATATAAAATAATGGATAGGCATCGACTTGGGAAAATTATGGTTTAACCAGTAAACTAAAACTAGAGGCATCGACTCCCTAGGAAGACTATAGACAAATTTAAAGTTATGAAATTAGGAGAAGAGGCATTGATTTGATATCCAATTCAGCTAATTCGTATCATGGAGTTTGTTGTCATGCATCATCAGCAAACTAAATTCATTATGAATCATTGTTTTAAAACTTATTATTTATTTAATAAATCCAACGTCTATATATCTACTAAGACTTTTAGAAACTATGACTTTGTTGTACTTGGGTTACCATATTTCTTTATGTTGTAGAAACCACTCATAGTATGTTGCATGTTGATTATAGGCAAGTAGAATGAGTCCTTGGTCATATAAATAATATATATAGGCAAGTAGAATGAGTCCTTGGTTAGGCATAGAAATGAGTCACTAGACTCTAGATAAAGATTATTGTAGTGATTTGAACATTTGTGGGGCGATCTACATATTCATTGAAAGCCGTATATACATTGGAAACTTGGAAAAAAATGGGGTGATCTGTATGTATCTATATGCCTCTTATAAGTTTATTAAGTGTTGACTTATAAGTTGTTGACTTATAATTTTATTAAATGTTGAGTTTAGATGTGGGTCGGGTGATTAAATATGTATAATAGATGGCTAAGTAATTATATAATATTAATTTCAGGCTACTTAATTATTTTTTTAATACAAATACGATAATATACAAAGTCTAACCACTCTGTATCGCTAAGATATAACATTATCATTACGGATATAACATTCCTTAATTAGTTGGTAATAGATACAACAATATATAAAGTCCTTATTTATTGTTACAAGCTTAAAGTATCTAGGGTTTGAATGCTATAATATATAACCCCAAAATAGAATGCATAGTATTTCATTATATGATACTTTACCAATATAGTAGTGCATGTAACAAATTTGTTATCTAATAATATGATATAGACTACTATATAGGTTCTTATTCAAACATCACATAGAATTGTAGTAGTAAATATATTATTATAGTAACACATTATTGTGGATTACAAAAATTTATTTCTAAATATGCTATATAGTCATACAATATAGGTTACAAATCTTTAACACGACTCACTATAGTATATGATATACTAGACATGTGAAATAGTATGTAAATAGATGGAAACAGAGATGTATCTTAGGAATAGGCATAAGATGTTGATATTATAGAAACAGGCATGTAGAAATAATAGAGTTCGTATGAATCTAGCAAATAATGCCTTGCATGTGGTATCTATGCACAAATTTGCATATTTAGTAATATCTTTTCCATATCCAATGGGTTTGGAGTTTTTTTTAGTGTGTGTAAGTGCTAAGTATAACAAGTCATCAGAATTAAAATTTGTAACAAAATATACAGGTTATGATGTATAAATAGATAAAAAGGAACAATGTGAGTGTTGAGTGTTATAGTTAATTTCAATTTGATGCCAGTATAAATAGTTTGTTGCCTATGATAATTTGTAACTATAAGAGATCATCAATGTACTTTTATAAATAGGAAAGTTCTAAATGACTAAGTCATTATCGACATTCTAATGACTGTTGAATTTTCTAAACCATAATTATATATGAATAAAATTAATATAAATATGAGGGCAATTATACACACACACACACACACACACTTGAGTGTACATATAAAATACAATATATATAGGTGTATTGGGACATAAGCCTATACCCATAACTAAAATGAAGGGCCAAACTAAGGAAAAAGATCCCAAGGGATTTAAAACTATAAACCATATGAATACATCCTCCTAGTAATATAATAATTATTTGATTGAAATATTATGTTCACATGAGACATAACTTGGTGGCTATTAGTACGTACGGTAATGAAAATGGTTGCATTTGGTCATAAGCCTAAGCTTGTAGCTAGAAGTATGATTTACCTAATCATTATATATCTAAGGGACCAAAATACAACATATTAAAATAGTCTTCTAGAAAATAGAATGATATATATAAACAAATGTCATAACAGGCTTATGTGGTTTCTATTTCTTTACAAATGATTGATTAATTGCTAGTTATATGTGTACTCGATATTGAATACTTATGTGCGATACATATAATGAGAATGTTTATATGTATAATTATTTGGATGTATTTAGCATATATATTGGTGCATCATGGTGCATGCTTATATGTTATAATTCCTTAAATACTAGCATGCAATTTAGACTTGGGGTATACCTGGGTGGTATAACCCCATACTTGATTAATGGTTATTATGTATGTGAGTCATTTGATTCATGAAATCATAAGTTTGGGTTATGTGTTATTATGTAGTTGGGAACCTATGATAGTATGGAATATCATAAGGTAATACGATATAAAAATATGTTATACCCAGATGGTACATACTATAATTATTATGCCTAAACTCATATCTATATTTGATTGATTAACTATATACATGTTGGTTATTGTTATGAATAGCATGTTTTGTAACAATTAGTAAGACTTTGTGTATACATGGATGTAACCTTTAAGAGTTTAACAAACACTATGTTGGTATATTATTATGTTTTATGGGAATAGATTTGCTTCATTATATATAGTTACTTGTATAATTGCTTATGTTTTCATGATTTTAAGACTATCTTATATGACTATTTTTGGGAAAACTAGTAGTTATGTCTTAGAATACTAGACTATGGAAATATGGGTTATCATAGGTGTAGTATGTTTGAAAATAAATTGTAGTAGTTGAAATCTATAGTTATATATATATATTACCCAGGTGGTATAGACTATAGTCATTATTTCTAGTATGGGATAGAAATTAATGTAAGATTCATTCATGCATTTGATGAAATAAATACATGCTTTAGTTACTCCTATGTAAAGCATAATATATGATGTATTTGTAAAGTAAGATATAAATTAAATGAATATTTTGGTTGAATTATATTTTACCAATTTACATTGCTAATATGAAGTAAGGAGTGGGAAGGACTTTATTGGCTTACTAGTATCACAATGAAAGATGAAGGCAGTCTGATTAAGTGGTGTGTATGAATTTGATTGATCTAAATCATTATTAATTATTATTTGTAAAATTTTAAGCCAAAGTATGTTTAGTGATACATTATCATTTCATGAGTGTGATTCACATTTTTGTGTAATATCTTTATGATATATTGTATGTTTAGTTTAGAATCATACAGCACACGGGTACTTGCTTGTCTCTCTAGATTCCCATACCAACACTATCTACTCATTCATGAAGGGAGGGCCATTTCTCAATGAGATTTGTGTAGGGGATCATTGGTATGTGGTTGGTGTAGAAAAGTGATAGGATGATGCACTCCCTCCCCACAATAGTACTACTTATCAAGATGACACATGAGAT